>OY856413.1:1168873484-1169473484 GCA_963693085.1 Alisma plantago-aquatica | reverse complement strand
TGGCTCAGAAAGTGAGAACCCCTACAAGAACCTAGACTCCTTTCTTGATGTATGCTCCACCTTTAGGACGTCAATAGCAAGTGATGATACAATCAGGTTGACTTTGTTCTCCTTCTCCCTCAAAGACAGAGCCAAAGAGTGGTATGATTCAAGAAAGGACATCATGAGTTGGAGAGAGATGAAAAATACTTTCTTGAGTAAATTCTACTCTATAGCAAAGTTGACACAAATGAGGCGTGCCATAGCAAGTTTCAGTCAAATAGATAATGAGCGATTCCATGAGGCTTGGGAGAGATTTCAAAAGATGTTGAGAGAATGTCCACATCACGAGATCCCTTTGTGGTAGCTAGTTCAATTTTTCTACTCTGATCTATCTCATGCAAGTCAAGCTATAATGGATTTTTCTTGTAGGGGAGTTTTTATGCCAAAACCACCTAAGGAGACATGGCCATTGTTTGAGAGTTTGGCAGAAAGTTCAAGGATAAAAGCTTCTAGTATGGTCAGTGGCAGTGACCTATGTTTTGGTTGACATCTCCAACTCACGATGATTCAATCCCACAATTGATGAAAATGTTTGGTGAAATGGTGAGCTTCATGAGAAACCAAGTGGCCTAACCTCCTTGCCATTTGGTCAATGCTATCGAGTTTTATGGGGAAGAAAAGAAGACACCTCACTCCTATAGCTACCAGGAACCACAAAGTCCCACATATAGCTCAAAGTTTGAGGAAGAGGTTCTCTCTAGATTGAAAGTATTTGATGATGTTCAAAGAGATGTTGCAAGGTTAGAAGAGAGAATAGAGTAGATATCTTCCATAATCACTCTCCAAGAAGAAATATCATCTTCAAAACCCATCATGAGCCACCATGAAGCAAGTTGACCTATGCCTTCTTCCCACATTTTCTATAGTCCACCCCCATGCAAGTACATCTCATTCACTCATTCCAAGGCTATTCCAAGCCTTACACTCCTCCACCACCTCCCTCACCTCAAATTTCCCAAAACTTCACTTTCCAACCCCAATTCTCTCTTCCCCCTCAATTCTCTTCTCCACCTCAATTTCAACCCCAAGTGTCACCTCCACTTTCTCCACATCCACAACATGGTACCCCTCTCCACCATGAGCAAGGTAGTGTTGTGACAGTTCTAGGGAGTGGGAAAACTATTGAGCAGCCCACAAGTTCAAGAAAGGTTGATAAAGCAAAGCAAAGGCAGCCAAGTGGTGATACTGTGATTGATATTGCTGAAGATGATGTTGTGATACCGCATGTTGAGTTTGGGATTCCTTGTGATCCACCACATACCCCTTTTACAGGTCCTACCATCCCTAGTGTTCCACCTCATGTTCATGCAAGTACAGAAAACACTAGTGATCCTCCATTTGTAGAAGCACTAGATGAGCCACCGGAAATGAAAAGGAGGCAAAAGCATAATGTTGATATTGTTGAGGTGTTTCGCCAAGTGAAGGTGAACATTCCACTTTTGGATGCTATTAAGCAAGTCCCATCTTATGCCATGTTCCTCAAGAACCTATGCACTGTGAAAAGAAGGTCAATGGGGAGAATTTCAAAGAAGGTGAGATTGACTGAACAAGTGAGCTCCATCATACAACATTCCCTTTCCATGAAGAGAAAAGACCCAGGAGCCCCACTCATACCTAGTTACATAGGGGGACATTGCATAGACAGGTCCTAACTTAATTTGGCATCTATTGTGAATTTAATTCCATACAATGTCTATGTTGATCTGGGCTTAGGCAAGTTGAAGCCGGCACATTGCACTCTCCAGTTGGTAGATAGCTCCATAAAAGTGCCTAGGGGTAGAATGGATGATGTCTTGGTGATGATAGACAAAGAGAAAGGCGTGGTGTTCCCGGTAGATTTCATTGTACGTGATATGGAGCCAGAGGATAGGAAGATTCCCATCATCTTGGGAAGGTCGTTCTTATCCATAGCTGATGTCGACATTCATGTGCGCAGTGGCACTATGACAATCTCATTCATGGACATAAAGATCAACATCAACATGTACAAGACCCCAACCCGGTGAGTCGAAGATAGGGATATTGGACATGATCACTTCACAAGTCCAAATGTGCATTTAAGAGGACACCAAGGTGAAGAAATTAATGATGGTTCTTGTGATGAAAGGGGTGAGGAAAACAAAATTGAGTGCAAATGAAGGATGCATGTTTTGTAAGAATGGACACATGAGAATTCCAAATGGATGAATGAATGAAGAATCATCAAGAAGCCTAGCTAAAGGTAAGAAACTCAGCGCTTGTAGGAGGCAACCCACCTAGGTTTGAGAATTTTCGACCCAACCTTACATTTTTGATACTTTTGCTTTGTTTTTACTTTTTTCCAAGAAAACACACACACACTTGTATTTGATAGTTTTTGTGTAGTTTTGAGATGTGGAGGTGAGAACAGAGTGAAATGAAGTAGAATAGATGAAATTTTGATAAAGGATGAGTGGAAGATCAACTTGAGATCAAAGTTTTGATGTTTGAACAAATTTTGAGTGTTATACTGTTGCTACGTGCCCAACACGGTCGTGGTACAACAGAACGGCCATGGTGGTACACTCACATTCAATAGAGAAATCATCAGAAATCAAGAAAATCAACTAAGTCTAGAACCAGGGTAGCACGGTCGTGCAAGGCAGCATGGACGTGGTACATGAAGTGGCATGGCCGTGCCGCAGCCTAATTCCAACAACATAAAGTCATATTTTTCAAAATTTCTATTCACTTGCTCATTTCTCTGAAGAATAGAACGGTCGTGCTCCGCACCCTAGCGCCTGTGCAGCATTCCGCCCACCCTCTACAGCCCTCGATTCTTCACTAAATCACTCCCAAATCATTCTCAATCATTCCCCTACCATTTCCACTACCTTAATCTCGAGATTCCACCAATTTCCATTCACAAACACACCACTTTCTCTCCATTTCACCCCAAACAGCCCCAACAGCCCCATTCTTTGTAGAAATCCAAAATTTGCTAATTTCACCTCTCTTTTTTCAAGCAAGAATGAAAAAGGTTGCAAGGAAAGAAGTAGAGAAGACTAGGGGTGTCATCTCCTATCAAAGGAAACCAAGGAACAACCACCCCTGGTTGACGGAGGCCGAATTGGATGAAATGGTAGATCCTATCACTAAAGAAGTCCCCACATAGACACAGCGAGGGACACCTTCATCGTCGCAGCCACCGACGTCTACTTCTTGGCACTCTGTCTCATCTGAGAGACCCTCGGTCTCAGCCGCATGGCCGTCCATCACCTCGGCAGCACAGCCACAACCATGACCACATCGACGGGTCATGCTAGATGATGAAGATGATACATATATGCCCGATTTTGATCAGCAAGTGATTCCACCATAGCACCCCCTTCCACAGCCCGAGGTCACTACCTGCAGGGCAAAGGAGCCTAAGCACCTAGAGTGCTTGGCACGCAAAGTATTGGAAACTCACTATGCGTGCCAAGCAACGATGGAGGCTATGGGCTTCTACGCCTACTTTCAGGGACTGATGGAGAAGATGTGATTGTTTGAGATCCTTACACTGCAACAAGAATCTTACATTGAGATGACTCAACAATTCTTCGCCACATTGGAGAAAACAAATGATCAGGGCGACAATGCCATTAGAGTGATGATAGGGGGCAAGAGGTGGAAGATAACCTCAAAGATGCTAAATCAAGTTTTTGCCCCAAGTGAGGAGATGGAAGCCCTCCTAGACGGAGGAAGGGCAGAAAATGATTCTAAATCTACATATCCAGTAATGTGGAAATGCTTCACCAGCCAAAGTACCTTTGTAGTAGGGAAATCAAAGATGAGTGCTATCCATAGTCCATTTCTCCACTATGTTCATAAGGTGTTAGAAAACACCAACTTTGGCAGGTACGAGAACCAAAGCAGTTGCACAAAGAAAGATCTTTTCCTTCTTGGTTGGATGACAAAAGAGAGGCATGTGAACCTGGGGGCATTATTGATTGAGAATATGAGGACAATCCTGTCTAAGAGCACAAATCCATTTGTAATGGGAGGGATTATGACATCCATAGCCACTTCCCTAGGACATGTCATGACTGGCTATACAAAGGCAGATGGAGGAAATTTGGTTGACTTGCACTACTTGGCTCGCTCTTCCATGATTATAGTTGTGGATCATAAGATCATCTATCAAGTCAACCCACCTTACCCAGGAGTCTCCTTGGAGCTACCTTTCCATACTCCACCCCTCATGGAACAATATGGACCAACGCAAGATTTTCTAGAAAATTTGAGAAAATATGAGGAGAACCCCAAAGGAGATAGCATCCCTGAGGTGGTTTTTGCAGGGGGTCTAGGAGAGTCATCACAGGAAGATGAGATGAGACGGGCAGTGGAGGAAAGAGTGGCATGATGGGTGAGGAAAAGAGAAGAGATGATAGGGGTGTCCGAGCCACAACAACCCTTAGTGAATGCATATGACATGGCCACCATTCATGCATAGTTGGAGGGCATTCAGGCGATGCAGGACAGAATATTATGGGCACAGGAGGGCTTTCAGCAGACACAGGATGCCATGTGGTTGGACCATCAGCATATGCATTACCAGGTCAACCACCTTTACCAGTTTCATAATACCCAGGCCCAGAGGAACCCATAGTGGAGTGAAGACTGGTGGAGTTCTTTATCAACTTTTCAGGACAGCTATCTGCCTCCACAGTCGAACTATTGGGGTGTCTATTAAAGACAGGGAGGAGCACCTCCACCACCGCCACAGTGATCATCTACCATATCATCCTAGACTTTAGTGTCATGCTGAGGACATCATGATTCAAAAGTTTGGGGTGGTAGGGCGGTATGCCCTTGTTACCATTTTCACTCTTTTTGCATCTCACCTGCTATTTACTTTTTGTTTGTTGTTTTTCTTCTTTTTGCTTGTTTTTGTATCTAGTTTAGAAGTTTACTTCTTTGCATACCTGCATGCCATGTAATTTACGTTCTTGTCATTTTTGTATAATTTTCAAAAAAAAATTTGCTCTTCTTGCCATGCATTGCATATCATGCAAAGTTTTGGTAATTCTTGCATGTGATAGCTAGTATTTGCTTCTTTACTACTTTAAGTTAAATAATATAGGCTTAGATGTGATTGAAGGCAACTTGGCACCGTTTTGGCCAATTTTGCCCAAATTTGAGATTTCTCATCTAAAAGTCTATTTCAACCCAATCTCTACATTTTGAATTAAAAATGATGACCTTTGACAAATGCAAGTGACTTACCATTGTTTATTGCTAAATGGTTTCAATTCTTGACTATTTATATGTGCATCACCTCTCTTGTGTTTTGAATGATTTGGTTGATTTGTGACTTGAGCAAGCTATGAGCGCTTAGTGTCTATGAAATCACTTGATTGAAGTATTAATTTCAAGTTTTTCATTCATGTGGTGTGACATTGTTGGATGAAGTGTTGGATTAATTTTCATGCAGGATACCTTATGTTAAGAATCACGCCAATGACCCCTCTTTGACCCGACTATTCACTCACAATCTTCTTACCCCTCTTCCTCATGAAAGGATGCCAAAGTACACATATTAGTCGTGGCCACCTGTAAAAGTTTGGGGTGGCCACATCTACATCTCATTGCTTCACTCCCATCACCATATGCCCTACCTACCCCAAGGGCAAAGAAAAAAAATGCAAAATGCAAAATGAAAATAAAAGGTGCTCCTGTTTAAGAGCATCTAAATAAAGAAAAGATGAATGCTCTACGTAATAGCACTCCAAAATATTACCGCAATCCTTTCTTCCATTTTCATACCCAATGAGCTAGGAAACATCAAACCTAGCTCATCTTGCCATTTCTACAACCACGTGGGTCATTTGGTGTGATTTGAAAAATAAGGTTGAAAGCATGAAGGTGAAATACCACTCCTAGTCATCCTTGATTAACACCATTATGAAACGGTCTACCCGGAACTACATGAAAGAAATATGGATAGCTTGTGTATTCTATGCACTATATTTGAAGTTCATATGCTTTGTGCTCTTTTCATGATTGGTTTGTGAAAGTAGGATAGGAGAGAGGTGGAACGCATGCACTTAGTCATTTTTTTTATCCCATTCAGCAATAATCACCTTTTACATTACATTTGTCATGTCTTGACTATGAAAAGTTTGTAAAGAGCTTGAGCTGGAGCATACTTGAGGACAAGTACGTTTCAAGTTTGGGGTGGTGATTCAGCCCTATTTTAGGGCTTCATCTTGTGTTATATTGCTCTTCAATCACATCTACACATGTTAGATTACATGTTTTTCCTCCCAATATGCTTATTTGTGCAAAATGCATAGATGGACATTATTTGCATGTTTTTCAGGCATTTCGACCACACTTGATGGAAGAGAGAGAAGGAGTGATCCTAGGGCTTATCTACCCTTGGAGAGGCCCAAAGTGAAGTTCGATGCTCCCTCAACGTACCCCTAGTGGCCAAAGATCCATTGAAGCAAAGATATCCAAGAAAAGCCAAAGAATAGAGTCAAAGTGCTGATCCAGGACCCAGCATGGCCGTGGTACCACAGAACGGCCGTGCTCAGTCACTTGTAAATCAACAAGTTCAACCTCCAAGTCAAGCAGAAAGCACCACGGTCGTGCAGCACAGAACGGTCGTGCTAGAGACAACCACCACAGCTGTGCTGCACAACACGACCGTGCTACAGCAGATCAGAATGGGCATGCAAAATCACCACAACCACCATCACCCAGCCCACCACGGCCATGGCACACAGCACGACCATGCTACCCTCAGTCCACCATGGTCGTGGTGCCCACCACGACCGTGCCAATTTCAGCCCAAATTTGACCACCAACCTGTCATTTAGACATTTTATTCACCACAGCCATTCCCATCCACCACGTCCGTGCACTACCCTAGCCACCATGGTCGTGGGGACCCACCATGTCCATGCTACTCACAAAAACCTACCCATTTTTCACTGTTTTACCTACTTTGCCCCTACTTGACCTAGTTCTTCCCCCCACACCTATATATAGAAGGGTGGTGATTGTAGGTCAGGGCAGGCCACCCCTAGATACCTTCCACCACCTCCTAGCTCCCCATTTTTGCCCCTTAGCCATTCATTTCCACCTCCATTCCACTCCATTTCACCATTTCCACCACCAAAATACTAGTTTATACTAGTTCCTAGCCATAACCCCCTTCATTCCATAACCTTGCACCTTAGAGGAGAGAGGAGGACGTCTTGCAACATCTGTAGAAGAGGATTTCTTCATCTACACCGAGCTCCATGGCTTCTTCTACCCCTTTGTCCTTTCTTTTTGTATTTTCCATTTCCATGAGTAGCTAGGCCCCCTTGGGTGGGCTGTTTGGGGGAAATTATGTTACTTTGATACCATCTTGGGGGAAAATGACATGTAAAATTTGTAATTCCATTTGTTAATGATTATATTCTATTTTCATCTCATTCTCCATGATTTCTTGTTGGTTTGTGTGTGAAATCACCGAGGAATTTAGGCAAATTTCTTATATGTGTGAATTTTGGGATTTGCCCCTAGGTCCAATTCTTGGATCCCTAAGTTTCCTCCCATATTCCTACATCCTAATCAATCTCCCTAAACCTAAGTGAGAGATCTAAGTAGCTAGATTAGATAATTCTAGTGCAATTAGCATGGAGCCTTCTCAAGGCTAGAATGTGGGGGAATTGGGGTCCATAGCCCTAATTTTACCTCCCCATTAGTACCTTCATCCCCTAATTGCCCTAGGAATGCCTAATCTATAAACCTATACTTGATTAGACTCTAATTGAATTGAACCTAATACCTAACCCAATTTAGCCTCGTAAGGGTAGTAGGGGTGTAAGGGACTAGCTCCCCTATACACAACCTAGCATATCCATGGCCAGTTAGTAGCTCAAGTTAATTCTTTAGACTCTAACTTGTTATTTGGTTTGGATAATCTAAATGGAATCATAATGTTTATATGTCACCCCCAACTTAATTGATAAGTTCATACCCCTAAACAACCCATACCTCTCTTTATTGCTTAAAACCCTAGTTTTGTGCTTGCTTAGCTTAATTAGTTCTTTTCTTGCTTAGTCAGCTTCTTACTTTGTTCTTGCCTTGTTCATGATAGTTTAACTCTTAAATTTCACTTTTGCTTCTCTCTTGCTTGCCTTAGTGTAATTTGCCTTTTCATACCTAGCTTAATCCTTTCTTTCCTGGTCTAGGGTTAACGTAGATTTCATTCTTGCCTTTAATTCCTCATTTGTTCATAGTAGTTTAACAATCAAATCAACCTTCAAACCCTTAACCCTAGTCTTCATAGTAGGAACCTAGCAAAACCAAACCTAGCTCTAGTGCCCCCTCTTCTCCCTATGGATTGACCCTATACTTGCCACCTTCCTATACTATGACATGACCCCGTGTGCTTGTGGGTGTAGTATTTTAGTAGATATAGGTGTGTTAGTTTAGGTCTTATAAATTTTGAAAGTGAATCTACCATGTGTTTCTGTCCGCGGGGTTGCATCTATTCAAAACTCCAATTGAGTAGTGTGTAACACCATTGGCGGGAGCGCACCAAGCTTTCTGAAGGAATTCTACCATGCCATACATCATAGGGGGTTTTGTTTGAAGATGGATGAGTAAAAACCTAGTTTTGCACAAAACATGAAGTACTAACAACTTCATCCCAAAACTTCTTTGGAGTGTCCTACTCTAGAAGCATGGTCCTAGCCATTTCCTATAGTGACCTATTCTTTCTCTCTACAACCCCATTTTGTTGAGGTGTTTGAGGTGAAGAAAAGTTATGTGCATACCATCATTCTTCATAAAACTATTCAAACAAATTATTTTCAAATTCTCCCCCATGACCATTGTGTATAGAAATGATCCGACAAGAAGCTTCATTTTCAACTTGTTTACAAAAAGTCAAGAAAATACTGAGAGCATCACTTTTAAAATAAGAAATAAAGTCCAAGTATATGGAGAAAAATCATCGACAATCACAAGACAATACTTGCTACAAAGAAGTGATTGCGTACACATTGGTCCAAATAGATCAATGTGAAGAAGCTCATAAACTCATTTGGTGACAAGGACTCCTTTGGATTTGAAGTAGGACTTGGTTTTCTTTCCTTGGGCACAAGGTTGGCATTCCTCATCTTTTTCAAAATCCAATTTAGGAAGTCCTTTCACCAAATCTTTTTTTCTCAACTTTTTCATTTGATTCATATTTACATGACCAAGCCTATGGTGCCAGAAAGAAATATCATTTGAATTGGCAACAAGACATTTACCAACAATAAATAAAATCAAGCACAATAATATAGAGATTACCGTTTCTAGATCCCTTATATATAACATTGTAGGATAGGAAATCTAGAAGCAAGTTTTTAAGTGAGGTAAAAAGAAAAAGATAACCATTATCACAAATTTGATTAACACTTATTAACTTGTGATGTAGGCCATCCACAAGAAGTGCATTCTTTATGCAAAGTAAATCACCTACATCACCCTCACCTACCACCTTACCCTTTTTATTGTCACCAAAGATAACCTACCCTCCTTTATTCTTTGTGAATTGGTTGAAGTGACTGATTTCACATGTGAAATTCTTTGAGCATCCACTATCAACAATCCATTTTCCTTTTACATGCAAGAAAGGAAGATATCAGTCCTAAATTCAAACTTTGGGATCTGGTGTTAGTTTGGGGACCTATTTTATCTTTGGGTTGGGCCCCTTCTCTCTATAAGGACAATAAGTAGAGTAATGTTCATCACTCTTGCAATGAACGCAAATCATAGGGTTCTTAGAGCCAAAGGACTCTCCATGGAATATAAGAGACCCCTTTCTCTTTTTCTTACCCTTTCCCTTGCTCTTTCTCTTTGGAGATCCCTCTACATATTCCAAACCACTAGTACCACTATGTTTGGTAGAGTGTTCTAGAACTTTATTTAGGGATTTCTTTCCTTTGAGGAATTTCTGTAAGGAAGCTCTTAGTTTGTAATTATCATCACTAAGAGTAATGACTGTAGAAGATAAACTAGCAACATCATCTTGTGCATGAAGTAAATCGACATCCAAATAGAGGACTTTATTAAGATAAGAATCTTTCTCTAAAGTAAGATGACAACTTCATGACAAGGAAACAAAGGTATAGAGGAGAGATCATTAACTTGAGCAAGCAATCTAGCATATTCAGTTCTAAGAAAAACAATCTCATCAAGATAGACTCTATTCTCATCTTTAGTAGCATCACAAGCAAGCTTAAGATCATCATTTTCAGTTTAAGTAAAGCAAGATTATCTACTAGGGCTTGGTTTTCTTCCTTAAGACTATTTATGTTCTTAAGGTAGATATCATTCTCTACTTCAACTCCATTGTATTGGAGGTCAAGGTCAAGAAACTGCCCTTCCAAGGAATCAATGCTATTAAGATGCAACTTCTCATTTTGATCAAGAATATCTATTTTGGCATACAAATCATCAATGATCTTTCCTAGCCTATTCTTTTTAAACTTACAATCGACATAAGATGAATGACAATAATTTAACATATTAATAAGAATTTATTTAGATAACTCATGCAAGCTTACCTCACTTACCTCGCCAATGTCTTCACTTGTGGAGGCCATGAGTACAAGATGGTACTGTCCTTCATCAGAGCTTGAAGAATATAAAGATGATTCTTCCCAAGCCACATGAGTTGCATCCTTTCTCCTCTTGACCTTCTTATTCTTGCTCATGTACTTGCCTTCTTTTTTGTAGTCATCCTTCTTCTTGTGGATGCTCTTATGGTAAGGCTTCTTGGCCTTTGGGCATTCATTCTTGTAGTGCCCCTTTTGTCCACATTCATAGAATCTAAGAGTTGAGGATGAGGAAGACTTTCCATTGAAGTGCTTGATCTTGGAGTAGTTTTCTTCATGATCACTAGGGCCATCATCTTCACTTCAGGAGGGAGGAGAGGACCAACAAGCAAGTTGTTATTGAAGAATCATTGACTCCACTTGAGATTTGAAGTCATTGTCTTTGATCTTCTTTGATTCCTTCTCCTCTTTCTTGTCATATTCTTATTTGTTATCTAGCCTTGGCTTATGAGCTTGGAGGTTTCCAATGATCTCCTCGGTAGGAAAGTCACCAAGACTTCTAACTTCTTCAATTGAAGTCACCTTGGGTTCCAATTTCTTGGGAAGAGACCTTAGGATCTTGGAGTTGATAGTCCTTCTATCCAAGGTGTGTCCCCAAAGTAGCAAGGCCATTGATGATGGTGTTTAGACATGTGTACATCTCAGTAACTCTTTCCTTCTTGCCCATCTTGATGTTCTCAAATAGTCCATTGATCATGTAGATTTTTTATTATTTGACTTGTTGTGTGCCTTCATAGGTAATGCACAACTTGTTCCAAATATCATGTTTTGGATAATCTAAATGGAATCATAATGTTCATATGTCACCCACCAACTTAATTGATAAGTTCAAACCCCTAAACAGCCCATACCTCTCTTTAATGCTTAAAACTCTAGTTTTGTGCTTGCTTAGCTTAATTAGCTCTTTTCATGCTTAGTCATCTTCTTACTTTGTTCTTGCCTTGTTCATGATAGTTTAGTTCTTAAATTTCTCTTTTTCTTCTCTCTTTCTTGCCTTAGTGTAATTTACCTTTTCATACCTAGCTTAATCCTTTCTTGCCTTTTTAGCCTTAATCTAATCTAGGGTTAACATAGATTTCATTCTTTCCTTTAGTTCATCATTTGTTCATAGTAGTTTAACAATCAAATCAACCTTCAAACCCTTAACCCTAGTCTTCGTAGTAGGAACCTAGCGAAACTAAACCTAGATCTAGTGCCCCCTCTTCTCCCTATGGATTGACCCTATACTTGCCACCTTCCTATACTATGACACGACCCCATGTGCTTGCAGGTGTAGTGTTTTAGTAGACGTATGTGTGTTAGTTTAGGTCTTATAAATTTTGAAAGTGAATCCACCGTATGTTTCCATCCACGGGGTTGCATCTATTCAAAACTCCAATTGAGTAGTGTGTAACACCATTGGCGGGAGCGCACCAAGCTTTCTGAAGGATTTCTACCATGCCATAGATTATAGGGGGTTTTGTTTGAAGATGGATGAGTAAAAACCTAGTTTTGCACAAAATATGAAGTACTAACAACTTCATCCCAAAACTTCTTTGGAGTGTTCTACTCTAGAAGCATGGTCCTAGCTATTTTCTATATTGACCTATTCTTTCTTTCTACAACCCCATTTTGTTGAGGTGTTTGAGGTGAAGAAAAGTTATGTGCATACCATCATTCTTCATAAAATTGTTCAAATAAATTATTTTCAAATTCTCCCCCATGACCATTGTGTATAGAAATGATCCGACAAGAAGCTTCATTTTCAACTTGTTTACAAAAAGTCAAGAAAATACTGAGAGCATCACTTTTAAAATAAGAAATAAAGTCCAAGTATATGGAGAAAAATCATCGACAATCAAAAGACAATACTTGCTACAAAGAAGTGATTGCGTACACATTGGTCCAAATAGATCAATGTGAAGAAGCTCATGAACTAATTTGGTGCTAAGGACTCCTTTGGATTTGAAGTAGAACTTGGTTTTCTTTCTGTGGGCACAAGGTTGGCATTCATCATCCTTTTCAAAATCCAATTTAGGAAGTCCTTTCACCAAATCCTTTTTTCTCAACTTTTTCATTTGATTCATATTTACATGACCAAGCCTATGGTTCCATAAAGAAATATCATTTGAATTGGCAACAAGACATTTACCAACAATAAATAAAATCAAGCACAACAATATAGAGATTGCCGTTTCTAGATCCCTTATATATAACATTGTAGGATAGGAAATCTAGAAGAAAGTTTTTAAGTGAGGCAAAAAGAATAAGATAACCATTATCACAAAGTTGATTAACACTTATTAACTTGTGATGTAGGCCATCCACAAGAAGTACATTCTTGATGCAAAGTAAATCACCTACATCACCCTCACCTACCACCTTACCCTTTTTGTTGCCACCAAAGATAACTGACCCTCCTTTCTTCTTTGTGAATTAGTTAAAGTGACTGATTTCACATGTGAAAGTCTTTGAGAAACTACTATCAACAATCCATTTTCCTTTAAATGCAAGAAAGGAAGATATCAGTCCTCAACTCAAACTTTGGGATCTGGTGTTAGTTTGGGGACCCATTTTATCTTTGGGTTGGGCCCCTTCTCTCTATAAGGACAATAAGTAGAGTAATGGTCATCACTCTTGCAATGAACACAAACCATAGGGTTCTTAGAGCCAAAGGACTCTCCATGGAATATAGGAGGCCCCTTGCTCTTTTTCGTACCCTTTCCCTTGCTCTTGCTCTTTGGAGATCCCTCTACATATTCCAAACCACTAGTACCACTATGTTTGGTAGAGTGATCTAGAACTTTATTTAGGGATTTCTTTCCTTTGAGGAATTTCTGTAAGGAAGCTCTTAGTTTGTAATGATCATCACTAAGATTAATGATTGTAGAAGATAAACTAGCAAGATCATCTTGTGCATGAAGTAAATCAACATCCAAATAGAGGGCTTTATTAAGATAAGAATCTTTCTCTAAAGTAAGATGACAACATCATGACTAGGAAACAAAGGTCTAGAGGAGAGATCATTAACTTGAGCAAGAAATTTAGCATATTTTGTTCTAAGTAAAACAATCTCATCAAGATAGACTCTATTCTCATCTTTAGTAGCATCACAAGCAAGCTTAAGATCATCATTTTCAGTTTTAAGTAAAGCAAGATTATCTTCTAGGGCTTGGTTTTCTTTCTTAAGAATATTTATGTTCTTAAGGAAGATACCATTCTCTACTTCAACTCCATTGTATTGGAGTTCAAGGCGAAGAAACTTCCCTTCCAAGGAATCAATGCTATTAAGATGCAACTTCTCATTTTGATCAAGAATATCTATTTTGGCATACAAATCATCAATGATCTTTCCTAGCCTATTCTTTTAAAACTTACAATGGGCATAAGATGAATGAGAATAATTTAACATATCAATAAGAATTTATTTGGATAACTCATACAAGATTACCTCACTTACCTCACCAATGTCTTCACTTGTGGAGGCCATGAGTACAAGATGGTATTGTCCTTCATCAGAGCTTGAGCCACATAAAGATGATTCCTCCCAAGCCGCATGAGTTGAATCCTTGCTCCTCTTGTCCTTCTTATTCTTGCTCATGTACTTGCCTTCCTTTTTGTAGTCATCCTTCTTCTTGTAGATGTTCTTGTTGTAAGGCTTCTTGGCCTTTGGGCATTCATTCTTGTAGTGCCCATTTTGTCCACATTCATAGCATCTAGGAGTTGAGGATGAGAAAGATTTTCCATTGAAGTGCTTGATCTTAGAGTAGTTTTCTTCATGATCACTAGGGCCATCATCTTCACTTCAGGAAGGAGGATAGGACCGATAAGCAAGTTGTTATTAAAGAATCATTGACTCCACTTGAGATTTGAAGTCATTATCTTTGATCTTCTTTGATTCCTTCTCCTCTTTCTTGTCATCTTCTTCTTTGTTGTCTAGCCTTGGCTTATGAGCTCGGAGGTTTCCAATGAGCTCCTCGGTAGGAAAGTCACCAAGACTTCTAACTTCTTCAATTGAAGTCACCTTGGGTTCCAATCTCTTGGGAAGAGACCTTCAGATCTTGGATTTGATAGTCCTTCTATCCAAGGTGTGCCCCCAAAGTAGCAAGGCCATTGATGATGGTGTTTAGACATGTGTACATCTCGGTAACTCTTTCCTTCTTCCCCATCTTGAATTTCTCAAACAGTCTATTGATCATGTAGATTTTTTATTATTTGACTTGTTGTGTGCCTTTATAGGTAATGCGCAACTTGTTCCAAATCTCATGGGTTGTGTCCAAAGTTGAGATTCAGTTGTATTCGAATGGAACGAGGGCAACATAGATGATGCTTATTGCCTTTGCATTAAGTTGTGCCTTCTTGAGTGTAGCTTCATCCCAAGTAGCTACATCACCCTTCAGAGCCTTATGTGGAATAATCACACTCTCCACATGTTGTAGTTCATACCTTTAAGGTAGAATTGCATCCTCCATTTCCAATAGAGGAAATTGATGTCGTCGAAGACCGGAGGTCGCATGGAGAATCTTCCCTCTAGGTTGAGAGACCCAAGTAAGTCACCCATCTTCTCGTCTCGTAGGATATGTGTCAGGGAAGACAGTGGATCTGATACCACTTCTTGGATCTAAGGGCTCTAGAGGGGGTGAATAGAGCTAAAAGCACTTGCATAAAACTTGTTAGACCTTCAAGTTACTCCAAGTAGATACAATTATAAATAGTGAATTTGATGGCAATTCAAACATACAAATGAAGTATGAGAGAGATTAAAGCAACTAACTAAACAAGCTATTTTCAGAGTGGTTCCACTCTCCAAAATAGGAGAGAGTCAGTCCACTACCTATAGAGGTCACACTCTAGGATTTCTTAACCATGTCTACTTCTTATATTCACTTATAAGAGTTACAACATATGACCTTCCTTTTCTGGGACAAGGATACCCAGCTTCCCTTTGAGGTCAAGGGAACCAAAAATCTTACAAATAAGATCTTACTTATCTAAGAGCCAGTCTTCTACCTCACCAAGGTCTTACCCACTCTTACAAGTAGTTGGATGCCTTCACCAATGAGATCTCCTTCTTGCACCGAGTCTTTTATCTTGAGATATTTACCCACTCAGCTCCTTGAATCTTCTGCCTTGTACTACTCCTTCACTCAGAGAAGCTTTATGCACCTTCTTCTACAATGAAGAAGCTCGCATCTTATCCTTCACATGGAGAAGCTTTCACAAACTTGATCTTGAGAAACAGGTTGGGAAAAGAGAAGCCTTGAGAGCTTTACATGCATACAATGAAGTAACTCTCTCACACAGATCCTTTCTCACTCATAAAGATGAATTGAAGTGTAATCAAGAGAGATAAAGGGGATAAAGTGTACTTGATGCACTCAACTATAGCAAGGAGCTTGAATAGAATGAAGGATAAACCTTGGAATGGACTCCAAGAGATCTTATTTATCGTTGAGGGTGTCCACTAGAGTGTGGGAACACTTATAAATATTATCTAGCCGTTTGGAGAGTTGCAACGTATATAATTTTGAGTTTTGCAATGCTCCAATGGTTAGATTTTTTGCATTTTATGTGGAGTGCATTCAGTTGAGTTTCAATAAAGATAACTCAACCAATCACACTATATGACAAAGACAATTTAAACCATCAGTCGAGTTTGTCCCAGTGAAACTTCTTAAATCAGTTTTGGTCTGTAGACGGATCGGTCGAGTTATGTGTATGTATAACTCGACTGATTGGGGTCATTCTAAAAATCCATTAAGGATTGATTGAGTTTGTAACTCGACCGATGAACAACCTATAATGAATTTTATAAAATCACTTTTAAGTGATCATTATCTGAATGAAGTGTACATGATTTTTTCTCATCTTAGTTACAAGTCATATAATCAATAAAAATGATTATAAAAATAATCTCAGGTGATTTGGAGTGTTTTTCACAAACGCGCATTTGCATTTCTTTTGACTTGAACTAAAACAAGATAGGGCTTGATCGATTTGATCCATTTCATGTACCTAATACCTGAAATCAATTTTAAACAAAACATATTAAAAACATATGAATGGAATGATTAAGTCATTATCAAAATATAGACAATGTGTATCACTTAGGTCAACAACCCCTTTCCTTTAAATAAAATGCCACAAGTTTCAACAACTCAGAAATAATACACCATTACTTTCCATCAAAACAGCTGACGGCTTACATATGCACCATGCTATGAGTCATTTGTGTTAGATTGGAGTTTAATAATGTACAACATGAACTAAAATATTATCATTTTCTTTAGATCTTCAAATTACTATCGTCTAATTTCATATAGTTGTTTCTTAATAGTATATTATGACTGACTTACTGAATATCTACCTTTAAAATTAGTGTTAAGCATTAGTAGACCTTCTATATTGATCTTTACTTTTAGTGTTCCTAAATGTTTTGAGTTTGTCAACCCAAATATTAATTTCATGACCACTCTCAATTTTTTGGAAACCACTTGGTCACATTCAAAGCCAATTTTAGGTTTTCCTCGATCAAATATGATCATGTTCACAGATTCAGATACAATTTTATCATACTTTGGGTGCATAAATAATTGTGAGTGAAATTTCTTAAACATTATTCTGTCGACATGATATGTAGCCATTTGAACATTGACAATTTTGTGAAAAGAGCCGCACTTGTGACTTTACACCAACGTATCCCGAGTTTGCAACTCTACTCTCATAAATGAAATGAAATAAACGAAGGATAACGATAAAGGGCTGAATTTGAGTCAAATATTAGACCAATCGAACACTAGATCTGTCAAAATTGCGTTCAATTATGAAAACAACTTGGTGTAACCTGTAACAACTACACGAAGTTTAAATTTTATAACTAAATATGATTCTAGGACTGAAAGTTGATCGTATGAATCGCGTCTCACATTAATAAGTATATTTTATACACTCTTTTATATATATCTAATACTTTATACCACAAATAAATATTAGGCAAGTACTCGGATCCACCCAACGTACACGTGCCGCAAACAAATTTTATTTAATTGTAAAATGATGGACTCACAACTGCAGTTTTATTTTATAATGTGTATAGCTAAGTTGACATCAAATTAGATCTTACACAATATTTATACATATACTTTTTATTCTATATTTTTTTACTCTTTTAGTATAACTTTACTTAGTCATTGAGCATTAAATAAGACATATCATATATCCATATGCGCATGTGTTTTGATTTTTAGCTATCGACTTTCAAATTTAGAACAACTTGGGTCAACAAAATCCATTTTAACCTAGCTGTTTTTAAGTTACACCTTGTTGTATTTACTATTGGCATAATATGCATAGGGATCATACTAGTCATAACTAATCTTATATCAACTAAGCATTCTTGACACAAATCTAGAAAAAGTTTGTTTTAAGTCCTTGAGTTTGTCTCGAGGATCAATGATGCAAGAGTTTTGAGTCGCTTTTATAGGCTAGTTTTGCATTCATTTTGTACGTTTATTGGTCGTATTTGTGGTTAATATCGCATGATTCATTTCCTTTAGCCTGTAATCTCATTATGCATCAAATTTACCTTGTTTCATCGTACTTTGTATAAATGATCAGATTTCTTTGATTTGATTAGTGTTTTTTCATTGTTCCAGGCAATTTGCATATCTAAAGGTGTCGATACCATCGATCGGTGGTCGATGCCATCGACATGGCCACGGCACATAGCCAGAGAAGAAGCAGAACTGCTCGATACCATCGATGAGTCTGGTCGATGGTATCGAGCTACCATCAGAGAGAGCACCATGAAGCGAAGAGGCGTCGGTACCTTGCACGGGTCGATACTATCGACAACCCGTCGATGGTATCGACGCCGTCGGATAAGGAAAATCTGCAAATTGCTTTTAATCGAACAGCCGTGATATTTTGTGAGCCGTAAATGATACCTATACCTAAGAATAACGGCCCAAGCCGCACTATCATGTCCATAGCCGTCGCATGAGTCTTGGAAGAGAAGAGAGAAAAGAACAGAGCCCAGAACTACGCCCCAGATGTTTTCAGAGCCATAGAAGGATGATTCTCCTATCAGAAGGTTGAAGAACGTGCGTCTCACACCGAGGATCATCTGGATCTCCTTTGTTCAGGGCTTACATCATCTCCATACATGTTTCCCCTATGTTTTCTTCTTCTTTCACTGTGTTTTTCATTGAGATGAACATGTGGGGCTAATCCCCTTTATCTTTAGGATCGGGAGTAGCCCAGGCATTCGTTGTATAACTCTTCTTACATAGTTTATCATAATTTGTCCCTCAAATCCGTGGTATGATATCATTTTCTCCATTTATGTCATTGTGCTTGATCACCATAATGATAATGTAATGCCCTTAATTGCTTTTGACGAAGAATTAACGGTTGAAAAGAGATGATAATCACATTAACTAATAAATCCTTTAGAAAAGGTGATGTACGGTTAATGGTGAAAACCCAGAGATAAGTTTTTCATGCACCTAATTTAGGGTATAGGTTACTACTGGCGTGGAACAGACCTAGATTAAGGTAGTGGATTGCATTGCGGAAGTGAGTAATTTTAACTACAGGCCACTACCCGGAATACGAGAAAATTGAGATAACTGTGTAGGAATTAGTATAACGAGAACCCGTGTTGAAGCCGCAATCCTAGAGATTCCACTTTAATTGATTAAACCAACCATTTAATCGATTTCTTTATTTTCTTTTATTTTTATTTTCTTTTTCAAAACAACTCTCCACTTCTATAATTGGTCTAGCTGATTGTGAACAGTTATTAGTAGTCTATCAGAAATTACGTTTCTCTATGTTCGACTCGGGCCTCACAAGGCCTATATTACATTGACGTGTATACTTGCATTTTATGCACGGTAAAGTCATGTCAAGTTTTTGACGCCGTTGCCGGAGAAACGACAATTTTTGGTACTACGAGGGCTGCAAGCGGCCACTCTAGGCCACCTTTTCCTTTTTTATTAGCAATTTTTATTTTTGATTTTGATTGTCTATCTTTCAGAGTCTTTATTCATTTAGCGTGTACTTACTCAATTTTCCACTTTTCAGGTACTAGTGCATGGTGAAGACGCATAGTACAGACTACGCACAGTCGACACCTGAGGTTCCGCCTTCGGGATCGGGTGGTGAGAAGGAGCATATCCACAATCAACCCGAGGACATAAGCACAGATTCTGAATCTAAAGCAATGGCTGAGGAACAGACAATATAGGAGAAGATCAAGGCTTCTTCTTCATCTGCGTCAAAGGGGCCGATCAAAAGGCAGGCTATCAACATTCCTACATACAAGGTTGATCTGGCACTGATTAACCTAGTTAAGTCTAATGCATTTCATGGGCTGAAGAATGAAGATCCAGTGGCCCACATCAGCCAATTTGTGGAAAACTATGATATGATAAAGATTGGTAGGTTTCCACAAGAGGCATTGTACTTGAAGCTTTTTCCCAGTTATTTAGCGGGAAATGCACGAGAATGGTTGCACAACCTCAAAGACAAGTACGTCGAGACTTGGGACCAAATGATAGAAGTTTTCTTTGAGAGATTTTTTCCACCTGAGAAGACAAATGACCTCATAAGAAAGATGCAAAATTTTAGTCAAAAGGCTGGTGAGACCTATTCTGAGACATGGGAGTGCTTCCAGATAATACTGAGGAAGTGCCCACATCATGGGATGGACAAGGAAAAGCAAGTAAAAAATTTCTACTTTGCTCTCAATGAACATGACCGAAGTAACTTGGATTTAGCGGGCTCGAGCTTCTTCTTGAATAACACAGACACAAGGTGTTGGGAGATCTTGAAGAACATGGCCAGGAAGCATTCATGGGGTGATAAAGACGCACCGGAACAAACAAGAGTTGCAGGGGAATCCAAGGCAATTAAAGAATTAAATGAAAAGATGGACTTGATAGCAAAGAGACTGCTAGCAAAAGAGGATGAAGGATCTGATGATGAGTCACATGTTAAATTCATGCACCAACAACAAGGGTACATGAACAACGATTATTCTTGGAGGAAGGATAAGAAGTTCTCATGGAAGGACCCTAATAATTTTCTGCATATCTGGATGCCAAACCACAACTCACTGTAGAAGAGAAGAGCAATGAGTTGCTCAATCAAGTGATAAAGTAGAACCAAGAGTTGATGAGCACATTCGGTCAACAAATTAAGTCACAAGGAGACTTTATGAACCAATTTGGTCAGACTTTACAAAGCCATGGAGCACAGATGAGGATGCTTGAAACGTCCATTGCGTAGATGGCAGCAGAAATCGCGAGTTTAAAGAAACCGACACAGTAGGGGTTTCTAAGAAATACAAATGTTCTAGGAGGGAAACATCAAGCAAAGGCAATTTTATTAAGAAGTGGAAAGAAAATTTTAAACTCTACGACTGATGAACCAAGCACACCTTAGGCAGAAGTTACAGGTGAGGCCGCAGAAGATGTCGTAGTCACTGAGATAGTGGAGGATGATACCGAGAAAATCACAAAGGAGTTCATTGCAGAGTAAGAAACTGAGAAGAGGATAGTGTATGTACCACCACATGAGAGGGCACAGACCGTCCTTGTACCTTACCCAAATAGTTTAAAAGCAAAGAAAATGGATGCACAGTTCAAGAAGTTTCTAGATACCTTTAGGAAACTTTCGGTCAATATTCCATTGCTAGAGGCCATCGAGCAGATACCTTCTTATGGTAAGTTCTTGAAGGATATAATCACTAAGAAGAGGAAGATTCCTGACACATCGGTGGTAGTGCTTAAGGAGCAGGTCAACACCTATGTTCTGGGTAAATTGTCACCAAATGGACAAGATCCAGGCTATTTTAATATTTCATGCTATATTGGGAAGGTAAAATTTGGTGAAGCACTATGTGATTTCGGGGCAAGTATCAACTTGATGCCCCTTTCTACATTCAAAAATCTCAGTCTCAAAGAATCTCGACAAAGTAACATGACAATTCAACTTGCAGACAATTTTGTGGTACGACCATATGGTATTTGCGAGGATGCCTTAGTCCAGCTAATTTTTTCATCATGGAGATGCAAGATGAGCAAGGAAATGAGCTGCTTTTAGGAAGACCCTTCCAGGACACTACTGATATGATACTGGAGATGGGTACGGGCCGGTTGACAATGGGTATAGATGATGATAGATTCAAGATACTCATGCCGCCAAATTCAAAGCAGTCACAAGCAAAGGAACAATGTAATAAAGTGAGGAACTTTGATCATAACACATCTCTTTGCTTAGGGAAGCCATTTCTTGATATGGCTCACATCATGATAAAGGTAGATAAGGGAACAATTGCAGTGGACATCATGGAACAAACAAAGGTGGTTTCTCTTGTTCAAGCTATGGGTTATCCCAATGATGAAGAAGAGGAAGTCCCACCGTATACTGAGGATGATGCTATAGCAGTCTCCATGCTTGACTCATACCCACAACTACCCCATGAAGCTTGTTTTTTTAGCATCATGGATGATTGGATGAGAAGCACGTCATTACAAGAATGTGTGAAGATGCTTCAAGTTCTTCCATGCTACTATGCCAAGCACTATGAAGAACTAGGACCGTTGCCATCACTGCTTCAATCTTCTTTGGTCAGCCCGCCAAAGTTAGAGCTTAAGTCGCTGCCCCCTCACTTGAAGTACGCATTTTTAGCAGCTGATGCAAAGCTACCGGTGATAATTTCAGCATATTTGAGTATCACAGAGGAAGAACAGTTGATGACAGTTTTGAAGAACCACCGTGGTGCATTTGGGTGGTCAGTTTCTGACATCAAGGGGATCTCCTTCACACTTTTCCAACACAAGATCCAGCTCGCTGAAGGAGCCAAACATGTGATTCAACTGCAACATCGCCTCAACCACGTAATGATGGAGGTGATCAAGCTTCTATCCGCGGGCATCTCTATGCTATTTCAGATTCTACATGGGTGAGCCCAACACAGGTAGTCCCCAAAAAGGGGGGATAACGGTAACTCAAAATCTCTTGAATGAGCCCGTGACCAACCGATTGGTAACTGGGTGGCGTGTTTGCATTGATTACCGCCGTTTGAATTCCGCCATGTTAAAGGATCATTTTCCTCTCCCATTCATTGATCAAATTTTAGACCGGCTGGCTGGCCGCTCTCACTTTTGCTTTTTAGACGACTAATCTGGCTATAATCAGATTTCTATAGACCCTAAGGATCAAGAGAAGTCTACCTTCACTTGTCCTTATGGGACTTTCTCATATCGCCAAATGTCGTTCGGTTCGTGCAACGCACCGACCACTTTTCATCGCTACATGTTTGCTATCTTCTCAGATATGGTGGAGCGTTGTTTAGAGGTTTTTATGGATGACTTTTCCATCTACGGAGCGTCATTTGATGAGTGCTTGTATAATCTTGACAAGGTTTTACAAAGATGCGAAGACACACATTTAGTCCTCAATTGGGAAAAATGCCACATGATGGTTAGCAAAGGCATAGTGCTTGGGAACAAGGTTTCTAGCAAGCGACTGGAGGTAGATCCAGTGAAGATTGAGGTCATTTCCAAACTACCTCCACCGAATTCGGTGAAAGGGGTGAGGAGCTTCCTTGGTCATGCGGGGTTTTATTGCCAGTTTATTAAGGATTTTTCTAAAATCACTAAGCCATTATCGGAATTACTTGAGAAGGATGAGGTTTTTTATTTCAATGATAAATGCATGCAGGCCTTCGAAGTTCTCAAGGAAAAGTTGATTTCTGCACCGGTTGTTCAAACGCCGGATTGGACCAAGCCCTTTGAGCTTATGTGTGATGTGTCAGATTTTTCCATGAGAACCGTTCTTGGGCAGTGTCTTGAGAAGAAACCCACAATTATTTTCTATGCGTCTAAGACTTTGAATGATGCTCAAATCAATTATACCACCACTGAGAAAGAATTTCTTGCCGTGGTTTTTGCTTTTGAAAATTTTAGGCAATATTTGGTGGGGTCTAAAGTTGTGGTATGGACAGATCATGCTGCCATAAAATACTTAATGGAAAAGAAATATGCCAAGCCTAGGCTCATTAGGTGGATCTTACTTTTACAAGAATTTGACATTGAAATTAAGGACAAGGCGGGCATTGAGAATGTGGTTGCGGACCACTTGTCTCAGTTAGAGTGGGTAGATGAGAGAGATACCAACATACCCATTACCAAGCTCTTTCCAGATGAGCAAATACTTTCTATTCAATCTAAGGATCTTTGGTTTTCACATATCATGAATTATCTTGGATGTAAAGAAATCCTGGATGATTGGACCTATCAAGAGAAAAAGAGGTTTTTCCATTCTTTAAGATATTATTTTTGGGATGACCCTATTTTGTTGAGACAATGCAGGGATGAAATGTTACGCTGTTGTGTACCCGAGAGCAACTATGATAATGTGCTTAGTCACTATCATACATTGCCTACCCGCGGACATCATGTGAGTGCAAGGACGGCGGTGAAGGTACTAGAGAGTGGTCTTTATTGGCCTACACTTTTCTGAGATGCCTATGACTATGTGAGGAGGTGTGATTCATGTCAAAGGGCATGTAACATCTCAAAATGGTAAGAGATGCCCCTCAATGTATTTCAAGAAGTTGAGGTATTCGATTTATGGGGCATTGATTTCATGGGACCCTTTGTGTCCTCTAATTCCAATTTATATATATTTCTTGTTGTTGATTATGTATCGAAGTGGGTAGAGGCAATACCCACAAGGACTAATGACGTTGCGGTAGTGTGCAGGTTCGTGGAGCATATTTTTCGTAGGTTTGGTGTGCCCCGAATGATCATTAGCGATGGAGGCACCCACTTCACGAATAGGAAATTTGCTACATTATTGAGCAAATATGGGGTTAAGCATAATGTAGGTACCCCATATCACCTGCAGATACAAGGCCAAGTAGAGGTGTCCAATAGGGAGATCAAGAAGATATTGGAGCGCACAGTGGCCTCTTCAAGGAAGAATTGGAGTGCATTATTACCGGACGCACTATGGGAATATAGGACCGCATTTAAGACACCTATAGGAACTATGCCTTTTAGGTTGGCTTACGGACAGGCTTGTCACTTGCCGGTGGAATTGGAGCACAAGGCGCACTGGGCGCTAAGGAAGCTGAACTTGAGTATAGATGATGCAGGGAGGAAGCAAATGCTAGAACTCAATGAGTTGGACAAGTTAAGAATGAATGCATATGAGAACTCCAGGATCTATAAGGAACGGAAAAAGCAAATACATGATCGCCAAATCCAATTGTGAGTGTTCAAGAAGGGTGAGAGTGTCCTATTGTTCAATTCAAGGTTGAAGTTACATCCCAGGAAATTGAAATCCCGATGGAGTGGACCTTTTTTGATAGAGGAGGTGCGACCCCATGGTGCTATCATGGAGAGAGATGGTGAAAGAACATTCTTGGTGAATGGTCAAAGGTTGAAGCATTATTATGAGGAAGACTACATAAGGAAAGTGGCTGAGATTGAATTTATGGCACTAAATGATGACTGAGGAGCATAATTGTGTCTAGCCCAAGACGTTAAATGAGGTGCTTGTTGGGAGGCAACCCAACCTTGGTAGTGTAAATATTTGTTTCTTTTAATTTTTTACATTCTTTGGTAGTTTTTATTAATTTAACACTTAGTTTTTAAAAATGATAGCCTGATAGGTTTGCTAAGTGTGCAGGTCTGTGTGGATGTCGATACCATCAACACTGGTGTCAATGGTAGCGACGAGGGTGTCGAGCAACAATTGGTGAAATTTTTCTCTATCGATACTATCGACGGCCTTGTCGATAGTATCGACCACCCAACAGGGGACTCGAAGAAATCAAGGGAGTAAGTTGATAGCATCGACTTCGTGGTCGATGCTCGCGATATCTCTAGAGATATTCAGATGATTTCTTATCAGAGAAGTCGATACCATCAACTTTCATGTCGATGGTATCAACCCAGCTTCAGGGGAATTCACCACCAAGGCCTCATGAGGACAAGGGATGCATACAAAAGTCAATGCCATCGACCTAGAGTCGATGGTATCGACGGGCCACGTCAGCGATCCGTGAGACGCCATCAACAACGCGTGCCAAATCAGGAGATCGATCTGTGGCATGGGTCGATACCATTGACCATTGTCGATAGTATCAGTCACCGATCTGGGCCCCCACATACAGTAATCGATGACCGTTGATAGCCTCGAAGACACGGATTGTGCTATAGGTGTCGATACCATCGACCCACTGTCGATGGTATCGACGGGGCACCAGGGGCGCCGAGCTCACTTATAAAAGGAGGGGATGTGTTCATTTTTCTTCACACCTTCAGAGCACCCTCCCCCAAACTTCAACCTTGAGCATTGATGAGCAACCAGAGGCACAAGAAGCTTCACCGAGCTCTTCATCGACCGTGGAGAACATCTTCTCTGACCTTACCCGAGCTCTTTTTCTCTCTTGCATGTTCATCATGGTGAGGACCGCAAGATCGTCATCCGTGTGGGCTACCCCAATGGAGATTGAGACCTTTGTTCCACCACCGCCAGGCTCTGTTCCACGTCTCCGGCTTGCTCATCCGTCGGCAAAAGTAAAGAAGATATATGATGAAATGATGAAGAGGACAATCGAGCCCACTCGTTATGGCGACCGGGCCATGATATGAGATTTGGGGTTTGAGGACAACTTCAACTGTGTCCTCTGTGGACAGGTGGGGAGGAAAAGCCGGATAGATGGCCAAGTAACCCACCACGTGGAAGGTCACTCTTTCTTCAGCAAGTGGCCTACTTATAAAGAACTCGTGGTGGAGTTCATGGCGTCCTTAGATATCTACGTCGTACCCAATGATGTCATCGCCACCGACCGTGAGTGGATTAAGGTCCAGTACAACCGCAACTACAACCTCACGCTCGTGTAGTTCAACTCCATATACAACTGGTGGAATTCTCCTGAACAGTATAGACGGATGGACAATCGGGCCGACTATGACGCCATGTTTGTGCAGTTGGTGACCGCTCCACCGGGCAAGACGATAAGCTACCACAATGTCGTCGTTGTTGATTTCGAGCACCCTTTCATTCGGGTTCTCCATCGCATGTTGTGCATTACCTTCTTTGCTCGAGGCGAACTATCATTGAGCAAATTTCAGGAGACAGACCTTTTCTTTCTCTACAAGCTTTTGACGAGAGAGAAACTCAATTGGGGTGCGTTTTTCTTGACACGCGTAATGGCGGTGAAGAGGAGCACTAGATGAGCCCCTATTCTTTTTGAGGGACTTATCACACCACTAGCCATCTACCTCGGGCTAGACCTTTCCTCACTCTCTCCACTGGTTAGCAAGAACTCCGTCAATCTGCTCCATCTCCATCGCTCCAACCTCCTTACAGTTCGCGACAATGTGATATATGCTCATTGCCACGTCAACAAGGAGTACCAGGAGCACGCACTCCCCGACCCCGTCTTCAACCTCCAGGCTGGACAGCACTTTCGGTGTCCTATCATAGCCATTGAGGATTCTGAGGAAGAAGTTGAAGCAGGAAACAATGACGATGATGCGGGCGATGATGAGGAGGAGGAAGATGAGACTTTCACTCCTCTTCGGTCACAAATAGCTCCAAGGAAGCATCCATGCTTCTATCTGGGCACTTCATCTTCCTCTCAGCCTCTGCCACCACAACCCTCTTAGGGAGGAGAGGATGTCTATTCAATGCGTGGCATGTATTCCATGCTCCAGGACATCCAGCAGACGCAGCAGCAACATACTGTGTCTTTTGCCGGTATTCAAGAAACTACAAATCGGCTGTATGAAAATCAACAAGCTATCTATGAGAATGAGAGCCTCCTCCTCGCCAACTAAGAGAACATTCACAATCGGTTGCATAGGATGGAGATGCAGCAAAAACCCTTCTATGACCACTATTGGAGCAGGGATTACTTTGGAGGCTACCCACATCCACCACCGATGCCCCCATCTGACCTTTCATTTCAGGGGTAGTTTCCTACCTGGGATCCAAGTGGCCAGCAGTACCCGCCATATCCACCACCAGAGCAGTAGCAGGGTATCACTGTTCCACCTTCTGAGTTTGTTCTTGACTATGCGGCCATAGTCGAATTCAAGCTTGGGGGGGAGATGGAACAGTTTCAATCTTAGTTTTATTTTCATCTTCTTTTATTTATCATCTTCTTTTATTTTAGCATGTTTTTTATTTTTCTTTTGAAATTTCTTTTAGTCGCATAATTTTGTTTATTTACGGCTTTCTAGGATCCATGTTCTATCTAGTGTAATCAGTGGATGTCTAAATGTAAATTGCATTGTCATCTCAATGTTTTTCGTATGGGGCTAAGGTGTGAAATCTGAGCATTAATTGAAAATTTTTCAAGAAATTGTAATTTGGCTTGTTTGAACTTGAGTACGTAGCTTATGAAAGTAATTGGGTAGGTCAACTTTAAAACATATGTTCATAACTGTACATCCTTATGGTTCAAGAAAAAGGACGGATATGGATGTTGAGCCTAAACTGACCAAACGGTAACGGGACTTTAATTTGAAGTGAGAGAGAGAAACCCTTTGATTGATTGGTACACATGTCAGTAAGGAGGGACATATAATCTTTTCCAATGGTTCTATCAATTAGTCTTGTGATCTATCCACCTCATTTTATTCACACTCCACCATAAGAATTGGGAGCACTTTACAGTTTTTCATCTCTTGATTGCATGTCATTTAGATAAGATTGCATTATAACTAGATTTTGCATCTTTTGCATAATAAAAAAATGTTGTATTTTAGTCATGCATGCACACATTTTAGAGTGCATTTCATTATAGTTGCAAAATTACTTTCATATAGTTGCATTTTGCATACTCTTGAGCATATAGGACATTATGTGCCTTACTTCTTTTGAAAAATAATAAAAAGCAGGGAACTTGTTTTAAACTCTCTAAAAAGTAAATTACAATGCATCAAATGTAGTAGTTATGTGAATAAGCCCAAGAAAAAAATATTGTAAATTTCTCCTTAGTCAATTGAGAAAAATAAGGGCTTGAAAAAAAAAGAAGGAAAATAAAATAAGAAATAAGTAAGTAAAAATCAGAGGGGGCAAGGAACTTGTTTCACCTGCATAATAGGAAGAACAAGCATA
This sequence comes from Alisma plantago-aquatica, assembly GCA_963693085.1. Classification (NCBI taxonomy): domain Eukaryota; kingdom Viridiplantae; phylum Streptophyta; class Magnoliopsida; order Alismatales; family Alismataceae; genus Alisma; species Alisma plantago-aquatica. The sequence goes on along the minus strand of OY856413.1, from coordinate 1,169,444,706 downwards.
TGATGTAGTTTTGTAGACATTTCACCTCACATTGAGATGGAATAGTAGAGCATTCATCATTTCACCTAAAATGTAGGCATTAGGTCATGCACATGCATATGCATCATTTAGGTCATTTTTGTTGTTTTTGCATGTTAAACTGTGTTGTGCTTCCTTTTTCTTCCACAGTCGCCCATTCCATCCACCCGTTGCTCAAAATGGTAGGGCACCCATGATTATCTCATCATTCTTGCATATCAGGAGATCTGCTTCTATGTAGATGGTAGTTAAGACATGAGCAATGTAGATAAGAGATCACAAGATGCACCAAGTCTGAACTGGAGGATTTTATTATTTTAACTGCCTTATTTGATAGTGTTTGTTGATCTTGGGGTGGGTATCTCTTAGGGACTATCATTTTCACCTTTAGGATAGTTATCGTTCTGTGGTTAGTAAGGGCCAGTATGTGCATGCTAGGTGGGAATCATACTGTGATATCTTTTATGCTAGTATGTTCTTTAGTTGACCCTCACAATTATATTCTATAGTTTTGTTGCTCGAGGAAAAGCAAAGTTCAAGCTTAGGGGAGTTCGATGCAAGGGTTTTGAGTCACTTTTATAGGCTAGTTTTGCATTCGTTTTGTACGTTTATTGGTCATATTTGTGGTTAATATCGCATGATTCATTTCCTTTAACCTATAATCTCATTATGCATCAAATTTACCTTATTTCATCGTACTTTGTATAAATGATCATATTTCTTGGATTTGATTAGTGTTTTTTCGTTATTCCAGGAAATTTGCATATCTAAAGGTGTCGATACCATCAACCGATGGTCGATGCCATCGACATGGCCACAACACATAATCGGAGAAGAAGCAGAACTGCTCGATACCATCGACGAGTCTGGTTGATGGTATCGAGCTACCATCAGAGAGAGCACCAAAAAGCGAAGAGGTGTCGGTACCTTACGCGGGTCGATACCATTGACACCCCGTCGATGGTATCGACGTCGTCAGATCAGGAAAATCTGCAAATCACTTTTAATCGAATGGAAGTGATATTTTGTGAGCCGTAAGTGATACCTATACCTAAGAAAGATGGCCCAAGCCATACTATCACGTCCATAGCCGCCACATGAGTCTCAGAAGAGAAGAGAGCAAAGAACAGAGCCTAGAGTTATGCCCCAGACGTTTCCAGAGCCATAGACGGACGATTCTCCTACTGGAAGGTTGAAGAACGTGCGTCTCACACCGAGGATCATTCGGATCTCTTTCGTTTAGGGGTTACATCATCTCCATCCACGTTTCCCCTATGTTTTCTTCTTCTTTCACTGTGTTTTTCATTGAGATGAACATGTGGGGCTAATCCCCTTTGTCTTTAGGACCGGGAGTATCCCGAGCAATCGTTGTATAACTCTTCTTACATAGTTTATCATAATTTGTCCCTCAAATCTGTGGTATGGTATCATTTTCTCCATTTCTATCATTGTTCTTGATCGCCATAATGGTAATTTAATGCCCTTAATTGCTTTTGACGAAGAATTAACAGTTGAAAAGAGACGATAATCACATTAACTAATAAATCCTTTGGAAAAGGTGATGTACGGTTAATGGTGGAAACCTAGAGATAAGTTTTTTATGCACCTAATTTAGGGTATAGGTTACTACTGGCGTGGAATCGACCTAGATTAAGGTAGTGAATTGCATCGCGGAAGCGAGCAATTTTGATTACAGGCTACTACCCGGAATATGAGATGAATTGGGGTAACTGTGTAGGAATTAGTATAACGAGAACCCATGGTGAAACCACAATCCCAGAGATTCCACTTTAATTGATTAAACCAACCATTTAATCGATTGCTTTATTTTCTTTTTCAAAACAACTCTCCACTCTTATAATTGGTCTAGCTGATTGCGAACAGTTATTAGTAGTCTATCGGAAATTACGTTTCACTATGTTCGACTCGGGCCTCACAAGGCCTATATTACATTGACGCGTGTACTTGCATTTTACGCACGGTAAAGTCATGTCAATCAACATGTCAACACATGACCAAATTTGGGAAGGTATTGTTTTCCATTAATATTCTTAAAGATCTTGAATGGTTTGTAGATTATGTACATAAGAATAATCAGGTCATAATTCAATAATGGGAATCGACATTCACTAATATAACTAGACAAAAGGCATGAAAAGACTAAAAATGAACATGTGAACCAGACCTGGCCTATTGGGAAAAAATAAAGTAAAAACCAGAGTGAACTTTGAAATTTGTTACCGACAACTTGTGAATATGGTCGGATCTGAATTCTTAAAACTTTATTTAACCATCGTAGTGATTCAAATGTAATATAAATGAGTAAAAATGTAAAACCTTTTAATAATAATTTGTAGAAGCACATAAAATAATGGAGATTGTGTTGAGTTTGCAAACTATAAAATTGAGCCATGTTACATGTTTGGTTTACTTTATAAATATTAGTATATGATTGGACAAATTTGTAGCAACCCAGATTTTTGTTACTGATGGGCGGTTTATTGCATGAGCAAATTCACTAGGAAAAAAAATTAGAGTTTATCTTAACTATGTGTATGATAATATCACCATAAGAAGATAGATCTTTTCATAATATAGTTTAGGATCAAACTCAGAGGATGATATTCTTATAAGTTGTCTTATCAACATAACCAAGAAATAATTTGTATGTGTAACTAACAACAAAAAAGAATCAGTATTTATACAAAGTGGTTGGGTGTTGTTGATTATATTAGTTTGTAAAAAAACAAAAGGTTAAATTTACGAGTTTGATTATCAAATGGTGGGAATACAAGGCTGGAATGTATTTTACCTCTTCTATTAATCATTCACTCTCTCAATTACATCATAAACCCCCCCTTTCGGTATTAAAATTAAAGTCACACATGTATCACTCTAATCTCATTGTTGCATTACCTAGATATCGTACATCTACCACCTCATAAAATACCTACATGAAACTCTCATTAAGGATTTAATAAGAAACAATCAATATTCTAGATTTTGAGTCAAGGTCTCCACAACCGTGATCTGATAAGCATGTAAATGGATAACCATGCAAGTGTATAAGTATACAATGATTGATTTAATATATATAATGGTTCATATAATAAAAGATACACTAAAAAGAACTAAATTGGATAGTGAGGCTACTCCCCACACCCTAGAGAAAGAACTACTCACTCATCACAGGTGGAACAATATTGAATATTAGATGATGAGAAGAAAGAAATCATCATAGTAGACAAAGAAGGGACAATCATGGTGTTCATATGCTTATTGAGGTCAGCGGAGATGAAACTTAACACAACATCAAGGTTTCTCCTTAACATTCACTAGGGAGATACTTGGCGGTGGCGTCTTCTTTCATGAGTAGAAATCTATTTGATGTGGTAATGGAACAACAAGTTAACGATGGTGGAGACTGATGAAAGTAGATTCCACAAAACAAACCTCTTTCAATGTCAGAATCTTGGATACTTGGTAGAAGCATACATGGCAGTAGTCAGAAGCTCAGAATCAGAAGAAACAATGGATGGAATCTGGAGTTGGAAGGTCAGAGTTGGTTTTGGCAGGTTGTCAACATTAGATGGAGGATCCCTTTTTCTAGAGACAATGACCTTGTATTTGTAGGTGAATGTTACAGTTTGGAACTCTTTCAGTCACCTTATAGTTTAGTCTTCGGTGAATGTTACCCTAAACCCTTCTAGTCACCTTATAGTTAAGTCATGGCTGCCATGAATGTGAAAAGGAAACTATAGAAGGTAGAAGAAAGGTCTATGACACTCAATATTTAAATCGGTATAAGAATGGGTAGGACAAACATCAAAAGAGGATGCAAAATATCTACTGGTTGGGAAGCTAGAGCCCAAAAGTTCCATCAGAAGGTGTGACCAAAACTTCCATTAGAATACATGGGTCGGGTAGAAATTCAATCAAAATGATGAAACACGAATTCTGTTAATATATACCATTTGATTCAAAAGATGAATGCAACAATTCTATCTGAAGGAGAGTGTTGTAGTTTCATTAGAAGGCAGTGTAAAAATTAGATTGGAAGGTGTGCACATTGGAGTTCCATCAGAAGGAAGTATAGAAAATTTCATCTGAAGGTGTGAGCATAGGAGTTCTCAAGGTTGGTAGGCATGTAGTGTTCCTATCAGAGGATGACCATCAATAGGTGAGAGTTGGACTTCCATTGGTTGTGAACCAACAAAAGGGTACAGTGAGAAAATCGACAACTGAGTAGAATGAGCAAACCAATATTGAATAGGGTGAGAAAATTGATGGTTATTCAGGAAGATGCAACCCCCAGGGGGACACTTTTAGTGTGAGTCGTGGGATTTGCACCCATGAGGCATCATCCAGTGAAGGAATAGACCAACAAAATATGATCCATTTATTTAAAAATGTCTTATACCAATCATTTGATTAGCAAGACCACCACATCCGACATTGGTACATGAGATATAAAGTTCAATTTTGTCATAAGAACCATAATCTGGATCAAAAATCTAAAATTTAACAATAAATGATGAAAACCTAAATGTATGCTAATTTTAAAGTGAAATGACAAAAATATATACAAAATAAAGATTAAAAAATAATTAAACTAGGGTAAATATGTTTTCATTAGTGTCCCACATAAACTCAAACTCAAATTTGATCAATCTATCAAGGAGTTGAGACATATAATATATGAAATAAGATTCTTTCGTAGTCAAGATATAACGATGAAATAGGAAAAAAATATCAAGAACCATTAGGTAGGTGGACGGACTGTGGGTAACAGAGAGAAGAGGTCATCCAAAATTACTTAGGTTATTCAGAAATAGGGCTTTTTGTGACCTTTTTGCTAATCAGCCCCTCTATTTTTTGGGAATACCCCCTCCCTCTCCATTCTATAATTCCAGTTGATCCCTTTCCTTCATTATAAAATTCCGAATTGTCTCCATCACTTTGCTTTTCATCAGCTATCATGTTAGAATAGGTGAAGTTTGTTTTCTGTTTCTTTTGCAATTTACTTAACGACTCCTTATAATGCATGTATATTAGATGGAAAAAGTGTTCAATTAGGTTTGGTTTGTCAAGAATCAAATTTGTTTAACAAAGCCCAGCCAAGGCCACATGTAGATGGAATCATATGTATATTATTGAATTATATTCAACATTACATGTTATACATATAAATTATTATGAATTTAGACATATATATTATTTGATAATAATTTTTCAATTATTATCTCCATGTACATATCGGTACTTAGATGATTGTTCATTCACAAAAGGCATGTCAACAAATCATAGGTTTGGTTCGGGTCTATCTGGATTTGGACTCGTCTGTATTTGTCTTTTACAGATCTAGTATAGTCGAATTATGTTCTAAGTGTACATGTACAATTATCAAAGTAATAACAAAAACTTAATATATATTTTTTAACCCAAGGTATTTCTACATTCATAGATATAAACATGCAACTAAAACTACAAGTTAATATTATAAATAGAATTTCATCCGCATGTGTGTTGGTCGGGCTTTGTTAAAAAAACTCAACCTAACCTGGCACGGACTACACACGATGAAACTTAGGGTCAGTTTGATACGGAGTAGAACGAGTTCATTATTTTTTGAACTCCAAGAATTAGGATACTTTTTTTATTTGGTTAGCAAATTAGAAAATGGAAACAAACGATACTTTTCAATTCAAGAAACGAGTAGTTTTCGACAAATTCCCGAAGTTGGCAGTGGCACCACCACCCCCAAAACGGGGTGGTTGGGTGCAGTCGTCCTTGTACAACTGTAATGTGAGCCAGTTCACGTGCTTCTTGCGATACAAAAGCTGCTAGCTGCTGGTATTCAGCCACAAACCAGTGCATTCATCCGCTGGCATCCCAAATGAAATTGGCACAACCCAAAAAGCATAAATTAGTCTGCTACATTTTCATTTTCATCAGATTAACTCCCATTACATTGTAGCAAACAGGCCCTTCAGCACAAACATGAACTGACCCCTGACCCGACCTGAATCAAAAACGGCCCAATTCATCTCGATTCGAAACCATGATACACACCTAAAACTAAACTAAAAATTTCAAATTGTTGCAATTACTTTTCCATCTATTAATCATCCCGAGTGAGTACGAGTTCATTGAGTTCAATATAGAAAAAAAAAAAACTCAATCTATTCCTTCACGGAAGTTGACGTATAGCAGGCGACACGGATGATTTGGTATTTTCGAATGGAGGGGACACGGATGATTTGGAATTTTGGAATGAAGGGAGGGGTTCGTACGAATTAGAGAAATGGAGAGAATGTTTTCAAAACCTGGGAAAACATATAGGGTATGGGAAAAAAATATCTTATTTCTAATTCTTTTGCATGCAAGTTCATGAGCTGGCCGCGAGCCATAGAGTCACTGAATTGGAACCCGTGGCGGCAAGCAGGCAATCTCGCAGCTCGCAGAATTATTGTATATCTTTGTGCCAACTTGAGTGATATCTATTGTCTTTGACTGACTATTATATAAACAGAAATATCTAGCAAGAAATTTCCCCGGCCAAGCTTCTTCAATCAAATCTACATTCCCCAAGAAATGCATATGCTTCTACTTCCGCGCCAACCCGTATCTTCTTCTTCTTCTTGCTTCGTATCCTCAAACATCTACAGCCATAGTCAATCCCAGAGATTCACAACCAACCGTCCGACCGAACCCGCCGCTGCTGATGCCGTCGACGACGATCCCTTTGGCTTTGATCTTCCGTCTACAGCTGACCTTTCAACTGCTGCTGATACCACCACCGCCTCCGATGACCACCGCGACGGAGAGAAGCGGCTGGAGTGGCTGAGGTCACAGATCATCGGCGCCGACGCTGAGTTCCAATCGCCGTTCGGAAGGAGGCGCCTCACCTATTGCGATCTCACGGCGTCGGGCCGGTTCCTGCAGGTCGTCGAAGATTACATCACCACTCGAGTCCTACCATACTACGGTCAGAGTCGTAGTTTATAGCTTTTTTTCCGTTCCCAACATAGTTAAACTTATTTGCAAACCCATGCTGATGCAGGCAACACCCACACGGGCGACAGCTACGTGGGCCTCCGCACCAGCCAGCTGGTGCACTACGCCAGCCACTACGTCAAGCGGTGCTTAGGCGGTGGTCTGCACGACATCCTCCTCTTCTGTGGCTCCGGCTGCACCTCTGCGATCAAGCGGCTGCAGGAGGTCATCGGGATCGCTGTTCCGCCCACCCTCCGGTCACGACTTCTGGCCTGTATCCTCGAGTCCGAGAGGTGGGTCGTCTTCCTCGGCCCCTACGAGCACCACTCCAACCTCCTGTCATGGCGCCAGAGCCTGGCCCAGGTCATCGAAATCGGGCTGGACGAGACCACTGGACAGATCGACGTCGAGGAGCTCGAGTCGGCGCTGTCGTCGCCAGAGTTCGCTGGGAGGCCCAAGTTAGGGTCCTTCTCTGCATGTAGCAACGTGACGGGGGTAAAGACCGACACCAGGGCCATCGCCAGGTTACTCCATAGCCACGGCGCCTACGCGTGCTTTGACTTCGCGTGCAGCGGACCATACGTGGACATCGACATCAAGCCTACCACAGCTGTCGATGACGGTCAAGGCTCCGACGACTGGTATGATGCTGTCTTCTTGAGCCCGCACAAGTTCATGGGCGGCCCAGGGAGCCCAGGAATACTGTTAATGACGGAGGAGCTCTATATGCTCAAGGAGACACCGCCGTCTACAAGCGGAGGTGGCACAGTGCTCTTCGTCAGCGGGTATGGAGAGGAGCACACGCTCTACTGCGAGGATCCGGAGGAGAGGGAGGATGCCGGCACGCCCGCCATCGTGCAGAAGATACGAGCGGCTCTAGCGTTTCGAGTCAAAGAGATTCTAAGTGCCGACGGCTTAATCCAGCGCCGAGAGGAGGAGGTCACCAGCAAGGTCCTCGCCAGGCTATCGGCCAATCCCAAGATCGAGGTGTTAGGACTGATCTACGATGACGATAACCATGACCATCACCCGTTTAAACCCCCGCGGCTTCCTGTTGTGTCCTTCCTCGTCTACCCAACGGTGGAGCGTCGAGCCGACCAGACAAGCCAACAACACCCACACCTCCACTGTCGCTTAGTCACAAAACTGCTCAACGACCTATTCGGCGTCCAGGTCAGAGGCGGTTGCGCCTGCGCGGGACCTTACAGCCACCGTCTTCTCAGGATCACCCCTGCAAAATCCATGGCTGCACGTACCGCCATCCAGAACGGCTACGTGGGGCTCAGGCCGGGATTCACACGCGTCAGTTTCGCCTACTATGCTACCGACCAGGAGACTGACTTCGTCCTCGACTCCGTCGAGTTCGTCGCCGAGTATGGCCACAAGTTCCTTCCGCTCTATTCCTTCGATTGGAAAACCGGCGACTGGAGCTGCCGCCACGCCTTCTGCATCGCCAATACTGTGTCCGCTGGGACCGGCGTTTATGAGGAATACTTGAGCGCCGCCACAAGCTTCGCCAAATCGTTGCCGCCTTATTGCCCACAGATGAGTCGAAGCGCGTTGCCGGACGGAGTTGACCCGGATCTCGTCACGTTCATGATCTGACGGTCAAATAAGATGAGAGCTTGCCGTCGGTTTTGAAGACACTCATACGCACAAGATAAATCATGTTAGTAGCCCCCACCCTTCAAAAGAAAATCAGCAGTTTTCTTTTGAAATATATATACTATCTTTGTATCTTTGATGCCGTTACATTATAACATGTATGGAGGTATCCGATATTTTTGTGTCCTTGTCGGGTTAGTATGTTTCTATGTAAATCTCGCACGCCTTCGTTTCATTTTTTTTGTTGCTTCCTCGTAATTAATATTACTATATTTCCTTAGGCTGGATTTGAGCTTAAAGTAAATCAAATCTCAAAGAACATACCTAGGCAATACAATAGGCGAACAACAACAGCATATTTCCATGGCCCAGTCAATTTCTCCTCAGCGTTTGGGTCTATGGCTAGGGAAGGTTTGCCGTCTATCTCTTCCAGAGTAACTTGTGTTTCTGACAAATCTTCCTCGAATAATTTCTCCAGAAAATACTCCTGTCGTCGCATCACTAGTAACCACCTTGCTATATGAAGGTTGTTCTTTCTATCCGATGGCGCTTGCTATGCCTTCTGCGGCCAGACTAGGGACAATAGGGATTGGGCGATAGGTTTCTATCCCTGATCCGATTCTTTGGCCTTGGTCTCCATCTGAATCTCGTGTTCTCTGTACGATCGTATTACTCATTTACTCTACCAGTCAAGCCCCTCGTGCCTGCGAATTGGAGAAACAGACCAGCACCCGGTACTGGCATTCCGACTCCCGATTGGTGGTGTTTTTGTTTATGCTTTTAGTGGATGATTATGATGATTATAACAAAGTTCCCATATTTCTCCTTAAAACTCCTCTTAGATATCGTTATATCCACTTTATTACTCTCCGCATCAAACATGATAAAGGGGTAAAAGAAAAGATTGGACCCCACTCAACAATATGTATGTTGTGCTTATAAAGAAAGATAATGAATTCATTTCTAAATGAAAGTACCGCAAATTAATGTTGTTTGGGGCCTCTGGAAGGAGTACAAAACTAGAGTACATTTTTTTAATATCAAATAAAATCCATTCATTGTAAAAGAAACTTAGAGCAGAATGAGATTCTACATCTGAGGGTTGCAGCTAACTGTATGCATTTGTATTGTCTACCTTATTCTACAACATTTCCTTCTGCATCTAAAGATTAAGCCATCTAGTTTCACAACGAAATGTACACAGTATCTCTGATGTTGTCTCTTTTTATTGCGTTTACTTCTTGTTGGTGAGATGTACAAAGAGGAATCCACCCCTATTGATACTCTTTTTTTTTGTGGCCTCAAATTTGGTAATACTTGATACCAAGTCTGGCCTCCCTGTCATACTCTTCAGATAATCACAATAGTGGTATTTTTGTTTATCCTTTTAATGCACGATGATGATTATAAAACTGAATCCCAAATTTTTCCTAAGCCTCCTCACAAGTATGGACATATGCACTGTATTACTCTTGTTTCCAAACATGAGAAAAGGAAAAAGAGAAAATTGGACCACACTCGGCGATTTGCATTTTTATGCTTATAAAAGGAAATATTGAATTCATTTCTGACGAAAGTACAACCGATGTTTGTTGGTTTGTAACTTTGAAAAGAGTACAAAAGCTAGAGTACTGGTGACCAAGTAGGTGGAACGGGGAACTGGAACCTGGAGGAAAGATCTGCGAGGAAGGATTTATGTCAATATCAAATAAGCTTCGTTCATTGTAAAAGAAACTTAGAGCGGAGTTGGATTCTACATCCGAGGGTTGCCACTGACTGTATACATATGTATTGTCTGTCTTGTTCCACAACCTTTTTGTTTGCACTTGCACTCTGCATATCTACATTAGGCCATCCTATTCTCCACCAAAATGTACGCATTAACTAGACCAACCTCAACAGTGGGTTTTATGCATAGAAAATGGCTTTTCTCTTCATTGCGAGGCCGGGGCTACACACTCGGTTGTGATGTAGGGCTCTTTATCTTATCCCTGTGCCGAATACCAACAAAAGGTTGTTTTTATTTATCAACTCGAACGGCAGACAAACAATTTTCAATTGCCCCATTATCCATATAAAATTATTCCACAAATTTTGAAGTGCGGATTATGTTGCAAATTTATTAAGGTCTAATTTAGGTAGCAGATTTTTGAATGCGACATTTCTATATAGTTTTTTTGATATTGTATTAATATACACGGACTTTATGAGTACCAACATTAGTCCTGTTCAACAATAAAAATGGTGATCTGGAATCACGCCAGTATTGATAGAATTTACAAATACTGCATGATGCTATAGCTCCGGTACCGACATCAGTCCATTCCACGCACACCTCCTACAGCGACAGCGATTGCAGGTTCGGGGACAAGCCGCACTGCCGCTTAAAGACTGCCATATACCCCCAATTTACAGCACACTTCTTGGGGCTAATTCGGTATTGGGGTGTAGTTGGCCGTTTGGATGCAGTAGTTAATGGATGGATTGTATTCTAAATACCAGTAGTTGCAAAGGCGTTGCTTAGGTATTAAATTGGGTATTTAGAGATACACCGGTATTTTGGCAAGGGTATTTTGACGTGTAAAATTACGTCCTTCTAAATCACGTCTGTATTGGCGTAATTTCAGAAGTCCCCAGCTCCGCTCTCTACCCTCTCTCCCGAAACAACCGAACACTCCGCCGGCCACCTCTCTCATCCCACGATCGTACAGGAGTGCCGCCCAAGTGCCCAACCGCATAAGACGCGATTGCGCCGTTGGCTGCCTCGACGACGCTCTCGGCCCCGCTGCCTGCCACGACGGCCGCTCGCTCGGAAGCCCAAACCCCACACCTTCCGTTCTACTCGGCGCCTCCATCCTTCGTTTGTTGCATCCTCGCACAGCGACACTTCTTCTCCGCCGCCGCCATCAAATTACTCCTCTCCCACCTGCTCCTCTTCCACCTAGCAGTCCCACCGCCGTTTCGCCGCTCCCCCTCCCTTTTACCCGCCACCTCCTTTCCTTGCACCCTCGTCTGTGTTCCTTGACTCTTCTCAAATCTGGAAAGAGCCTGCCGCAAAGCTGCATGATGGCACACCAGTTCTCCGTCTATGCTGCAAAAATACCTGCTGTTGGTTTCTCTGCTGTCCAAACGAATTATTTCTAAACAATGGGATTCTTATTTGATGCACTTAGAATCCCCAAACTTTGAAATACTTATGTATCTTAAAATGAGGTACCCATTCCAAAACGGAACAAAGTTAACCACTTATTTTGCTCTGCATAAATTTTATTTGGTACGATAACTAAAATAAATAGTAGATTAATGAGAGAAAGGGAAGAAGGAATTACGTTGAAACAGAAGACAAGCAGCAACAAGCTGCGCCGCTAGTCTTTGGTACGAGGACGTAGTGATTCAATTCTTTTCTTGGAACAGTTTTGGTGACTAAAAGAGAACATAGCACGTGCTCGAAACTTTTTCTCAAGTCTGCACCTGGAATCGGCTGTCCGCTACATCTAAACTGCTTCACCCGGTACTTTTCACCTGCTACTGCTTGGTGCTTGTACAGAGTTTTATTATCCGGTAGTCACAATAGTATAGTGCCGCCGGAAAAGGCAACTACATCCGACCGCTCCCATTTCCAGTACGGTACAAATTCTTTGTTTTCACGGCCAAGGATAAAGTCAGGTGTAAACTAATTCAATCAGTTACACCCCAGTACACCGTACCAAGCGGATTACAAAACAGAAAAATGGACATTTGGTTGTAACGAAAGTGCTACTGCACCCTCCTAGACGTTTTACCAAACACTTAGCAGGCAATCAGACGCTTCTTGCAAAGTTGGGTTCGTAGACGACAGTTTCCACGCGGGACATCAATTCCATAAGCTCCCCATCGTCCTCAAATCCATGGCACCCATTGATGACCAAATATTCCAGCTGTTGGCAAGCTCTGATGATGGCAACCAGATCGTCTCTCGCTACTGAGACACCTACCAACCGCAGTGTCCTCAGATACGGTCCGAGGTGCTTGGCTACCATAGAGGCGTCATCTGAGGACAGGCACATCGCATCCATCCTCAGGGTCGTCAGGGTCGGGCTTGCGACGGAAGCAAGCACCTTCTCCAAGCAATGCTGCTTCCTAGACAGCGCTATGCCCCACAGACCGCTCCTCCACCTGCCCACTACCTCCGCCAGCTTCCTCTGCTTGCTCTCCTCCATCGCAGAGCACCTCAGGTACCCGACACCGGCGAACGCGTCGGCCAGAAAGTCAAAGTCCTCGAGGGAGAAGACATTAGATACCCGCACCGTTGCCTGATTCACTACCGGCAGGGTAGTGGCAGCTCCATGGGAAGCGGCGAGCTTGATGAAGAGGCGGGACTTGTCGACGAATGTCCTGAGATCATCGGAATTGAGGCCGGCCCAGCATCGACGTTCCAGCGAGGCGCCATGCCAGTGCCTGCAGACCAGAGGGACCCGTAGCAGGCGGTCTGCGAACCCCACGCGGGAGAAGATCTGCACCAGGCAGTCTGCAGGCATCTCGTCCCATCGTCCAGCACGTTGATTCATATCGATCGCACGGCCGAAGGAGACTGCTCTCGGGGCATTTCGTTGAAATCTAGTTTTGGGGCTTAGGGCTTGTGTCTTATTAAAACTTATATCTATCTTCGAACATCTTAGCTTAGGGCTTGACGAATTTTATCAATTTAAAATAAACCTATAAGATGTAGACGACGATAGCTAAGGTTGTTGGTGACGTGCTGAAAGTGCAAAATAGAGGTCGCGTCATATTCCAAAGATATAAAAAAGTAAAATGTAAAAAATATGGTGATTTGTATACGAACTGCATCATATTTTTATACTTTTACCGCGACATCACCAGATGTCTAGGCTGCTTTGAAGTTATTTGAAAGAATGATAGTTAGTGGAGAGACTCTAGTAAGGTTAACACATGTGTACTTTCCGTCTGTTCAATCAAAAAATAAGATGTCAGCAAGAGGATGGGAATAGATTCCATCAGGTCGTGTGCTAAGTAAGGCTATATGAGTCTCTTAACCTAGTTCGAGAGACAAGGTCAAAAGAATATCACAAATTGTAGCATGTCAAAACATATATCTAGGTCTTGTGCATAGTACGTACGATCACCGAAGGTGTAGAGGTCTGCGGTGTTGTAAAGTGGATAACAATCATCACCCAAAGGAATCATTCGACAATGAAGGATAACTTCTTATTTAATAGGTGACATGGACAAACCAAGACCGTCTATGGGAACGACAAATATGAAGCCTTGTGCATGGTTGGCTTAGAAAGAAGTGAGGATAGCTATCTGTCGCAGTGAATTGTTGGATAATCATTTTGCAGTAAGTGTTTGCCAAAATAGGGTGGGTCTTTAGTGTAGCACAAGGCGTACATGATAATTTGGATCAACAAAAGGACAAAAGAAAATTTGTTGATGGTAGTATGTGTAGTAACAGAATAGGCTCCTATAGGAACATATCCAACCTCTCACATGATGTGGTCTTAGAGATCATGGGGTTAAATATGAGAGGAAACATAGGCAAACTTGGTGACATCATGGGAAGATTTGGTGTCTAAACCTTCAGGTACATAGGAAGCATGACCAACCACCATTGTAGATCACCAAAACATGGTCCATCACTAACCACAATAAGTGCCAGACAACAATGAAGCTCACAATCAAAATCATCCAATGTAGTTGATAGAAGTTGTGGGCGTCATTCAAAAAGAAAATAGCAACTTGGACATCCTAACACATGATCACAGATAAAGAAGCTCATATTGACGGTCCAAAAGCAATGTCAATCGATCCATCACTGCATTGGCTTTATTCATATGTTTCTTGAGAAGCTCCGTGGAGAAACATGGGCCCGTGAACATAGGATGAGATATGTTACCAGTGAACATACCAAACCATGTGTCCCTTCTGGTGTCATATGAAGGCCAAAAGATTTATGTCTTCTTAATTTTGATAGGAAGATCAAATTTTCCCCGTGCTTAGATAATAGGTATCCCTTGGAGACTTCAACAATGTCATCAATGAGGGTTCCATCATCAAGATAGCAAGCAACAAGGTCGATGTGGCATTTATCCTTCAGTTGCAAAATAAGAGATGGATATCTAATAAAAATAGAAGTTGCCCAAGTGGATCACCTTGCTAGACACCAGTTGTGTAGAGAAGAGGCTCACTCTGATCCATGCTGAGAGGAGTTGAGGAGTTGTAGAAGAATTCAAACCAACGTGCAATAGCTGGGAAATGAAGATGGACCTCCAGAAATATAGTGGATTTGTAACCATATTGAAGCAAATATTGAAGTCAACAAGGACTGTTATATGGGTGGTACTGTTATAACATGGTTTCTCTCATGTGTTTATATATTTGATTGCAAATAATTAAGGACATATTAGATAGATGGTCCTTTATATGTCTTGTTTGAAAATTATGGTTGGAAAGTGCAAATACTCCATATGGGATGTATTTCATGTAGTTTACTATCTTCTATAATCCATTAATAGATTTTGGACAAAGAAAGAGAGGATAATTCCTATAATATAGAAATTACTAAAGGTAATTCATAATGGGTTTTTTTAATATGGAATTATGTGGAGGTTTCTATAAAATAGGAGTTGGAGGGAACTAATAACTTGGATTTGGCTCAATATTGTAATTAATGAGAATATGTGTATCTAGATAAGATATATTTCCAGGTTTGGAAGAGAAAGGGGCTTATTTGATGCTTTAAATAAATCAAAATAAAAGGAAGACTGTAATGTCCCTAGATTTTTCCATCTCGGGACTAAGAAGGCCTGAGAGGACAAACTAAAAAATGTTAGCTAATTGTATCAGAGAGCAATGCGGAAGCTACATACTCATACATGAACATACAACCATAACATACATCATAACATTTCTCAACATTCAACATGTGAATTATTACAAGATGACTTATTACAACATGAATTTCAATTACATATTGAAAGAAAATTTATAAGTCTATGAAAATGTGTGCTAATCAGGATCTACACAATGGTACAACCTGTACAACTTGCTCACTTCTTGTTCTTTTATCCCATGCTATCTCTGAACCTAAAACATAAGTGAAGCAATGAATCAACACAATGTATTGTGTACATGGGTAGAAAGATGCATATATTTCTTGTTTTCAGAATTTGAAAAGATCTACAAAAAGAAAGAAGGAAGATTATAGGAAACGTTTCTTGATTAAGAGAAATACACCGATTTTAGTCATTTTTCTAGATGAGTTACATTATAAAGATGGACTAGTACCAAAAGATATATGTCGGATCCATCCATGTGTACCAAGTACTCTATGGAAACTCCCCATACACCTTGTGCTCTAGGTAGGTGTACTAGTCAACATTAATTCATTCCCTCGTAAGGGGGATAATGAACACCTTAGATAACTAAAAAAAATCTACTCATCATTTATGTTTTCAAGTGATAAAACATCGAGTACTATATAGTGCTACTACATCCAATATTTGCAAACAGAAGAGAGCATACATATATATCATGATTGCAACTAAGATAACCATAGTCATATACTTCAATAAATCCATGTACCTGACATTAGAGATTTTTATTTATATTCCGGACCATCTACATCTCTGGTCTTCACCTAATTAATAACAATTAATAATCATTACTAATTGTTCATCATATTTGTGGTATTTTAGGTCCAAATTAGGGTTTGGCGAAAACTAGGTTCAAACAACCTGGAACTTGTGTCTAGTATTTTTCTACTGATTAGGAGGTCATTCTAGGGGTCTGGTTCATATTTCATAATTTTTATGCTTGGCCTACTTTCTAGAATCAAAAAGAGGTTAAAAGCATGGAATTGGGTTTTAATGAGAAAAAACCTATTATTTTGACATAATAGTGACATGATTTCATATTTAGTTTACAAATTCTGTTAGGTTCTAAGAAATTGTTATCACAATTAATGCACATTGTTTGCTAATTATTTCATCCAACTAACCCTAAAAGAAGCATTATCATATAATTTAGATGTCACTGGCATGTAAGGCTCAAAGGTCTAATATAAGGATTCTATGAGAAAGAGGGTATTTTTTTTGAGTCTAGGGGTATTTTTAGGAAAATTTTTGGCCAAAGGGGCTATTTTTGGTGGATTATACGAGTTTTGTGTATTATCTAATATATTTGAAGGTATTTACCTAGTTGGATTTTATTGAACCAACTAGACTGGAATTGGGCCTAGTGAACCAGATGGTCCACCTGATGGACCGTCTTCTTCAGTTTGGGTGTTTTTTGGTTCAGTTTGCTGGACTGATCAATCTTCTCCTTCATTGCAATCTCCAGTCTTCATCACGATCTCACGCCTTGTGCGAGATATAGGTGTCGCAGCACACAGATGCCCCGATAATAGATCGACCTCCACTTCCCTCTCTGATGAGGTCACTTAGACACTCTAGACTAGGCTAGAGGAAAATGGAAGCGTTGAGAGATCCCATGAAGCCCCTCTCAAATCACCATTGGTGCCCTACCTCTGGCAAAGAGCAGGGTCTCAAGATTGCTAACCTCACCAGACCCGCTGCCACTATCTCTATGATTGGGACTGACAAGCGATGGCAACAATTCCATGCCCTTGCGTTGGATATAAAAGATGCAACAAGCCCCACATTTCCCCTCCTTATCTCACCGAGATGTTACCCTTCTCAATCTGAATGACCATTACTACAAATTTGTATGGCTACATGGAGTTGAAGGGAAGTCTCACATTGAGGAGGATGCCCTATTGGCACACCCTGGTTTTCCCACCATTCCAAAGAAATAGTTTGAGAACAATCAGAGGAGTGGGGCACAACCTGTCGACCAATATAGGTACCTCCACCGTGTGTGTGAATGAGGGGATTTGTCTCACTGTAGGTCACAAGAAAGATTTTGATGGGGTCATGGGTTCATCTTCAAGAATCGAACACAACTATACATCTAGTCTCATGCTTCAAACCACTATTTATGTAAAGGTCAAAAGACATGGTCTCATCTCTTGCCTCCAGATAATCAACATGTTAATGATGATAAGACTCGTTGGATTTCCAATTGCATCGCCCAATGGGGTTGTGATCAATCCACGTAGCCATTAATTTTTCTAGCAAAAGGATCCCTTGAACTGGATAGCTGGGAAGGGCGCCACAGCCAATTCATATCAATGGTCAAGTGACTAAAACACCCAACATAGATCAAATATTACTACTACGTAGGTTTTGAATAATCA
Source organism: Alisma plantago-aquatica (assembly GCA_963693085.1). Taxonomy (NCBI): domain Eukaryota; kingdom Viridiplantae; phylum Streptophyta; class Magnoliopsida; order Alismatales; family Alismataceae; genus Alisma; species Alisma plantago-aquatica. Next base: position 1,169,426,834 of record OY856413.1, on the reverse strand, counting down.
TTTACTAAAATCCTTCTTGATTTTAGACCTTAATAACCTCTGTATAAAAGGGCTTTGACCCAATGTCCTCATAGTGTATCTTGATGCTTGAAATTTGATTTGTTATTTATTCAAGATACTTCAAAGTGCTATATGTGTAGGGATATTGAACTCAGAGTATGCATCAATCCACCTCTATCATCCTAAACACAATTTGAACTTACTTGGTATGTACAAGATGCATCCTATGTTTCATTATTCAGCCATATGAATCCATGTGTACTTTATTGGATACTTAACTCCATATATACTCAAAATCAACTACTAACTACTGTTAATCATCTCCACGTGCATAAATGGCTTTGATAGCTATTACGAATCCTTTCATGAAATTGTAATTTTATTTCGTGGTTAAAATAATCTAAGGTTAAATATAAGTCATCTTGACTTGGAATTAACCAACTAGGAACAATCATGAGCTTTGAATACTATATCAGGTATGAAAACCCTAAAATCAAGGTCATCACATTCACCCCACCTTATATGGAATTTTATCCTCGAAATTCAACAAATCTCACAATCAAATTGACATCAAAGAGGTTGTAATACCTTGAACCACCACTTCTAGGTACCAAGACCATCAATTTTTGTTTTAGAATTATCCTTAGTTGTCACATTATGATTTAGAGTATCTAAGTTGTACCAGCCCACCTTAAATAGGTTGAAGCACTATTTATGAAGTTTATTCGCATAATGAAATTATCTTATTTTAGAATTTACATCCATGTTTACCCTAAGAATTAGGGTTTGTTCACACATATGAAATTGAGGAGGATATATTCAATCTTTCTCCTTTGAACCCATTAAAATATGTAAGGTGATATAACGATCTCATATCTTTAGTTACATAAATTATCACTTTTTCATCATTAATTTGGTTTATGATCAACATCATACTGATATTTCATCATTTAAAGGGAATTATTTTTCATACTTACATATTAGGGTTTTCACCATATGTTGTGAGACTTATTTTCAAAGAGAAGCATAGTTTTAGAAGGTTTGAGGTTAAGAACTATTTTGTGGTAATATAACTCATGATCTAAATATATATTTATTTCAAGCTCATGATTTCATACTCATATGTTTCATGTATGATATGAAGGGAAAGAGAACATATTCAGTCGAGATTGTCATGGTTTCAAACTTGGACATTACATGTATTATATAGGAAGGGAATATAGAATAGGTCAAGCTTATATGATTGAATCCTCATATATAAATCATCTATATAGCTCAAGTGAGGTTTCTAGTATCATATATTAAAAAAACAAGTAGAAGGAACAAAATTTATGAGTATCTTATGCATAAGGCATTTTACTCTTAGAGCTAGAGTTCATATATGACCTCACTTGCAACTGATAATGGGATTCAAAACATATGTCACTCAAGCTAGGACCTAACTCAATCAAAGGATTGAATTTATCATTATGATTCCCCTACCCATCATTTTTTTAACCCAACTCTCACATATAGGATTGAATCATGCAAAAGGACTCAACTTATCTACTCAAGAGTCACCCAACTTAGGACACATCATTTCACATATATCTCATATTTTTCATATATTGTAGGATAGGTCTTATGACCCTCTAGCTCCTTGTGGGTCTCACTCTCTCTGGTGTTCACCACACAACTTGTCCTAACACTAGAGGTCCTCCTTTGTAAAATAGCTTGAGGCTCATGCATATTCAACCTTAAATCTTAACTTATCTCATCTTAAGTAAGGAAAGAGTATGTACTTTCATCATCTAGACTTAGCTCATATTTTCAAATTTGGGATCAAAACTCATATAAAACATTGGTCTATACAAAGAAACTTATATCATCGAATATCAACCTAGGATACAACCATCCAAACTTATATCATTTATCATTCTATTATCTTCTCTAAGTATCACATATCTTATAAGGCTCTAGACACCTAATCTAGATCTACTCTCCCTTCTAGACTGATGTCACTTCCTTTCACTCAGGTTGCATGAACACCTCCTACTCTCCTATGCGAGGGACACCTTTTTATATTTATATATAATAAAATATTATATAGTTTTTATCTGAGAAGGTGGACATTAGAGAAAACTATTGAGGCTCAAGACAATTGGAAAACAAAACCAAATCAGCAAAACACATGCCCCACACATAGTAGATAGACCAATGCCATGACACCTAGTGAAATGGTGAGAACACGATGTAGACTAGTGTAGCTACCCAATACATATGATCTCTATATGCAAAGGGTTTCACACAATTGTCTAAACCTATTTCTCATACATCTAGGTTCTAACCTAGAGGCTAAGTCAAACCTTATTCCTATAGAACAACTTACTAAGTTTCTAGGTTTTTTAAGTGATAGAAGAAATTTAGTTCAATGTTTCACGGTGAGAAATAGTCAGGTGTAGCTATTGCTAATGATCTGATACCAACTATAACATCCCTGTATTTTTCCATCTTGATACTTAGAAGGCCCGAGAGGACAAACCCAAAAATGTTAGCTAATTGTATCAGAGAGCGATGCAGAAGCGACATACACATACATGAACATACAACCATAACATACACCATAACACTTCTCAACATTCAACATGTAAATTATTACAAGATGACTTATTACAACATGAATTACAATTACATATTGAAAGAAGATTTACAAGTCTATGAACATGTGTGCTAATCAGGATCTATAAAATAGGCACAACCTGTACAACTTGCTCACTTCCTGTTCTTTTATCCCATGCTAGATCTGAACCTAAAACATAAGTGAAGCAATGAATCAACACAATGTGTTGTGTACATGGTATAAAGATACATATATTTATGGTTTTCATAAATTTGAAAAGATTTGCAAAAAGAAAGAAGGAAATTTATAGGAAACATTTCTTGATTAATCAAAATACACCAATTTTAGTCATTTTTCTAGATGAGTTGCATTATCAAGGTGGACTGGTACCAAAACATATATGTTGGTCCCATCCCTATGTACCAAGTACCCTAGGGAAACTCCCTATACATTGTGTGCTATAGGGAGGTGCACTAGTCAACATTAATCGATTCCTTTGTAAAGGGGATAATGAATACCTTAAATAACTACAAAACATCTACTCATCATTTGAGTACTATATAGTGCTACTACATCCAATATTTGCAAATAGAAGAGAGCATACATACATATCATGATTGAAATCAAGAAAACCATAGTCATATACTTGAATAAACCCACATATATGAGATCAGAGATTCTTATTTATATTTTGGATCATCTACATCTCTGGTCATCACCTGATTAATAGCAATTAATCATCACTAATAAATGTTCATCATATGTTAGGAATTTTAGGTCCAAATTAGGGTTTGGCAAAAACTAGGTTCAAACAACATGGAACTTGTGTATGACATTTTTCTACCGATTAGGAGGTCATTCTAGGGGTTTGGTTCAGATTTCATAATTTTTTGATGCTTGGTCTATTTTCTAGAATTAAAAAGAGGTTAAAAGGATGGAATTGGGTTTTAATGAGAAAAGACCTATTATTTGGACATAATAGTCAGATCTGAGTTCATATTTAGTTTACAAATTCTATTAGGATTTTGAGATATTGTTATCACAATTAAGTGCACATTGTTTACTAATGATTTCATCCAACTAACCCTAAAAGAAGCATTATCATATAATTTAGATGTCATTAGCATGTAAGGATCAAAGGTTTAATATGAGGATTCTATGAGAAAGAGGATATTTTTTTAGTCTACTAGTATTTTCGGGAAAATTATTATCAAACATGCTATTTTTGGTGGATTATACAAGTTCTATGTATTTTCTAATACATTTGAAGGTATTTACCTGGTTGGATTTTATTGAATCAGCTAGACTGCCAATGGTTTTGGTGAACCAGATGGTCCACCTGCTGGACCGCCTTCCTTAGGTTGGGTGTTGTCCAGTATAATTTGTTGGACCGATCAATCTTCTCATTCATTGCGATCTCCAGTCTTCATCTCTATCTCACACCTTGTGTGAGATACAGGTGCCGCCACACACAGATGCCCTGATAATATATCGACCTCTGCTGCCCTCTCTAATGAGATTGCATGGATGTTCCAGACCAGATGAGAGGAAGATGGAACCACCGAGAGGTCCAATGAAGCCCCTCTCAGACCACCACTGGTGCCCTACCTCTGACAAAGAGGAGGGTCTCGAGATCGCTGACCTCTCTAGACCCTCCTCCACTGCCTCTGTGATTGGGACCAACGAGTGATGGCAATGCTTACATGCCCTCGTGTCGTATATAAATGATGCAAAAAGCTCCACATTTCACCTCCTCATCTCATCAGGATGTTACCCTTCTCAATAAGAATGACCATTGCTACATATTTGTATGGCTACCTAGGGTTGAAGGGAACTCTCACATTGTGGATGAGGCTTGATTGGCACACCCATGTTTGTCTACCATTCCACAAAAACAAGATGAGAACAATGAGAGGAGAGGGGCACAACATGTCGACCATTATAGGTCTCTCCACCATGTGTATGAATGAGGGGATATGACTCATTATAGGTCATGAGAAAGCTTTCGATGGGGTCCTGTGTTCATCTTCAAGAACCGGAAGCAACTATACATCTAGTCTCACACTTCAATCCACTATTTATGTAATGGTCTGAAGACTAGGTCACATCTCTTGCCTCCAAATAATCATTAGGTTAATGACGATCATACTCGTTGGATTTCCAATTGCATCGCCCAATGGGGTTGCGATCAATCCATGTAGCCATTAATTTTTCTAACAAAAGGATCTATTGCACTGGATAGCTGGGAAGGGCCACACAACCAATCCTTATCAATGGCCAAGTGACTAAAACATGCACCCAACATAGATCAAATATTACTACTACCTAGGTTTTAAATAATCATTTACTAAACTCCTTGATTTCAAACCTTAATAACCTCCACATGAAAGGGCTTTGACCCAGAAATTTGATCCAATTTCATCATAGTGTATTCCACCTTAGACACACTTTTGATGATCGAAATTCAATTTTCTCTTTATTCAAGATACTTTGAAAGTGGTATATGTGTAGGGATATTAAACTCAAAGTATGCATCAATCCACCTCTATCATCCTAAACACAATTTGAACTTACTTAGTATGTACATGATGCATCCTAGGTTTCATTATTCAGCCATACGAATCCATGTGTACTTTATTGGATACTTAACTCCATATATTCTCAAAATCAACTATGAACTACCATTAATCATCTCCATCTGCATAAATGGATTTGATAGCTATTATGAACCTTTTAATGAAATTGTAATCTTATTTCATGGTCAAAATAATCTATGGTTAAATATAAGTCATCCTGAATTGGGATTAACCAACTAGGAACAATCATTAGCTTTGAATACTATATTAGGTATGAAAACCCTAAAATCAAGATCATCACAAAGACTTAGGGACAAATAATGGTATCTTAACTTCTATATAGTGGTCTCAACATACCTAGATAAAAGTATTATAGACTTCCATAATTTGGGATCAAAAGGATAAAAGTAGAGAAAAATACAGGTTTTGGAGTTTTCCTAAAAAGAAATGGATTTATAGGAAATGTATTAAATGTCACATACTATTTTGGAATTAAGAACAAGGACTCGGCCCCTCCATATTTCATGTGGTTTTAAGACTATTTGATTGGGGATCAAAAGTATTTGAATCATCTTCTACCCCGGAGGAAAAAGGAAACCAAGAGAATAGTAATTGTGATCTTCACACACTCTAATTCTATCTCTTTAGACCATGTTCCCACCCATAGATGATACCATCAGATTCAGCGCATCAAAGAAAACTTCTCTGATGCTGACTTTCCCTAGTTTTATGCGGGGTTGAGAATTTCCCCAATTCCCAGCTTATTTTGGACTCTGTGGGTGGATAGCTTGCAAAGACATGCCTATATAAAGGGCATTAACCTTTTCATGAATGAGACACACGGATCGTGAGACCCAAATGAACCTGCCCTTGCCTCCAATTTCATCTCAAAGCCCCACACATCTTCTAGTTATTCTCCTTCTATCCACCAGAGAACCACCCCCTTCCTCTCTATCCAAACTCCCTCCAAGCAATCACTGTATGCCATTCACTTTGATGAAGAGTAGTATGGAGAATGGGGTCTTCACCGGCTTCTCAGGAGTTCAGATATTAGGAGTCAGCAATGGAGTTGATCACTAAGCCAACTTTGTGTTATGAGAAGAAAAGCTCACAGGGTTGAAGATTAAGACCAGTCAAATTACCAGCCTACCCCTGAGTCTTACACATGAAGGTAAGCCTCATTTTTTCATTTGGGTCTTTTAGCAAGAGCCACTCACGTGCACATGCTAGATGAGGCGGATGCAAACCATTGGTTGCACTGAGCCCGCGTGGCCCAAACAAAATAACAATACTTTTTGACGTGGCATGTTCTGATTGGTCCAATAATGTTACTCTTGCAAAATTTGTAGTAATTACTAGGGTTATCAGACTAAGATAATTAAAATATGAAAGTTGATCAAGAAATTCAATGAAATTGGATTGAAGTCCTAATTCCCTACTGAATGTCAAAAGTGTATAAAGATGCAATCTTTAATATAAAAATGCAAATAAACCCAAGTTTTCTGATTTTAATGGTTATCACTTGTTTAAATGATATAATGGATAAAGTCTAACCTTTTTGGATATAAAGAGCATCTATAACCTAATTCTAATCCCAATTCTAAAAGTAGTGCAAACATGTGTTAAAGTGATGATTAATTGCTTCAATCCATATATTAACCTTTGTAGATAAGTTGCAATGGCAAGCGTGATCCTGATGGGTGTCATCCATGTCAGCCTCCAATACCCGCTTGCACCCTATGGGTCTAACCCCTTCATGTGGATCCACCATGGTCCATACCTTGTTGGTGTACATGGAGTCCATCTTAAATATCATGACCTCAAGCCATTTCTAAGACTCTAGTCCCTCAATAGCATCTAGTTAGGTTGTTGGCTCATCATCTATAACCAGCTCATCACCTTCTATAGTTGCAGGCCATACAAATATTATAGGATCAAGGTGTGTCCTACTAGATATATGAGGTTAATGTGTTACATGAGGAACTTGAGATTCCACAATAGTTTTTTACTTTCATTATTCCTACTATACATCTACAGGTTCAATGGTTTCTTATACGTCTCAAACTTTTTCATGTTCTACTTCACTCCCATTGTTTCCTTTAGAATCAAATTCCATTGGACAATAGTCATGGCAACAAACACTTTATTGTCATATGGAATGTAAAAGTAGTATCCAAAAAAAGCATTTATCTTATTTGGGAGCATGGTTTTTAAGAAACTATTTTCTATCATAATCTTCACATTGACAAATCTTCATAAAAGACAAATAAGCTTTTCAATATCTAAAATAACCGACTTAGGAAGAGGGAAAGTCGAAGACCAGAAGACATGATAACTAGTAAATGTAGAAATAACCAGATCACGACACCCTATAAAAGAGAGTAGCTTACCCTTACAAGCGTCCAATTTTTTCTTAATCTTGTCCACAATGGGTGAACACATCGCTTTGGTGAGACGTCTTGTGAATAATGGATGACCAAGATATCCAACAGCCAAGGGCACCACCTCTATGCCTAAAATTTCAGAAATAGCAACATTACTATTCACCACCCATTTACTAAGGAACAAATGCCTTTTAGAGGTATTAAGTTTCAAGCCAGAAATAGTACATAACATATTCAAAATTTTTTGCAACAACTTGAGCATTTAGAATATCAGCTTTTGCAGATAAAATAAGATCATCCACTCAAGATTATATGGGAGATATCAAGTTTCTCTAAAGCCCTCATAGGAAGTAAAATACCTTTTTTTACAAAGGATTCAATAATGGAGGTGAAACCCTGCATTGCTATCACAAAAAGGTAAGGGGCTAGGGGGTCCCCTTGTCTTACCCCATTATAAGCTTCAAAATAAGGAGAAGGTGACCCATTGATCAAAGCCTGAAAAGATGCCGACTAAAACAGACCTGAATCCATTTCAACCAACAAGGAGGAAACCTCATTTTCTCCATAAGAAACAACACATAATACCTTCTCACTATTTCATAAAATTTAGATAAATCAACTTTAACACACATTGTATTTGGGCCATTAGAAACAAAAAATGAACTCAGCAGTTCTTTAGCTTGGAGAATAGCATCACCAATAATTCTACCTTTGATAAAGGCCACTTGGTTTTTGTCAACTAGGACGTGAAAGATATCTTGAAGTCTATTAGTAAGAATCTTTGTGATTATTTAAAGATCACATTACATAACAAAATGGGACCCTTTCAGATTGGTATCTCCAAAAATCTTAGGGATGGTAGTGATAAAAGATCTATAACATTCCCTCAACTGCTTCCCAGAATCAAAGAAATTTAGAATGATGCTAGTAATATCCTACCCTATAATGGGCCAACATACTTTGAAAAAATCCCGTTAAAACATCCGGGCCAGGGCCATAGTCAACATTTTTTATATAGGTAGCATCTGGCCACATAAAATTAACAACAAAATCGATTTCCTCCTTCTAGTTCTTGACTCAAGAATGATGTAGATATCAAGTTTTATTCTAATAATATCATTCTGAAAGCAAGAGATTTTATTATGGATCCCTCTCACATTCCAAGAAGTCACCGAAAGAGACATATCCATTTGGAACATATATGGCAAGACCACCCACATTCCTTAATGAGCTCTCACCCTCATTGAAATTTTCTAGAAGAGAAAATTTTGTTTTGGGTGAGTTGTATATTTTGCACGGTAGAGGTTGAATTAAGAACCACTCTTAGGGTGGATTTAGATTTCATTCTTTGGGTTTGCCACTTTGGAGATGGAACTGGTGTAACATGAGGAGTGGTCTGCTTGCCCTTCAATATTGAAGATGAAGAAATAGAAGTATACACCAAGCTAGATACCCTGGCCTTAATAACTTGAGTAGCCAAGTTAATATCATCAAAAACATCACTAAACACTTTAGCTTCATCTTCTGAAACTTGCACTCTAGTTTTTTTAGGGATCCAAACCTATTTTTTTAGTATTTCTTACAACTCAAGGATGATTAAATTCCTTAGACTTTGCAAGGAACACACTAGGTTCATGACCATAATTGCCACAATCCTTACATTTGATAGGAAGACATTCATCTTCAAACTGAATTTTATCCACTTGCCCATCATCACTCAGAATATCTAGTTCCTTTGGGAAAGAGAAGTCCACTAAGATTAAGACCTGAGGCCGCTCATACTCCAGCCTTGTAAACTTTGCAGTATGTTTGTTAGTACACAATGGCTTCCCTAGATACAATCCAATCTTCATGAACATTTCATCATCCCAGAGTTCTAATGGAAAATCATGTATCTTCAGCCAAATTGGTGTCTCAATGAGATTGAACTTCTCCATAGGTTCTCCTAGTTCCCATTTTTTAATATCAAATGTTTCCCTGTGATGAACCAAGGGCCACCATCTATAGTTACAGAGAGATCATCGTCATTTGAGAACATCTATACAAAAATACATTGCCTCTAGATCTAATTTCTAAGGATCCATTAAAATTCCACAATTAAGCTAGATAACAAACCAACAATGGCCAATGTAAATTCAATCCCATGATGTACATGGCCGTTGTTTTGCTCCATCTTTTTAGTCTTCGATCTGTAATGCTTTTCGAGTAAAGAAGTTTCCTGTATGCAATCTCCACATCCATTTTCTCAAATCTGGTTGGAGTTGTACCAATGTTGTTGGGTACTAAATCATCCCATGACTTTGCCTCTAGAGAAACATGAATCAACAGAGAAGAGCCCCTCAACTTAACATTCTTTTTTAGATCCTTAACCTTAACAATATTTCTTAAATTAATATCTCCATCTGCAGGGGTTACCTTTGACAATTCTATAAAAGACAATGCCACCTCCAAAATCACCTTTAGAGTTTCCCTAGCATCCAGACTAGCCATCTCACTGAAACTATGATTATGGTTATGAATAATTGTGCATATGAAGAATTAGTGTTAAAGATACTAACTAGGCATGTTGTTAACAAACTTAATTGAATCTAAGTGATCATAATGAAAGGATATATTGTATATAGTAATTAGGGTTTCAATTAATGGTTAACATGTGGTAGAAATATGGTTTATACCCTTATTCATCATACAAAACCTAACCCCTAGAATAGGACCCGAGTAGTGTTTTATTCTAATTAATGTGATGATGACACTTTTAGATTTACATATATACAGATCAATTGTTAAATTTGTTGGATCTATTGATTGGTTTCTTAAACATACTTGAATTATATAGTGCATGATCTACATGGTTCACATTAAGGTATGTTGTTACGATTATGACTACCCACAATATGGTTTTTCGGTGTTTGTCGATGTTTTCTCGAGGATTGAACAATTGAACTATTGAGTGTTTATTTACATTATGTCTAATTATAATGCCACAATGAGTATCACATAAAGGAATATTATATAAAGAAAATGTCAATTCTTATATTCAATATTTGATGCTTTGTATGTGATTATCTTAGAGGCACACATTGTGCTTGCATCCCACAGACACAATATAGCAATATGTTGACCATGTTTTGTGTCAGCATTTTATGTATATGATACACATGATAAATGAAATGAAGAATAAGATAAAAGATATTGAAGGTATTAAAGCTATACCAAGGAGGAATATATAGATTGTACTTCTTCTGAATATGTATAGTTTCATGAGGAATATCATTGTGTAGTTTGTAATTAATATTTGAAATGAATGAAATTATTTGTTGTTATTTATTATTTGACAAATATGGATCCTTGGGAATATAGGTAATGGATCTCAACTCGAAGGTCTTTGCTAAATCAGGGGACACCGAATGTGAGGTCGTTAAATTTTTTATCAGAGCCCCATAATTTTCAAATAATATCAATAGTTTATAATTTCAATTAATTTGTTGATAAATGAGGAAATTGTCTCATACCCATTTTTTTGGAAGACTAGTTGAACTTTGAGGAAAAAATTCCTATAAGAGGGAAAGGATGTTATAACATGGTTTTGCCATGTGTTTTGTATATTTGATTGTAAATAATTAAGGACATATTAGAAATGTGACAACCCAATGCTACACAAATGAGATTACTCAAAACAAAACACACAATCAACAACTAAACAACCACATTACCATAAAAGTAGGTAAATTAAAACTGATCTCATATTAGCATTATGTGCGGAAACATATTACATCAAGGTCCAACAACCCGTATCATATCACAACCCATATCATATCAGCCACAACATGTTACAAAAGATCTTATTCACATGGATCGTTACATATACAAACCTCAGGCATACTGCCAAAACCACATATCGTTATACAGATCATCCACAAAACACATCCTTTCACGGACCTGAGAGTATAGGGAAGACACTAGGACTCTACTACAACAACTAGCAGCTATCCAACCTTTCGTATCTACTAATCTCCAAACTATTCTTCCTCGACCACACGATCCTGCCCACATCGCTGATGACCACCTAAAAATATGTGGTAACCCACAAGGTGACACCAATGTCCCAACGAGAGATATAACTCTAAAGAAGGGATTATTGAAGCACAACAGGATAATAATCATTAAACAAGATGAGTAGATTCAGCTAAATGAAAAAATTAAACTGGCTACAAAGGTTAACCAGATTAAGAAGCTACAACGATAAGCATAGCATCATACATGGTTGGAAGGAATATGAAGAACATGTAAGGCTATCAACCACTAAATAGTTAGTTTCTCTTACCACATTATATAACAACTGAAGTATATAAGAAATAAGGCAAAGGTAAACATCCAATATGAAGCATGGGTAACCTTAAATAGATACACTACACAATTATTTTACACATTTTTATTAATGCCTAAGGAGTATGAGGTATACCACTCAGACTCCAACTATCCACTGCTGAGTTGAAAATAGTGCCATAGAAGATTCAGGAGAGCCATACTCCTATGTTCTCATCCTCCCTCAATCAATACGAGTCCTCTACAATTACATATAGATTCCAATTGCAAAACACCTAGTCCGCCTTGGTATATAGGTCATGACAATAGACACCAGGGTATATGAAACCCTACCACTGAGGTACTACCATAATTGTCCCCAAGCATATCACATATACAAATCTATGAGACATGACCACACTCATTCTAACACCAAGGAATGACCATAGCCATACTCCATACAACATCGGGTCAAGATGACAAGGACAATGTCTCTTGCACCTGGCATGCTCAACAGTATGTGCTCTAAGTCTCCCTTAGGAATACTTGTTTCACAATCCAGCATGTCCTAACACTGGAATGGATCGATGGTACATGGAAATACATGATTAGTGTTTCAATTGATTAGTTAAATAACTTTGGGTATCCTTTAACGACATCTGTCAAGTTACATACAAACCCTATAAAGATTCTTCAAAGATAAGGGTAGGTTGCAACTTCACAAGATATAAAACATATGAAACATAGAACTTATCACATCATCACATGATACTATTCATTGTTAAAAATGAGTCCATACTCATCATCACATCATCATTGGATACCAATCCATTATCACATCATCAAAGGATATCACCTCAACTATGGTAATCAACCATTATCATGTACTCAAGAAGGCTAAGCAACATTATCATGTACTCAAATTAGGGTTAAGGTTCAACAAAGAAAATCAAATCAGGGTTTCAAATAATTAGAAGTAAACCCTAATTATCATCTTCAACAATCATGGAGGCAAATAATTCAACCACCATCATCATAAGGTCAACCACATAAGACAATCACATGTACAAGAATCTTCATCAACTGGTGATATTTGGGACTCACTTTCTGCATTGACCGAAGAGGTAACTCACCTTCAACGACCATATAGGTCATGTTGGATCTAGGGCTCTAGAGGGGAGGGTGAATAGAGTTTCAAAATTATCACAAGATAAGTTAGACCTTCAAATTATATCAATCAAAACCAATATCTTAAGAACAATTTGAAGTCCTATATAAGAAAGAGTAGCAAGGATGAGTGAAATTGAAACATGCACTTGGACAAGGTGGTTTAGAGTGGTTCCAATCTCCAAAGTAGGAGATAGTCAATCCACTACCTAGAGAGGTCAACCTCTAGGACTTTGCAATCCGTATTTACTTATATTCATTCATAAAAGATACAAGGAGACCACCATACATCCAAGGACTTACCTACTCAAGACAAGAGTCTTCCACCTACACAAGACTTACCCACTTGATCAAGATGTCTTCAGCCTTTAACAAGTACTTACCCACACTCGCATCAAGTATTTGGCCTTGAAGGATTTACCCATTCTTCTTGAATCTTGGCCTTGCCCTTCTCCTTCACCAGTAAAAGATATTCACATCTTCTTCAACATTGAAGAAGAACAACAACAACTTCAACTTCACTCGGAGTAGCTTGCTTCAACCTTTGCTCTTTGAGAAAGGGGGTAGGGAAGATGGAATGGAATGAGAGATTTACAAACACATGAAGGTAGCTCTCCTACAACAATCCTATCTCACTCATAATCATGAAATACTTTATAAATGAGAGAGATAAAGGGTCTCAAGGGTTGCAACACACTCAACTATAGCAAGGACTTAGAATAGAATGAATGAGCAAACTTGAAATGAACTCCAAGGGGTCCTATTTATAGCTAGGGGTGTTCCCTTGAGTGTGGGATCACTTAAGAACAAAATATAGACGTTTTACAACTAGGAGTAGATCTATTTTTTACTCACAAGAACTCTCTAATAGTTGGAATCACTTTTTCTACATTTTCCGTACAATACATTTGGTCGAATTTCAATAAAGGTAACTTGACCGATCCACTAAGTGACAAAGATAATTTTCAAACTATTAGTTGAGTTTGTTTTGGAAAACTCAACCGATGAGTCAGAAAAAGTTTTGCTTAGTTGATCGATTGGTTGAGTTTTGTGAGTCTACAACTTGATTGATTGGTCTCTTCAGAAAATCCATCACTTGATCGATCGAGTTTCCATCTCGACTGATAAACAACCTGCAACAAATTTTCTAATTTGACTTTTAAGTGACCATATGTTGGAATTAAGTGTCCCTAATTTTTTCTCATCTTAGTTACAAGTCATATCATTAATACAAGTGATTACAAAATTAATCTAAGGTCATTTAGAGTGATTTCCAAAACCGTACACTTGCATTGGCTTTGACTTGAACTTGGACAAGCTAGGGCTTGAGTAATCTTATCCTTTTCATGTTCCTAAAGCCTGAAATCAATATTGAACAAACATATTAGATACATGGGGATGGAATGGTTAAGTCATTATCAAAATATAGACAATGTATAACTATCAAGTCAACATTCTCCCCCTTTTTGACAATGGAAAACCATTCCTCAATCATATTGAAAAGGATATATAAAGTTATACCTTAACCTTGTGAATTGCAAGGGGATTCATGATTTTAACAATGTGAATTGTTCCCCCTCAATCTATGCTTACTGTTACCTACATAGTTAGTCTTTCTACACAAAGAAGTATAACATATATACTATATGGACCTTTAGCAAGTCGCATGATAAAGCATATAATGAACAAGAAATGGATCACATTGATGAAAAAAATTATATGGTTGATCTTCAAAACATTAAACTTCTCTCTCCCTTTTGACACTATAAAAAATGTAGGGGGTAGGAGACAGAAATAGGTCTTCTCCAAGCACAACAAAAAACATACATCCACAAGGTGAAACATGCAATCTCATATCATACATCAAACATACATCCACAACATAAAATATTCAATCTCAAAAGTATACACCAAACAGAGATGAGAGAAACAAGAAATCTAAGTCATAATCAAAACATGGTAAACATGGCACTAACTCATGAGATATAGTAAATCAAAGAGTAAGTGTACATATGATTAAGATTACAACATAGAGAGCATGTCCTAAGAAATAATTACAAGCCAAAATGATGCAAACATGATGATAAATAGTACAGCTCAGAAACTGTGCCCAGATGTTTTTAGTACAAAAATAGCCTAGAAAGTTATATATGATCAACATCTATAGACTAAAAAATAAAACATATAAACATCTAGGTCATCTATGTCCACATCATCAGCATCATCATAAGCATCATAAGCCTCTGGCTCATAGTCATCATCTCTGTCTGAAGGTGCAACAAAGTCAGCAACATCACCTTCATGACCAGAGTCTCCAACAAATCCATCAGAACCATCATTGCTATCATCTTCCTCAGATGCCTCCTCATAAGCATCAATAACTTCCTCATCAGTCTGATCTAGCATCTCCTCATTGGAAGAGGAACACAACCCATGATTGGGCCACCTGACATTCTGCTCAGCCCATGACATACCAAGGTCATGTAACTCCTAGGCTTGAGGATAAGAAGGAGTAGAAGTACCAAGTCCTACAAGTAGGTTAGCTATAGGACCAGTAGGGAGAGGTAGCACAATAGGTGCAGATCCACCAACATTAGAGGGTGTAGAAGTAGAAGTAGTAGGTGGAGGGGCCTGGGTAAAAGTGATCATATGCATAGGATGCATAGTCACCTCCTAGGTAGGACTGGTATATAGGATAAGGATGTACACAGGAAACATCCATGTTTGACATGATGCCACAGAGATCCTAATGCATGTGCTCCTAAACCTGAAGCTTATATTCCTGTTGATGCATCATGTAGCCCATGAGGGTTTCATTTGATACATGGAAATAGGCACGGGTAGGTAGGGAAGTCTGAGGTGGAGGAGGTGCATGGATGGAGGTAGAAGATCCAGGGGTGGTAGAGGAAGGGATAGGCGCAAACTTCTAAAGTGTGGTCTCACTGATGCAAACTCCTTTCTGGGCTGGTTTGTAATGAAGGTCATGGAAAAGAGATTTTCCAGTGGAAGTCTAAAAAAGACCACAAATCAGGGTTGGGTAGGATGGGTGGCTGCCACGAGTGTTCTTACCAGAGTCAAAATAGGTCATGTGGTGAAGGACATATCTGGCCCATTTGACTCCGATGTTCTTCAAGATACAGAACATAACCACTACAAAAAAAAGATGAATTAACTACAATTTTTCTAACTATATATAGTAAGTATATTTGTAGTTAAAACGACTTTTCTTTATAAATTATAAAAATGTAAGCTACTACATAAATTGGCTACATATACTAGATGGACCATAAACCATCACTCTTCTAAGTTCCTGTCCCTCACTCCGCCTCTGAAATAACCAAAAGATCCAAAATTTCAATTTTCCAGCGCGCTACTCCTCTTCCCTCATTGCCTATAATCCCTTCCCCCAATTCGCTCCTCCTTCCACCCCAATAGCCTCCCTTCTTCAACCCATCATACTCTCTCTCTCACTCTGTTCTCTGCCCTCCATACCAATCGTAATCTCTCCTTCTTGTCTCCTCCACCCAATCTCCATTCCAATCACATTATTTCCCTATCACCCTCTTGTCCTCCTACGTGCCCCTTCTGCTAGAACCTGACCTCGCAGACCACTAGAGAGGAAGATTGGAAGGATGATGCCCCACGACAAAACATAAAAGTGGAGAGGAGAGGAGCTATATTGAGGCACATCTACTCAAGTACATCGGTCGTTCTCTAGATTCTACGACTCTTCTTTTCCAACTCACAATAAGGTAACGTTCTATGTTTCCTAATAAGATTTTGTGCCTCTTGTCTCTCCTAATGCGTAGGTGTGGATGGTATATACTAGTTATGATGTTCTTAATATAGTTTGAAGTTGATATTTTCTATTTATTGGAAGATTGTTTAGGACATCTAGTGTGTGACTTTGAACTGTACAATAATGATCCTGATCAGATTACTGGGATTGCATGATACACAACGAGACCATGAGGCAATGAGTCACGAGCCTAATGGAGGGATGAGCTGATACAATAAAGCCATGGGTTTGTCTAATGTAGGTAGTTCATTGAAATCCAGATTAAGAAATGCTTAATACGCGTACCGTTAAGGATAGGGCATGGTTTAAGACTATAGGGGATAATAATACATTTATGCTTGTGGTCTTGACTACCATTAAAGAGACTGATGTAACCACATGATGAAAAGGGTGGGCAAGTACCCTATTGAATCATATGAAACTTATAGGTATAAGTAGTAAACATTTTAAAAATCAGTCCTTTGGTGCCCTATGTTTCAACCTTAGCAAATCACGGTGCCCACCCACGTTAGAAATGTTGTCTCTGCTTACGAGGACAATAGTTTACAACTATAGGAGACAATACTAGCTTTATACTTGGGGGACTTGACTTTAGGATTTAAAGTGTATATCTTCTACTCCCTCTCATTGTTTGAGCCTCTATAACACAAACCTTGCCATTACCGCCAGTCTTCCTAAGATCCATTTGTTGCGTCTTTAGTGCCAAGTACCAAATTCCATGTTTTGGCTTTGTTAATAGTATCAATTATGAGTTACAATGCTATGAGTCATCCATAATTTCTCACAGCTGAATCTTGTAGAGCAAAATTCTTCCTTGTAGTCATGATATAGTTAGGTTTGGGTGCATGCATTTCGAGTTTCATTTTTATGATAACATGACGATGATTGGGTTCATTACAAGAATAGGGTGATCAGTTTGCAAGAGTGATTGATCAACAAAGGAAGCTTGCTCACTTTTACATGAATTTACTAGATTTTTAAAAGCAAAACTGAATGCAAATGACTTTATCGAAAAAGCTTCTTTTATGGATAGTGAAGGCATCTACAACCTTTTAGTCCTCAATATACCCAAGAAATGCACAAGGTAAAAACCTTGATTCAACCTACAATTTGTTAAGGAAGCACATGTGTTTCTAGATAAGGACACAAATATAGACATGCACATAGGACCTAACAATATTCTCAATATAGGATATGTATATGATGTTAGCTGAGGGAAAAATAAAAGTATGGATGTTCTTCAAAATTTTCTAGATTTATGTATATATGTATGTCTAATATTATACAAATACAAATATTTATGTGTTCACATGTGTAGTAGAAACAATATGAATTAAAAAATTAAACATGTTCTATTTTCTCAATAAAAGTAATAGATATTCAGAATAAAATAAGATCCTTTACTTAACTAATGAATTAATTAGACTATATTGAGAACTATGATGATATGGATTCTTTTAACAGGTCTGTTTGCAACTTTGATTAAATATCGGTGTTATGTTACATTATCTCTGTTAGAGAATCTATATTAGCCTATTTAGTTAATAGGCTAATTAGTTATTGGGCTTTTATATTTTAGCCCATTTAGATTACTTGCGTCCTAAGTCTTAGCGTGTCTTCCCTCTTCTATATAAAGGAGAGGGCGTTCAGTCTTGTATTCATCCAATTCAATTCAATATAATCTGCCAAACGGTTTTGGGTTGAATACCACACATTCTAATATGGTATCAGGAAACGTTTGCTCCTGCGGGAACCCTAACCGCCACCCCTCTTCCCTTTCTTCTTTGGTGCTCACAACAAACCTAGACGTAGCCGTCGCCTCTCTTCGAGAGAGTGCAATTGGGGGAGAACCCGCTTGCGGGCGGCCACCGCCGCCATTGCCATAGCTTAGGCCAGCTGCCCGCTGGGCATATCCCAGCCTCCATGGCTTCTCCTCCTCCTTCTTAAGATTTGATTTTATTTTCGTACGCCGGCGCTATCCATCTCACCGCCACATCAAGCCACCATTAAACCACCATCGACAACAGTAGTCAACGTCACCATCACGCCGCCGCTGCATCCTCCTGCATCCGGTGCAAGTGTCGCGACCAACAACAGAGTTGTTGGTTCCCAACAACAATACTGCTGCCGCTGTTGGCCACAACCATCAGCCGAGTCACAATCACCATCGGCCAGGACATCAGTCGTTGCTACCTGCCAATGCACCGCCCATGCCTACCGACCGTATGCCCGATGCCATCAGCGCACAACAGCAGTGCCACCACTGCCAATCAGCAGTGACAACCGCAGCCAGTCCAGCCATCCCATTGCTGCCGATCATGTTGCCACCAGCCACTGCAATCATCAGAATCATCGTGGGTCCGTTCGCTATAGTGTTTTTGCCTCATTTAGCGGCAATCATATCCCCAACTGACGATCACACTCTTCTGTTACTATTGCCATTATCCAGGCCCCCTGGCTTCCACTCCATCCCACTGCCGCTGACATCCATTATCCATTGCCATCGTCGTTGAGTTCTCGTTTCTGGTGCCCCAATGTCTTCATCACCTTCCTGGTTATCTTCATCACTCCATCGTCACCTCCCATCTATATCTACTCCCAGTTATTAATTCCCACATATTCATGATTCCTATTCTGATCCTTAATCGGTCATATCTTTGCTAATCGGATCTAAGTTTTAGCCTAATCGAATTTTTGTAGGGGCTCTACTCCCGCTTCGGGTTGGGATTAGATCCATTTAATTTTCTATTCAGATCTTACATTGACCCATTTAGCATATTATCTCCGGTTATCAGTTTCATTCTCCACATATTACACATCTTCATATCACAAAAACTCTCTCAAATCCACCAATTCCTTTCCCACCCACCTATATCATGTGTGTATCCCTTTCCACAGTGCGGGGGGTCATATATCCACTTCTCCATACCAAACACTCACTCTTGTCGTATTTGGTGTGTGGTGGGGGGGGGGGATAGAGAGGAGAGGAAGAGATGAGGCGAGAGAGCGAGCATGAGAGAGAATGTATGAGAGAGAGTATGAGATGAAATGATGATATATGTATTCAGGCTATATATATGTTCCAGGCTATTATCTTCATGGAGCTTCACGTTCTTCAACACGTCTGTTCTCCACCTCCAGTCAGCTTCATTTAGCATTGACACCATATCCACGTTTGTACCGCGTTATGTACGTCGGGTGTTGATGGTGTATTTGTTCAGTTGCTTTGTCACGTCTTCTCCGAGCTGCATCTACTATTTTGACATCACCTATTGCTGATCTTCTTGGGACTTTCTTTGATGGATGATATCTCCTTTCCTATCAACCCCCCAAGGTTCTCGCTACAGAGTTATGGTACCTGCATCGTATCACCAGCATATCGTCCGTTCGTGTTCGTTCCACGTTATGCATGTCTTCTCAGACAATTCAAAGATTTTGCTAATGCTACATCGACATTGGGCATCCGTGTTTGTGCCGCGTTAAGTACATAATCCAATGACGATGACGTATTGATGGTGTTGAGGATCGTCTGCTCCAAGTGGCGAATTACTATTGTAGTATTCGAGTTCCATTTCAGATGCTCTTCATTCTAGATGCAATCCAAAGACCTTCTTCAAAGCTCGAGGATCTCTAGCCTACATAATACAATTTCAAAGAAGATAGACATTGTCACCACATGGTTCAGGGGGAGTATTAATTAAGGGGGAGTATCAATTTTTATATGGGGAGTGATATTTATCTTTTATCTTTCATCTATCATTTCTTTTATCATTTTATCGAGTCTTGTAACCTCCAAGCTTTGGACATGTGTTTCACCCATGCTCCAGCTTGAGGGGGAGTGTTAGAGAGTCTATATTAGCCTATTTAGTTAATAGGTTAATTAGTTATTGGGCTTTTGTAATTCAGCCCATTTAGAGTACTTGCGTCCTAAGTCTTATGGCGTCTCCCCTCTCCTATATAAATGAGAGGGTGTCCAATGTTGTATTCATACAATTCAATTCAATATAATCTATCAATCAGTTTTGGGTCGAATACCACACATTCTAATAATCTCAATGACAAGTCAATCAACAACTGTATATTCAGAATTTGCACTTTAAAATTGCAGCAGCTACCACTCTATTAATGTGTCCAGGGGCCGCAATGAGTGTTTTGGCTGTATTCAGCCATGTCTAGGCTGTAAAAAAGGACCAAAATGGAAATCTCACATCATCGAACCGGTGATACATGGACCTTTATTTTTTACACAAGATAAGTGGGAGTCCTTCCCCTACTTCTTGGTGAATGCTATCTATCTATATGAATATATGTTATTTTATTGCATTAAAATAATTATTTTCATGATGTATATCGTCAATGAAAAATGACAAATTCATGCATAATAAAAATAAATATATCATGTCATCCTAATACATATGATTTTACTTCTGAAACATATTTCCATGTGGTTCTAGTCTAGTGAGATCATTTTTTTCATCATACATGTATTTTCGTGAACTTAAAATATATTGATGAAGTAGGACAGGTCATATGAGCAAACATTTGATTTTCTAATTTTTGTTGTCTTATGTACAAGGAACCCAACTATTGTTTGTATCTCTTCTTTGCATTATAACATCACCACTTTAGTTCTTATTGTAATCCCAATAGTTCAGGTCATAATTGAGCATATGGTTAATGTGAAGCAAACCTTACAGTAGATTCTTCTGCTTTGTTTCTTTACAACAATCTTCACTTGCTAAAAATTGACATATTGCCGAGGAGGAGTGGTTTAGGTGATTCAACATGGTGTCCCCTTATGAGGGGACCTGGGTTCGATACCCAGCGGCTGCCTACAAAATGGTACCCGTCGCATAGGCTGGCCAACTGTGCATTTTAATCGGTTTCCAGTTGGGAGGGGTGCTCTAGGACCCGAGAGTTTATGTTGTCTGGGGGGGGGGTCACACATGTGGTGCTTCTATGGGGGCGGTTCTCTCATACTCCAAAAAAAAAAATTGACATATTAAATTGTCAAATAGTTGTTATCGACTTACTTTCTTTTACTAGTTTTAAGCTTTGGGCTTGCATCTTCTGAGTCTACTGGAAAACCAAAAAACTCAAATTTTTGTATAAGAAGGGAAGTGGATGAGTAGAAAATTTACCTATGTGATTGTTCGAGCCTAACAAGCTCAAAATTATGCTTTCTCTATCATATTCTTATTGTTCAAAAAAGATAAACCTTGGTATGGACACCATACTGAATTATCAATGCCCCTGAATTGTTCTCTACAAGGATATATAGTGAAGGTCCTTTAGACTTTTCCAAATTGTGTGAGTTGTTTGTGTGTAACTAGATCGAGTCCAGTTTCTTGAAAAATATGACATACCTATTTTACCAAATTATTGCTTCATTGTGAAGGAAAACCTAGTTTCTTTAGGTGTTAAGGAGGTTTTCCTTTTTTTTGCATTTTACCTCAAATTAACTCTAGTTTATTTGCGGCAAGAAGCTATAAAACCTCTTAATGTGACTACGATGTGGTTCAGACAATGATCACATTGCATAGATCGTATCCATTCTTTATGAGTGACGGGGTTATCAGGATGCACTAAGACACATTTGCTGCAAATTTTGAAAAAAATCATAGTAAAATTGTACCCCCACTCAGAAAGAAATGAAATAGACTTGGTTGGATTTAATCTCTGTCATGACACATGCTCTCCCGTAAACTATCTTGCTCTTCATGTGAATAACATAGTTTTTCAATCAAAAGCTGCCCTAAACAATCCCAATTTTATTTGGAAAAATGTCTTAATTTCAGATCAGACCCCGCCCAAAAGGAAATGAGAAAGGATTCATTACTCCTTAAAGGACTTTATATCTCATCAAAGCAACCTTACTTCAGCAAATGGTAATGACTAGAACGACTTTTATTCCTGGCTAGTCAAATTTTTTGATTGTCATGATTCACTCCTACAATTGACTTGTCTCCCAACCAAAAAAGGCTTTGGCCTCTAACAACTTGGTCTAAAGAAATGATAGTGATATGGTCTCAAAGATCTCTTGAATTGTGTATACATGGTTCTATTTTTTTGCAAGCTGTTATAGCTGTGGTTGGATTATGTCATGCTAGGGCTTCAGATGCAAGCATTATTAGATTGGAATTTTTCCACAACATATTGTCACCCACCCTTTTATAATTTATAGGACAGATGGAATGCACATTATCAAAATAGCATGGTTTACTCTTTACTATTAGGGACATGCATCTTTTTAAGGATAATAGAGCACAAAAAGGTGGAATTTCTTGGTATTATCAAAGGAAAACTTTGAGAGGACTATCATAGATGATCCTGACTAATTTTGTTGAGTCAATCAAAGTTTCAAGCATGAGAAACATACCAAATAAACTTGGGGATAGTTGATAGAGAGAGATTTTAAGTCATCATATATCTTAGTTGCAATATGATTGAAATAGAGATTCAAGAGAGACTGATCGAATTTACTTGGGGAGATATTTGGTATGGAGAGATTAGGCATCTTATCATGACTCATAACAGAGCAGCCCATGTGGTAGTCAAAGTCCCAGGACGAAGAGCAGATCGAAATTAATGGGAGAGTTATATGGGGAAATTTGGGTCAACTCATCCTATCACTCCCAAAGAGAGTTGGATTGAAAAGAAGGATGCATGTGCTGACAAAGTCACAAGAGGAAAAGATGGACCTAAGATGGACCAAATTATCTTGGGGAGAGTTGATACGAAGATATCCATAGCCATTGAAGCTTAATGAGAATATGTCTCACTCAATATAGAGCTGAATAGAGCAGAAAGATATATGTGGCAATCAAAATTACAAGAGACAGTAGTAGACCGAAGTTAACATGGGTGATATAAAGAGATCTAGAACCATTACATCTTTTGGAGTAAATGACTCTAACCAGAGTTGAATGTAGAACAAGATACATGTGGTTGAGCCCAACATGAATAGTAGTTGGGACTCAGGCGTAATTGATTATATTGTATAATGCAGAATTATGGTTGTTAAATGCAATGATTACCCAACATTTAGCTTGATACTTGGTTCTCCGTTTAAATTGGTCTAATCAGCCTGCCAGTTCTCAATTGAATTAAAGACTTTACAATTCTGTATGCTTGATATGTTTGTTGGTACTATCTGATCTATATTTCCTTGTTACACATCTGATGTTCCTTTTGTCTCTGTATGTATATGCTTGCAACATCTGATATGAATGTCTAGAAGTGACAACGAAAGTGACAGTACCAACAGCTCTGAAGATGAGGGATCACATGTACGTCATACAAAGGATAGAAAGGATAAAAAAGCTTTTCCTATATCAAGTATTTATTCAAAGTTTGGTTTGTGAATTATATTTGATATTTTTTTGATTCATTCCTTTGATTCATTCATGATAGTGCATTAATGAAGATGTAATACCTATGGGTACATTAGTGGTTGTAGTGCTAGCTTCTTGTATGAGTGTATCTTTGTGTTCTTTGATTGTAGTGCAAAGCTTGAGAAAGATTTCATGGTCACACGCTTATACCTTTTTTTCTAAATCTTCTTAGAGACAGGTTATTCTAATGATTACTCAGGGTTTAATTTGTCAATAGAAATTGGATGTCTGGTATTCACTCTTGTTTATAGTGTAAGATGTTGTAAACAAGACTAGATAGATGATGGAACAGTTTGACATACATGTGAATGTCTACATTTCTGTTGAACCATCGCATATTTTATATATTGTCAAACTGCAAATCTACATGCCAGCTTTTAACTAGACATGCCTTACCCATTTCGTCCACTAAAATCAGGATCTTCCTCTTTAGATGTCAGACTACAAATCAGTTTGAAATACATATGAATGTCTATGTTTATGTTGAACCATCACACACATTTTATATATTGTCAGACTACAGATCTACATGCCATCTTTTAATTAGACTTGCCTTACCCATTTCATCCACTAAAATTAGGACCTTCCTCGGTATTTAAGTTTTGCATAAAGATGATGGTTTAGTCGTTGTTTATTTTCTAGGGAGTAACACGCCTGACAAAGACATTTTGAATCGAATGTGCAGCTCTAAAGCCTTTCAATAGGGCACACCAAAGGTTCAAGTAGAGATTCCTTGGGGGATTATTCAGAGCCAGCCTCACCAAGTAACAGTCTGATAGGAGAACTCTTATAATGGCACTTTATATTGCAGGTGCAGGGGTGCAAGCCTCTGTTCGATTCTTACCACCTTTAATGAAGCCTGGCCATGTTTTTCTTTTTACATTTGCCGCATCACATTTATTTTGGTTTTGGTTTTGGTTTGGTTTATTTTGAATCAACTGTATGTTGGATCCAAGTGGTTTTTCTCATTGAACCATGTAGCTAGACTACTATAGTAAAGAGTAAATGACAAAACAAATGTTTTTTATTTTATTTTTGCCACTAGTGGGTTTCGTTAGCTTTGGTCCTTCCATCACAGCATGCAATTGGAATATAGCTTCATGCTATTGTATCCTTTGTTTAGTGCATTTTAGCTTAATAGTAATTTATTGAAGATAATAAATAAGCATCAGTGTCTAAGATGTTCATGATGTATGTTATTACAACCTCTAGTATATAAACAAAATGTGTTCATGATGTATGTTACAAACTCTCTCTATTTTTATTACTTGTCCTCATGGCCATGAAGACTCACAGTGAAGTGGAAAGGAGGCAGAGAGAGAGGATCAATGGCCATCTGCAAAAACTATGAGGCCTCATTCCAACAGCCACTAAGTTCGTAACTACTCTATTCTTCCTGAGTTATTACTAGAAACTATAGAACACACTTCTAAAGCAGGTTGTGAAGTTACATCTGAAACTTCCTTTGTATCGGAATCCCTTCTATTTCTCATCATGATGTGTTTAAAAACTGATATGCTGTCATTATTTAACAAATAATATGCAGATTTCATGCATCATTTTTTCTTCATTGTAGGGAATTTTAGTTCTCTTGATAGGCCTTATTTAGCTATCCCTACATAATGGATGACTGGGCAAGAGATGACATAGGCAGTTTGTAAAACTACATGTGCTACATGATGATAGTGACCTAATGAAGAGCTCATAGATATAATCAAATATATGGCTTCTATAGAATCCGGAGTCTAAAGTATTGACATAGGTTCTTCTCAAGAGTTTCAACCAACTACATATTATCTCTACAGATGGTAGGGGTATATTATTGTCTCAATGTCAGCCTGGCCATAGCAGAAATGACCATCCAGTCATCTTGAACTTTTTTACAGGTATCATATATATCTAAAATTACCATTTCTATGTTCTTTATCACATTCATATCAACTTTGATTTCCTCAAACCAAGTAGCTGTTTCCTTATCTATAAGAATTGCATCAATGTATATACATGCTAAGGCGATCATATAAGGAGGATGTATGGTTAAACTAATAGAGGATTTGCTAGAATATAAGGAGGATGTATGATTAACTAAAGATGCCTTGGAATTAGGTTTGTCATGCTGCTAACTATGAGGTTGTTTAGATCAGTTAGGGTCATATTGGTGCTGACTATGAGGTCATTTCGATCAGTTAGGGACTCATTTGATACAAAAACTATGAGCTAACTTGTGTAATGCAGACTTTACTCAGTTTATATGTGTTATACTAGTATATATAATAACTTCTGAAGTATTGATATACATTAATTTCAAATAGAAATTTGCAATCAAACTACTTGGCTATGGACTTTGGGTTCATGCATGAGGTGGAATGACTTAAACTTATTGGTGAGAAAAGAATAGAGTAGAAACTAGCTAAGTAGCTACTTTCTAGTAAGTATATATGTAAAGTTTGCTATTACAAGTAACTAATCAATTAGTTACCACTAACATTGGGTAGAGAATATAAAATCTCACTGTGGACGTATTTCCATTCTAATTGACAATTTACAAATAGATTTTTATAATCATATATAGTCTAACTGTTGTTCACTGAGTGGTTTCCCCACTTTCTTATCCTATGTTTTCTGTTGCTGATGAGAACTGGAGCTATGATAATAAAAAAATGATTAGATCATTGGTCTATTTGCATATGATCTCTTTGTAGGTAACGAAACTCACACATCAACATCCCTATTGCCTAATGGGGGTGGCAAGGATATGCTTTTTCTCACAACACTATCCCGTAGGTGCTTAGACAAGAACTCACCAGCTTCTCCTAACAGACGATGAATACAGTAGGTAACATCTAAGCTTTTGGTGTTATGCAAATAAGAATCTAAAAACATTAAGCATTTACTTTCACAATGTGATTGTACTATCTCTGTTTAATTTTTTTTTCTATTGATCATGGAGTTATAGTGGTTGACTATATGTTGGTACGTTTTGCAGGTATTAGTGGAGAAAATGGGATTGCCAAATGGTGCTGATGCTTCAGTAAACTTAGACAGAATGTTAGGTATTGCTCCCATATCCAATTTCTTGATGCCAATGGTCTGCTGCTTGAAATCTTTTTCTAAGTGATTGGTTCAGTCTCTGTCTAAGGATTGCTGGGCTTTGAAATTTTGCTCACATGGCTTGTGCAATATGATCTTGTTCCTATTAGATGTGGTATACAAGGTGTTGTTTCTTTCTCCATTACTCATCATGATGTTGGTAATATTTACTCCTATTGTCTTCTTATTATGCTAATACGACCCATGCCTTTTTCCATGTTTGAAATTCTGTTAATCACATTTCACCTTAAATTGTGACCAAGTCATCTTTATTTTTTTTATTCTTGTGCAACAACATAAACTACCTACTCTTGCCAAATAGAGAAGATCATACTGGATATGCCAAGAAACATTGCCATTGAGTCCTTGAGGTCTGGACCATGATAAACTTTGTTTGTGACTCTCCCAGTAAAGTTGCACCCATGCTTTCTGTTGAACTACTTGGATTCATTGGCCTATTATCATTGCACAACTCTTGCCTTTAATGAACTACTGACTTTGATACTGTGTGCCTTGAACATTTCTTTATAGAACTCTACTTTTTTTGAAGCCTTAGTCTATTTTTGAAGTTAGCATGTGCCTACCCTATTTTCTCCTTTTCCTTGTTGGCTTGTCTGGAAAGTTTTCATATCTTAATGTTCATCAGGGTTTAGAAAATTTCAGAGCTTAAGTCTCACCTACTATAGGTTTATATTTCAGTGGCAATAGCACTGAGCTTTATGGCTTTGAAGTGGTTATGTATAACATCCTTCTTATGTGCTTCAGGGGCTCATGTAAGTGACCGATTGCATGTCCAACATTGATTGTGGTGGCTAATGGCAGCAAAGGGTGTTTGTTTACAATGAGGCCAAATGTTGAACTTATCATGAAGTTCATGAAGATTTCAGATTGATCATTAGGTTCGTCAATGTCATGCTTTTCATTGCCTAAATGTTGGGCTAATTTTTGCCTCATTTTTTTTGAATTCATGTCAGACACATATTTTAATAATTGTTGCCATGTTCTGCATGCCATATATCTTTCTTTTCATGCCAATGCCTAGTTCTGAATATCCAACAATGGGACATTCTTGATTACTATGGTGGTAGGCTTCTGGTTCTTAGTGAAGGGTCCCACAGAAATGTTAGAAGAAGGAACAATTTTCAGATTGAATCCAACTTGCTTGGATGAGGATCCCAAGTGCCAAAAACTTCCCAGGATACGCCTTTTTACTAACTACCGATCTTCCTGATCCTAGCATGAACGAGCAATGGAATTGTAACTTCATTCATGTGATATTTCAGGTTTCAATTCATTCTCCATCTCTTGGGCTCTTCAATATAGATATAAACCAACCTATATTTGGAGAGGTGTACATGACTGAGTGGTATTCCTTTTACTTATAGGGATGAAGCTTCAATCTCACAAATTATGTGATTGATCAACAATGTCAAACTATTTTCAGATTGGAAAAGTGATTATGCTAAGAGAAAGGCCAACTCCTAAATGTCGATTTACACGCTAAGGACCTTCCTACCCATATTGGTGTTAGCCTCCAGGAAATCAGATTCACGGTGCACCTTTCTAAGGTGGTTGATGTTGTGACAGACTTAGGAGGGTCATATGTTCTCCACCTTTAGTTGCAGCTTGAAGGTCCTATTGGATGCCCTTTAATCTGCTTCAGCAGATTTCCCCAGAAGAGTGTCATGGTTTAGTATTGAGTTGTTCTTATCCGCACATTTACAATTCCTGAATAATATGGTTTTGATTTTTTCAGGTGTAAGGTACAACATCCTCTTGGTTTTATAGGTGAAGCATTTGCCAACATGGACGAACTCCACCACCCCTACACCTTTAGTTGCAGCTTGAAGGTCCTATTGGATGCCCTTTAATCTGCTTCAACAGATTTCCTCAGAAGAGTGTCATGGTTTAGTATTGAGTTGTTCATATCCACACATTTACAATTCCTGAATAATATGGTTTTGATTTTTTTAGGTGTAAGGTACTACATCCTCTTGATTTTATAGGTGAATCATTTGCCAACATGGACGAACTCCACCACCCCTTCATCCACATGAAAGGTTCAATTTCCTTTTTTCTATCTACATAACTTTGGGTGAACTCAGAAATCATGCTAGTTGTCCATGCTTGTGTCATGTATATCGCCAAGCTGGTAGTTTGATTGATAAAGTGACTATCAGTGAATTGCTAACTGCATTATTCTTCTATCTGTGAATTAATAACTACATTATTATTCTATCAGTGAATTTCTAGACAAGAAAGAAGCAAAAGCATGAGGATGATCCACAACTCTAATAAGAGATGATGGTTCCAAAACTAACCAAGGTATATGTAGATTTTAGCATCTCGTCCTAATGCTGAGTTGAGGTTTATGTTTTGTCAAATATCATGTAAATATGATATCTTTTATCAACTAGATTGGTCATAGCTGCACTCTAATTTGTTTTAGTATTTTATTACTAGATTTTATCAACCATAACACTAATGAATTTCTCTTACTTGGATTCAGTTAGCAATTTGACATTTCATGTCTTGTGGTGCCTTCAGGCACGCAGTCCAGGTTCAATCAAGAAGTTATTGTACTCCTTTTTTTCTTCAAATTCTATGCCACCAAGTTAACAAATTGTCATTTCCACAAATAGAGTGCGCACTTTCAATAGAAGTCTACAATAACATGCTTACTTTGTCAATTATTCTAACCCAGTGATTGAGAATAAAGTGCTCAATCTGGATTTCACATACTCTAGAAAATAGTCAAATACCAGTAAATGAGAATACCAAAATATACATTTATAGAATGTAAAACTTCATCCATTTATGCGTTGAGTATGTAATGAGATTATTTGATAGGACTTCAGCTTTTATTTTTTTCTCCCATACAATACTTGGGCTGCAATAAAACATGGATGAGCTGCCTAGATACTTCTTGTCTCTTCAAGGTACTAATTCTATCATCTTATTCTCATAGAAACCTTCATTTATGCCATGTATGAATGCTTATATATCTTTATTAAACTATTTGGATGATCTTTACCTTATTTTCAATGCCTCCCCATTTGTAAAACCTTATTTTCAGGATTAAGAGAAGTACAGGCTTCTCCATTGTAGCAACTTACCATTACCTGAATTAGAGATTGAGCTTAACAACGTCAAGAATTCAGATACAAAGTATAAGAAGTATCTAAGACAGCCCCATCGCTACATGTGCTCTGCTGTGAAGCATGATGAGACATCTCCATTTGAAGCCCAGGCCCACCCAGTCACAACTGCAACAACAGCCACATGCGCAATAATGTATCATGATATGTTGCAATTTGATATGGCTCTTTGCTCCTATGAGAAGGCTGCATTTCATAGACCTATGCATATATTTGAACAACCACTGTCAGCTAGCGACCAACTTCATAGGGGCGATATTCCTTCTATCCCTGCTTAGAAGGTTCTTTTCAGATTCTTATCTCGGGTGCTTTTAGACGATGCTGGCCAAACAACAAGAGCTCAAACAAAAGAAGAAGACAATAATGATGTTAAAACTGGATGAGAAAGACACAACTCTTTCACAAAGAAGTTAGTAGCCCACTGAATCTTTGATATATGTATATAATTTTCTTTGTACACATTGTGTAATAGGGGCAAGGTATACATCCTCCCCATGTACATTCGATGTTTCATTATAAATGAAATTAAGATTGTTGGCATAATGAGGATAAATTGCTCTAAATACTACAATTTTGTTACTAAAAGAGCTTGTGTACTAAAAAATTACAATATATATATATATATATATATATATATATATATAGAATATATATTCGAGCTAAGCATATATGTATGTGTATCAATTGGCACTACATATATAGTTAGATGCATAATCAACTACATATATATGTATATAATAATTGCTGCCTTTCCCTACACACTAAATACATAAAAAATGTATTAACTTCATGTTTTTGTTACATACTGACTATATATGCAATTGTAGTCATACATTTAGCTATAATTATACTTATATATAAATATGTAAGGACAATATCTAGGTATGCTTCCGGATACATATGAATTTGTAGCGAATAGATTATCTAACTTCATATTTGAAAAATATAGTTAAAGGCTTTAGCTATACGAGAATATACTACAACTTGTATGTGTAAAGAAATATGTAGTTAAAGCCTTTAGCTACAAAATATGGGGTTTTTGCTACAATTTTTTTTATAGTTAAAGACCCTTTTTTTGTAGTGAATCATCACAGTGTTTTCTAAAATTTTATTCTGGTTTTTCTTGGGATGAATATTGCAATTAACAACTAGGGCAAGTATGTAGTTTTTGAGATCTAAGACAGAGGAGGGAAGGGTAGACTTCTTCCAATAGGGAAACTGAGGCTTCTTCAAGAATTTATGAATGTTAGGAACAATGATATCATACTTCTTGTAGAAGGCCTCAGGGTCAACAAGGTCAAAATACTCATGGTAATCTTTCCTCCAAGTGTCAGTCACCTCACTACCAAAGAAAAAGATATTCAAGATATCTTTGGCGACTTGGAATTTCTTCCTTACTATCATGGAAGTGAGGACTACTTGAGCATTTGGCAAGGGTATGAGTGTACCATAATTCCATTGCAAATTATCTTAGAATTCATGAATGGATTTTGTGCTTGTGATGGCATTGTGGTAGCACGCGTGTTCCACACACATGGTGGAGAGGTGGTGATCGCATAACAACTCAGATACTTGATCGATATCCCTTTGTCTACGTGGGCTTGGCTCACAAAGGAAAAAGTTGGAAAGGGGTTCCTAAGAAGGAAATCCTTGTACCTATTAAGATCCTTGTTGGAGACAAAGAAGGTATCGTCAAAGGGTAGAAGGTGCAAGTTGGAGGAGGAGGATGGTGCTCCAGATGGGGTGGCTCTCTTTCTTCTATTTGACACCATGGATACAAAATGAGAAGGATCGAGAGAAAAAAATGAGGAAAATGCCACCGGAAACCATCCACACACATATGATTGATGGGAAAGAGGTCAAGGAAGGCCGATCTAGGTCAAACTAGGACTAGGAAGAGGAAGGTCGGGGCTAGGGTTGAGAGCTTGAGGGAACTAGAGGTTTGATTGGTCAATTTTTCTCTAGTTGAGAGGGAGAAAAGTCGCCCGAACGTAACTTAGGTTTTCTCTAGTTCGACGATTGGTCAAGTTCTGTGACTTGGAAACTCGACCATAAGCCCTTAGCCACGGATTGGTCGAGTTGGCAACTCGAACGATGGTCAGGCTGAATCAACTTGAGAAATTTTAATTTCTAGCCATTAGAGTGCTAATTAAATTTATTTTTCTTGTCCATTTTGCATTTTAAATATACTTAGGCACATA
Source organism: Alisma plantago-aquatica (assembly GCA_963693085.1). NCBI lineage: Eukaryota > Viridiplantae > Streptophyta > Magnoliopsida > Alismatales > Alismataceae > Alisma > Alisma plantago-aquatica. The sequence continues at coordinate 1,169,394,161 of OY856413.1, read as the reverse complement.
TAACTCATATTTGGTACTATTTTGTGATAAAACAAGCATTTGCATAAAATACCCAAAAAAAGCAAAAAATAAGGCATAAAGAACATGAAAAACTGATTTTAGCATATTAGCAAGCAAGGGTATCCAAAAATAAGCAAAACATATAGGATAGGTGACAACTATCTAGAAGGTTTATAAGATTCATCCAAAGCAGTCATGAGCAGTTTAGATCTAATAAAATTAAATTTCTCTCCAGCTAGAGGTTTAGTGAAAATGTCCGCCAAATGATTTTCTATGTCCACATGTGCGATATAGATATCCTTTTTGGCAATGCTATCACAAAGAAAGTGATGATGAACCTCTATATGTTTAGCTCTACTATGAAATATAGGATTGTAAGATAAATTAGTTCCACTATTATTATCATAATAGATAGGAGAAGCATAAAAATGAATGTTAAAGTCTTAGAACATTTGCTTCATCCATAGGACGTGAGCACAACAACTCCCGAATGCAATGTACTCAGCCTTGGTAGTTGATAATGCCTCTACAATCTTTTCTTAGCAAACCAAGACACCAAGCATGGCCCTAAGAGAAAGCAAGTGCCACTTGTGCACTTTCTATCAATCAAGCATCTTGTGTAATCTGCATCAATATAAGATGTAAGAGTAAAGTCCCTTGACTTATGATACCATAGTCCAAAATTTGGGGTTTCAGATAAGTACCTTAAAATTCTCTTAACAACTATAAGATATGATTTCTTAGGATTTGATTGAAAGAGAGCACACATGCCAACACTAAACATTATATCAGGTCTAGAGGCGGTTAAGTAAAGTAAACTTCCAATTATACCTCTATAGAGATTCTCATCTACCTTCTCACCTTCTTCGTCTTTATCAAGTTTGGCAGTGTTTGACATGGGCGTGTCCATCGTCTTGGTGTTCTCCATCCCAAAGTACTTAAGTAGCTCACTTGTGTACTTGCCTTGGTTTGCTTGATTTGAAAGCTGAGGAAGAATGTAAGCTCACCCATCATGCTCATCTCAAACCACTCTGCATAAAATCACTAAATTCCTTGCAAAGATCAAGATTAGTTCTGCCAAAATGATATCATCAACATATATTTGAATTATTTAGAAAATTGTTAGAAGTGTGTTTTAGAAATAAGGTAGAATCTACTTTGCCTATGATATACCTGTGATCTAACAAAAAGTTCTTTAATTTCTCATACCAAGCTCTAAGTGCTTGTTCTCTTTGCATCATATAAATATGGTTAGGTAAACTATCATGTTCAAAGCCTGAGGGTTGTACAACATACATTCCTCCTCAATTGTACCATTCAAAAACACACTTTTAACATCCATTTTATAAATAAGAAAGTTTTTATAGCTAACAAAAGCAAGTAACATATGAATTGACTCAAGTCTAGCTACAGGTGCATATGTTTCATCAAAATCTATACCTTCTTGTTGATTGTAGTCTTGAGCCAGTAACCTTGCTTTGTTCCTTACTACTTTGCCACTTTCATCTAGCTTGTTGTGGTAGACCCACTTGGTGACAATGATCTTTCTATCACTTGGTCTTGGCACTAGGGTCCATACTTTCTTCTTTTCAAATTGCTCCAACTTTTCTTGCATGTCTAGGATCCATACATCATCCCTAAGAGCTTCTTTGATGTTCTTTGGCTTGAATTGTGAGATGAAGGCATTTTTGGCTTGTGCTTTGTTGAAGGAAGCCCACATCTTCACTCTTTCAAAAGGGTCACCTAAGATCAACTCTTTTGGAATATTCTTTTCAAAGCGGGGGGTTGGATTCTTCTTCTCTTAATCTTTCTCTTCTTCTTGAGTGACCAACTTTTTCCCTTTTGGGTGATGTTGAGTTCTTTTAGAATAGGAATTACCTCACCTACATCATCATCATTTGGAACAATATCTTTGGGAATAAAGGGGTTAGTATCAATAAACTTAACATTTACAGATTCTTCTACTGTAGCAAGATCAATATTAAACACTCCATAAGCTTTGCTAGTAGTGCTATAGCCAAGAAATAAAGCCTTGTAAGATTTCAAATCAAACTTGTCGAGAGAATCTTTTGCAGTCAAAACAAAACAAGGACATCTAAAAACATAGAAATACTCGATAGAAGGATTCCTTCCACACCATAGTTCATAGGGAGTTTTCTTCAAAGAAGGATGTGTAAAAACCCAGTTTTACACAAAATATGAGGTACTAATGGATTTGACCCAAAACTTCTTTGGAGTGTCATACTCTAAAAGCATGGTCCTAGCCATTTCCTGTAGTAGCATATTCTTCCTCTCTACAACCCCATTTTTTTTAGGTGTTTGAGGTGAAGAGAAGTTATGTGCATATCTAGATTCTTCACAAAAGTGTTCAAAAGGATCATTATCAAATTCTCCCCCATGATCACTATGGATGGAAACAATCTGACAAAAAGCTTCATTCTCAACTCGTTTGCAAAAACTAGAGAAATCATCAAGCGTATCACTCTTGGAAATGAGAAAGAAAGTCCAAGTATATTGAGAGAAATCATCGACAATAACAAGACAATACTTAGAACCACAAAGAAATTGAGTTCTCATTGGTCCAAATAGATAAATATTATGAAGTTCAAGAGCTCTCTTGGTACTAAGGACTCCTTTGGATTTGAAGGAGGACTTGGTTTTCTTTCCTTGGGTACAAGGTTGGCATTCCTCATCCTTTTTGAAATCCAATTTTGGAAGTCCCTTGACCAAGTCCTTTTTGCTCAACTTCTTCAACTAATGCATATTTACATGACCAAGCCCATGATGCCAAAGAGAAATATCATTTGAGTTGACTAGTAGGCATCGACCAACAACAAGCTTAATAGAGTCAAGCATAATTACATAAAGATTACCACTTCTAGTTCCATTATATATGACTTGATAGGTGAGGGAATCTAGAATCAAGCATTTAAAGGAAGTAAATAGCACAAGGTAACCATTATCACATAATTCACTTACACTCATTAAGTTGTGATGTAGGCCATCCACAAAGAGAACATTATTTATACATAAGGATTCACCTACATCAACCAAACCTTTCACCTTACATTTCTTGTTGTCCCCAAAGGTAACCAAACCTCCTTTCTTCTTAGTGAAGTTGTTGAAATGGCTTATATCACCTGTCATGTGATTAATGCAGCCACTTTCAACAATCCATCTGCCTTTTTCCTGCAAGAAAGGAGAGTGTCAGTTCCCATCTCAAACTTTGGGATTTGATGTTATCTTGGGGATCCATTTCATCTTTGGGTTGGTCCCCTTAGGCTTGTAAGGACATTGAGTAGAGTAATGATCATCATACTTGCAATGAGAACAAATCATATGGTTCTTAGTGCCAGAAGACTCTCCAATGAAAAAGGAGATTTCCGTACTCTTTTTCTTACCTTTGGCTTTGTTCTTACCCTTAGGTACTCCCCCTACAAATCCCAAACCACTAGTACCACTATGTTTGGTAGAATGGTCAAGGATTTCATTTAGGGAGTTTTTCCCTTTAAGGAATTTCTACAGAGACACTCTAAGTCTATGATTGTCATCATTAAGAGACATAATAGTAGAAGACAAACTAGCAAGATCATCTCTAGCATGAACAAGGTTAACCTATAAATAAAGGGCTTTAGTCAAATAAGAATCTTTCTCAAGAGAAATAGAAGCAACATCATTACTAGGCAAAATAGTTCTAGAAGATAGATCATTAACTTGACCAAACAACCTAGCATTTTCAGATTTAAGCACTTGAATTTCTTTGAGATAAACATCCCTCTCTTCTCTATGAGCATCAACAATAATCTTGAATTTGACATTTGTAGTTTTAAGAGTTTCAAGCTCATTTAGACACTTTTGGTTATCTTCCTTAAGAGTTTCAACGTTCTTAAGGTAAACACCATTCTCCACCTCAACTCCATTGTATTGAAGCTCAAGATCAAGAATTTGGCCTTGCAAGTTATCAATGCTCTCAAGATGGATTTTCTCATTTAGCTCAAGAATTTCAAGTTTAGCATACAAATCATCAATAATTTTTCCTAACCTTTTCTTTTGGATTTACATTTAGCAATAAAAGAATGGGTAAAAATAATCATATCAATAAGAGTTTCTTTAGATAACTCATGTAAGCTTACCTCTGTTACTTCACTTACCTCACTAATTTGTTCACTTGTAGAGGCTATGAGTTCAAGGTGTCACTCTCCATCGTCTTCAGAGCTTGAGCTACTTGAAGATGAAGCTTCCCAAGCTACATGATCTGCATTCTTGTGTCTTTTCTCCTTCTTTTCCTTCCTCTTATACTTTCTCTCCTTATTGTACTCTTCCTCCTTATTGGATCTACCCTTGTCGTGTGACTTTCTTGATTTAGGACATTCACTCTTGTAGTGTCCCTTTTGTCCACACTTGTAGTGTCTAGGAGTAGAGGAGAAGGATTGCTTTCCCTTGAAGTGCTTGCCCTTGGTGTAGATGGCTTCATGCTCACTAGAGCCATCATCTACACTAGTGAAGGAGGGAGATGTATGGCAAGCAAGTTTTTTTTGAAGGATTACAACCTCCACTTGATATTTGAAGGAACTATCTTTGATCTTCTTAGCTTCCTTCTCTTCTTGCTTGTCTTATTCTTCTTGCTTATCAAGCCTTGGATCATGAGCTCGTAGGTTTCCAATGAGCTCTTTGGTTGGGATGTCACCAAAGCTTCTCACTTCTTCAATGGAGGTCACCTTTGACTCCCATATCTTTGGTAGAGTCTTCAAGATCTTGGAGTTGATTACATGTTATAACTTCATTTTTCTAAACCATGTAATGAGATTTGTAAATCTCCTTTTAATTGATAAATGAAATCAATGGTTGAGTTATTTGTTTGAATTGAATGATTTTCATGCGTAATAGGCTTGTTTGTTTTCTTAATGGGCTCTACTGGTTATTAAGCTCAATTGAAATAAAAAGAAAAGAACAGGAACATGAATTTATTTGAATAAAGAGATAAATAAGAAAAGGGATAAAATAATAAGAGGAAAAGGTAAAGGAATATTTCCTAAGGTGAGATTTCATGCCTTTAGGGTTCCTTGAGGTCTAAGGAATCCAATATGATAATTTAATGACAAGAAAAAATAAAATATGTGAAAAATATATATAATGAAGTGATGACTTGCAACTAAAGAAAAGGACCCGATTTCTTTAGATAATAAGCCCAAATTTGGCATGATGAAAGATTAAATCATTAATGAGATTCCCTTAAAATTGTTATAAAAAGGAGTTACAAATTAAGAGTTATGGCTTTTTCAAATTATCCTCAAATATATGATTTATCTTGAAAATAGGAATATGATTTCCTTTTTGGTTGATCGCGTGAGATGAGAGCCATTGGATTTTGATCCAACAATTGCCGCTCATCGTCCAATTCCATAGGAACCCAGACTCTAGCCGAGTTACAGAGGGATTCTTTCCCCTCAATTTCCTCGTGATCCTGAGCATGTGCAAGGTCGTTTTTGTTTCCTTTGGATTCAGGAAAGAAGTCCGAAGAGAATCATCCCTACTTTGTAGGGGTTTGGTCGATGATTGGGGAAGTTCCCAATTCACCCGAACCCTGCCTTCAACCCTATATATAGGGGAGGGTGAGAGGGGGAACCAGCACATTTTCTTGCTGACTTAAACTCCATGGCGGATCGAGAGGAGTGCTCTCGTACTCTTGATTTCTCCTTCTACCTAACCTGCACCATCGTCTTCCTAGCAAACCTCGCCGGAGTCTGGTGAATAAGGGAAGGTCATGGCATAGTTGTGGTGAGCAATTGAAGGCCTTGTCAAGTTCGATGGAGGAAGTCAGAGCTTTCTGGATCTTGGCCGTGCTCGCAGGTGGCTGGGATCTCAGAGTCAACCATGAGGTTGACCATCGGAACAACAGAGAGGAGTTGTGAGGTTGAAGAAGAAACCCCGCAAAATTACCAGTGTGCCCCTTCGTCTCCTTCTGTGAAGGTAAGGGCAAAATGGTCCTTTGCAACTTAAATCGAAGTTCGGTGCATGGAATTTGGGCCATTGGATCCTGCGTGGTCTGGCGAGCCAAGGATTAAGCAGTCACCGATTTTCTAGAGTTATCGAATAAATCAGAAAAATGATTTTTCTTGCGAAAATCATATCTTTTGCTAGAAAACTATGATGGAAAAAGTTTATATATGAAAGTTTCTTATAAAACTACAAGGAACAAGATAAAAATGGTTTGGTAATCTAGTTCTATCTCGTTTTGCAAAAGTATGTTAATTTTATAGAAAAGGTATTAAAAGTTAATTAGAAACCCTAATTGCAAAGGAAACCCTAAAATTGGAATAGAAATCCTAAGAAACAAGATGGGTTTGGATAAATCTTGATAAAAGGAAATTTGTATGTTTATGTCAGGATTTCTATGCACACTTGCTTGCTTGGTTGGGTTTTCTCTACTTGATTGATTCTGTCTCAAAATTTGCAATCACATGTATGTGGTTACACTTATGATTATTCGCTTTAGTTTCACGGTGATTCCCGAATGTTTTATCGGTTGCCTGAAAATAACTATTTGGATGACTTTTATTTCATGCAACTATAAAGTGACTATGATTATCACCATAAATATATATACATGACTGGCTTAGATCCTGGTCCTCCTATGTGGCTTTGCTAATGATGAAAAGGGTAACCTGGTACAGGGACTACTTGTTAAGTAGGACATCAGGTTATCATGAGTTAGGAATTGGGCTACCCACATGTAGTGCCATGCAACTCTTTAGCATAGAATGAGTTAGGGAGTGGGCTATGTATGGGTAGTGCCATGTGAGTCAACCCTAGATATTGATCTACATGTTAGGTAGGATCATGCAGGGTTTAATGGGGATCTACCATAAGGAAGGTAGCATCCAGGTTCACTGTAGGGACAATGCAGAGGCTAGGGTATGTATGGATTGAGCAGTTATGTTTAAAACATAAAGTTGTTTGTTAAATCATAATTGATTGCAATATGTTGTTACAATTAGTTGCACAATTTTGATTGTCCCCACATACCAACATATTCATTTATGCTGACTGACATTTTGTTTGTCGGGTTTTAGGTACAATTGAAAAGGACAAACAGTAAAGTGACATATTGTGAAATTAAGAAATAAAGTGCAAGGATGATTAGTTAAATTTGAGTCCAGATGTGGATATAAGTTAGATATCCAAGTTTTTGAAAAAGGTATGCAAAGTTTTATTTTAGCTTTCAGTATAGTCATGGTAGAATTTAATAATTATTACTGATTATTTGTCGAACTTTTGATATGGGAAATTGGGATAACGACTCTGACCCCTTGGTCTCCCTTAATTGGGGGTTACCAGGAGGTGGGGTTGTTACATTACACCTCTATCTAAAGTGTTTCTAAAAGTAGCTAGGCCATTAATGATGACATTGAGCCTAAAGTACATCTCCGCAATCCCTTCTTTCTTGTCCATCTTGAAGTTCTCTAGAAGGCTATTCAACGTATAGATCTTAGCCTCCTTGACTTGGTTTGTGACCTCATAGGTAATGCACAACTTATCCCAAAACATATGCGGTATCACATGAGGAGATGCGGTTGAACTTCATTGGGGTATGGGTTGCATAGAGTGCTTATGACTTTGGCATTGAGGTGGGCTTCTTTTAGTGCAGCTCCATTGCATGTTGACACAACTCCATTTGACTCCTTGTATGGTGTGACCATCACCTTCCACATATCAAAGTTCATTTTTTGAATGTATAACTACATACACCTCTTCCAATAGAGGAAGTTGACGTCGTTGAAGACTAAAGGACGCATGGAGAAGACTCCCTCTAGGTTGAGTGAACCAAGAGGGTTGTCACCCATCTTTTTGTCAAGTGGGAGATCTGTTGGAGAAGATCCTTGGGTCTAATACCACTTGTTGGATCTAGGGCTCTAGAGGGTTAGGGGTGAATAGAGATTCAAAATTCTCACAAGATAAGTTAGACCTTAAAATTGTATCAATAAAAACCAATAGCTTAAGAACAATTTGAAGTCCATTAAAACATGCTCTTGGACAATGTGGTTTAGAGTGGTTCCAATCTCCAAACTAAGAGATAGTCAATCCACTACCTAGAGAGGTCAACCTCTAGGACTTTGCAATCTGTGTATACTTATATTCATTCATAAGAGATATAAGGAGACCACCATACATCCAAGGGCTTATCTACTCAAGACAAGAGTCTTACACCTACACAAAGACTTACCCACTTGATCAAGATGTCTTCAGCCTTCAACAAGGATTACCCACACTTGCATCAAGTCTTTGGTCTTTAAGGATTTTCCCACTCTTCTTGAATCTTGTCCTTGCCCTTCTCCTTCACCTGGAGAAGATCTTCACCTCTTCTTCAACCTTGAAGAAGAACAACAACAAGTTCACCTTCACTCAAAGTAGCTTGCTTCAACCTTTGCTCTTTGAGAAAGGGGGTAGGGAAGATGGAATGGAATGAGAGATTCACAAGCACACGAAGGTAACTCTCTTATAGCCGACCTATCTCACTCCTAATCATGAAATGCTTTGTAAATGAGAGAGAGAAAGGGACTCAAAGGGTTGAAACACACTCAACTATAGAAAGGACTTAGAAAAGCATTGCTGAGCAAACTTGGAATGAAATCCAAGGGGTCCTATATATAGCTCAGGATATTCCCTTGAGAGTGGGATCACTTAAGAACAAAATATAGCCATTTTACAACATGCAATAGATCTATTTTTTCTCACAACAACTCTCTAACAGTTGGAATCACTTTTTCTATGTTTTCCCTACAATACATTTGATCGAGTTTCAATACAGGTAACTCGACCAATCCACTAAGTGACAAAGACAATTTTCAAACTATAGGTTGAGTTTGTTCTAGGAAACTCGATCAATGAGTCAAAATCAATTTTTCTTAGTTGGTCGATCAGTCAAGTTTTGTGAGTGTGCAACTCGACTGATTGGTCTCTTCAGAAAATCCATCATTGGATCGGTCAAGTTTCCAACTCGACCGATTAACAGCCTGTGACAAATTTTCTAATTTGACTTTTGAGTGACCAAATATTGGAATTAAGTGTCCCTGATTTATTTTCATCTTAGTTACAAGTCATATCATCAATACAAGTGATTACAAAATTATTCTAAGGTCATTTGGAGTGATTTCCCAAAACACACACATGCATTCTTTTGACTTGAACTTGGACAAGCTAGGGCTTGTATACTTTGATCCTTTTCATGTACCTAAAGCCTAAAATCAATTTTAAACAAACATATTAAATACATAGGAATGTAATGGTTAAGTCATAATCAAAATATGGACAATGTATAACACTCAAGTCAATAGGTCAAACATCATCATTGACCGCTGAAAAAACATAGTTGGCAACAAAAAAAACTAGGGGTTAACCCCCTTCATCGACCACATAATATCCAAGGCATTACCAACCATTAAGGTCCATAGTTTAGCGACCACATAAGGAAAGCTTAACACCCAAGAAGATGGAAAAACTCATCAACCACTAAGAAGGAGAAATCTTGGTGACCAATCAACATTAACTATCTTGGCGATCTCATGTGAAGAGAGAGAAAAAGTGATGATCATAAACTCATCATCAACCACAAAGGCACAGTAGGTTGATCATCACCATGAAGACAAAAGTAACCAAGGAGCAAACTGAAAGAAGGAAATCAATTCCAAAACCCTAATTACAATCTTCAACAGGAGAGAAAATCAAAACCATGATTTGAGAGAGAGAGAGAGAGGGAGAAAACCAATGTTCCAACACACATGCATGCATCAAAACCACCATCACCGAGTGAGAAAAGTCGTACTCAAGTTTTGGGTTTATCATTGGGAAGTTATCTACTCAAGAATCACCATGAATCACAAAGCCTATATCAGATATCATCTTTCAACTTGGAACCATGTTCTTAGGGTAGATTATTTGCACACAAGTTAAGTGTAAGCAATAATTAAGGAGAAAGTTATATAACTTGCCTCAAAGGAGAAGAAGCAACTCCAACAACAAGCAAGCTCCAAGGAAAGACTGGAAAATCCTAGAATGATCAACACTCTCAGAAAAGATAGCTCCACCTCTAAGAAGGAAACAAAACCCTAGATCAAAGAGAAAGAAGGAGAGAAAAACCCGAGGTCAAAGAGTTAGAAAGAGGAGTTCTTCATTCTCAACTCAAGCACTACTATGGAGAACCATGGGTTCGGCCAAGAAGAGAAAGAAGAAGAGGGTAGAGAACGAAAACGAAGATCAAGAGGTATATCACTTACCAAGATCAAGAGGATAAACAAAGATCACCAAACGTCACCAAGGAAGGGTTGCTCCAAACCCTAGATCAGCATGCAAGATGGATCGACCACTTGAGCCACACCTTCACCACCAAGCATAAGGGGACGAGCTCCAAGTGTCCACCAAAAATTGTCCATGCAAGCACCACACTTAAGCATGCATGAAAGGTGATAAAACCAAGAAAACTCAACTCCCACTCTTGGTCCATGAGAAACCATTGGCCATTGAAGATCAAGAGGGAAAATTTTGGATGAAGATTCTCAATGACCACAAGGTCAAAAACTCAACGATCACATACACCAAACCCTAGGGTTTCTTGGCAACCTAGAGCGTGTCATAGACTCATAGACCGCCAAGACTAGGGGCACACTCAAAACAACATTGAACTCCATGAATCATGGATCAAAATATCCTTGGTGTGTACCAAAACACAAACTCCTCGATCAATCATATAGTAAGGTCAACCATCCACTTTGGGCATCAAGCAAACCTTAATCCTCAACACATGATGCCACCACATCAAACCAAGGTAAAACAAGGCCCCCCAAAGCACCACTCTCTATAAATGATGTCAAAACATGTGAGGCACAACAAGAATGTGACAAGTTGCAAGAAAAACCCTAAACATGAGTAAATTGCAATTAGGTCCAAAACAAAAACATTCAAGCAAACTAGCTCAAACAACATTCAAACTAGACCAAACTTGAAACGTAAGCTTAGCACATGTTATCAAGAACATAATGTAGTTATATTAAGGTTTTCAACATCTAATTATGCTAAAAAATTAAGATCAACTAGAAACTAAGGTCATGGGTCTTACAACCATAAACCCTTAACAAGGATTTTTCATACCAAAATTCTACATGAACAAGGATGGGTACTTCCTACATATCTTGTCCTTTAACCTCCACATGGCTTCCCACATGCCACAATGATGCCACAAAACCTTTATAAGAACCATAACCTTCTTGTTCATCTTTTCACCCTCCTATCCAGTATTAACACATGACCCTCAGTATACGACACGTCCTCCTCTAACTCGACCTCAACTAGATGCAATGTCAACTCTGTATCAAGGTGAAACTTCAAGGAGACATGGAAGAAATCATGCAACTTGTGCAACTTTGGCAGTAGCTCCAACTTGTGAGCTACCTTCTCAACACATGCCACAACATGGTATGGTCCTATAAACTTAGGAGACAACTTACCCTTCTTACCAAACATCAACACACCTTTCAAAGGAGATACCTTGAAATACACACGATCTCCCACTTGGAACTCTAAATGTCTTTGACGGTTATCAACATAAGACTTCTGTCTGTCCTGGGCTACCTTTAGCTACTCCTATATTACTTTGACCTTCTTTGTAGTCTGCTACACTAGCTTAAGACCCAAAAGTTGATACTCACTTGTCTCATACCAACAAAGCGATGATTGACAATGCCTCCCATACAAGGCTTCATACGATACCATGTATATTCTCATTTGTTAACTGTTGTTGTAGGCCAACTCTATCAAACACAGATGCACATCTCAACTCTCAAGAAACTACAAGAAATAAGATCTCAACATATCTTCTAACGTCTGAATGGCCCTCTTTGACTAACCATTTATCTGTGCATGAAAAGTTGTACTAAACCTCAGTTGTGTACCTATATTTGTATGCATACCTCAGTTGTATCCCCTTAGTTGTATGCATACATTCCAAAAAATGACTGGTAATCTATGGACCTCTATCAAACACTATGGTAACTGGAACACCATGCAATGAAACTATCTCATCCACATGAATCTGTGCCAACTTATCTACTTTATATATCATCCTGACTGACAAGAAGTGTGTTGACTTGGTCAACCTATCAACTTGTGGTACATCAATATATGTCCTTCAAATTGTGGCACATCTTAGTGTCGGCCGGGTGCATAACATACATCAAGGAATGAGACTCCTCAAGAACCAGCTTCCTCAAACCATCAACATCGGGAACCACTATATGGTTGTGAAAGCAAACTATCCCATCCTCTATCTCATGAAATCCATCACACTTCTCGCTACCAAAATCTGATCTGATCTTCTATATCAAAATATCATTCCACTGCACATCTCTAATCTACTGCATCAAGGTAGGCTTCATCTATAGCTACGCTAGCAAGCCCGCTAACAAGGAAACCTCCAACTGTACATTCATCGGACGAAGCGACACTGACATGTCTCTCTTATGGCATACCAAAGCATGTAATTGTGCCTTGTCAGTAGATGATGACGAAGATGACTTCCTACTAAGTGCATCAGCCACTAAGTTTGTTGTGACGACCCCAATTTCTATATACTTTCCTTAGTGACATTTACAGATATGGGTACACTCATATCTATAGATGTCAGAAGGGAAAATACAAGAGATTGTGGTAATAAAATAGAACACAAAAGGGAGTTGGATTGTTGTTCACAACATCATTATATAGCCACACATCCAACATTCATTGATAATGATAAAGTCATATATACTATTCTGGATAGAAGAAGTGAATAGTTCTATAAAAGGAAATACATAGGATTTAGAACATCCTAAACATCATCTAGTAGAATTAGCAACTATCTAACTACAAAAAAGATAAGCTATCTAACTAAAAAAGGAGATAAGAATGGAAATCTAGCTAGTCTATCCTCCAAAACTATTTATTTGATGGCTTCAGGTACTTTGAGATGCTTTATGAGTTCCTTGTACCTAGAAAATATGAGAAACAAAAATCATCAACAAAAGTTGGTACGTGGCTCTAAAATATAGTACTATGATTGCATAATCCAAAATACTTGAAGAAACAAAAGAAAGGAAGGAAAACCATTATTTAAGGTGGAAAATTAGGTAACCACTTATTTTAGGCATATCTTTAGATGTAGTTGTACTGCAATTTTATTAGCACTTATTATACATCCAATATGGGCAATTTATTTCATCATACATCTAGCATAGGCAATTTATCATACATATATGCTAGGCAATATATCATACATCCATATTGGGCCATTTGTGCGCTAGTAGCTACAACTCATCAATAGTTCATTTATGTTCCATTTAGATTTGGCAAAGCATAAAAATACTATTAGTCATCCAACAAAGTATAACAAATAAGTCATCCAAGATACATCATTTCTTACGCAACCATTATAGAACTAGTCATATACTTATAAATGCCACATACCTAATTGATTAAATCTGAAATACACGAGTCTAGAGGAACAATAGAATGATAACCCTGAAAAGAAACCAAGGGTGTAGGTCACTATGAGTCCATATGACCCTAGACTAGGATTTGTTCTTCTACTTAGGATTACTTTCAACTTTCTATGATTAGATCAGGGTTTTCCCACTTCATTTTCCTTATTTTGGGGTCACAAGATCAGATCTTTATATTAGGGTTTCCTCTATTTAATGATACATATTTATATTCAAGAGAAGAAACATGTCACATTAGGGTTTCCATTATGGATTAGATCATTAATGGTTTCTCTTTAGGGTTCATATGATCTAAAGGGATCCGAGTTTGATCAAGGGTTTTAGGGTCATTCAAGATCACAAGGTATCATAACATAGTTAGAATTTGGCATGAAAGTATATGAAGTACACATATGTAGAGAGAGAGAAACTAGATTATAAGGTTTTCTATAGCTATTAAATTAACTAACCCTACTTGATTAGAGTTTCAAGTCATGTGAGGATCATGGACTCAACTAGGGTTTTAGATGTCTACATGTCGGATCTCAACCATGGATCACTATTATTACTCAATATGATAATGATAAATGATTATTAGGGTTTTAGGATATTATATTTGAAAAGGACTCATATCTAGGTCATGATTGTATTTTATTTGGATAGCTCGCATTTTTTTGATGAAAATGGTATATAGGTTCATTATAATCCAACATTCCTAGCATTTTCTAAGATTTTTCTAAGATAATCCATTTTCTTGGGTAAATAAAATAAAAAGAAAAGAATTATACCTTGATCAATGGCTGGATCCGACTGGATCTACGACTCAGATTGATCCAAGATATCACGAGGAGGGGCCCGGGTTGCTTATTGGGCACTCGTTGATTGGTCCAACTGAGTCCACATTGGCATTTCCTCTTCCTTTGTTGTTGCTTGCTCGAGTAGCAAGGTAGGATCTCCGGTGAGGCTCCTCTTCCTCCTGGGTGGCGCTAGAGTGTGAGCAATATTGTGAGTGCCTTCACGTGCTCATCCAGAAGCCGAATAGCCAAACTACATGCTGTGGTTCCCTATCACTAGGTGCGCCATTGCGGTAGGTAGGAGAGCTCACCAGTGAAGGAGGGGTCTGTGGGGGAGATGAGATCTTGGTCAGGTGTGAGTGGCCATGAGTGGCCATGGGTGTTCACAATGGCCTGGTGAAGGTGTTAAGGTAGTGGATTTGGCTCAAGAAGAGCTGTGGTGGTGAGGTGGTAGGATGTCAGGAGGTTGAAGATGATAGGCTGGGGAGAGGTGTTCGGGTATCCTAGCTTGCAATCGTCAGTGGAGATGAGAAAAGGATGGACGGTGGAGCTACTGAGGGGTTCAAATAGGCATTTGAGGGTGAGGGTAGTGAAGCCCTAAAACCTACCAGAGCCTCCAGGAGAGGAGTGGAGAAGGGGGAGTCCGTTCTCCCTGCTCTGAGAGTGAGGATGCTTGAGATAAGGGCAGTTAGGTTCATTTTAGTGAAATAGCATTATCTAGTCCGGAGAAAATTTGAGATTCAGAGTGAGGTGGCGGTTAGCTGGAGCTCAGATCTCCTATTATCTCGCCACTCTCTACGGGAGGTAGGTGATGAGGTTGGAGCCGTCAGATCGTGCGATCCACAATCAAGAGATTGGTTGTCTGGGATGGGAGTTTCTTAAGTGATCTGCACCCAGGTGTGTATAGGGGCCGCATGACACTCATTTTGATCAAATCAATTTAAAACTTAGCTCCTAGGGTTAAATAGATGAAATAATATACATTACTCTCAATTTCTAATAACTCCTAATTGCTTAATCCAATTGAATTAAAATTTTATGGAGGGCTTCATGACATTATCATGTAAATATGGTATAATTTTGGGGTTCAGATTCAAATATTAATCATGGTTATTGACTAAATACATTAATACCTATAATTCACCTTCATATACACTAGGGTTTGCATTATTTGAAAATGATAAGTTATTAAGTCAATTTAATGAGGGAGATGGTTGAGGATATTATTTCTATTAGCAAAATTATAAGAGAGATAAATATTGGTAAAAACTCACTCTGTCACATTCTCCTCTCCTTTTTAAGAATTTTATCCTCAAAATTCAAGAAGCTTGCACTAGTACATAACCGACCTTTAGTGTCGGTTATTTAAGGCCTTTAGTGTCGGTTTCTAAGTGACACCTATGTGGGCGACGCTAAAAGACCAGCCATTACGCGTCGGTTCAAAAACCGACACCAAAACCCTTCGCGCGCCACCAAAAATGCGCCAGCAGGGCACTATAGGCGTCGGTTATTAGATAAGAAACCGATGCCATATACCTTCGCGCCATAGAAGGGCACCATATTGGGCACTATCAACATCGGTTATTAGATAAGAAACTGACGTCATATAACTCCCAACACGACCGTGCTGGCCAGCACGGCCATGGTGTCTGGTCCGCTGCCACGGCCGTGCACTCCCAACACGGTTGTGCTGGCCAGCACGACCGTGGTGTCTGGTCCGCTACCATGGCTGTGCTGGCCAGCACAACTGTGTTGTTAAGGAAATAAACGTCAGTTACTATTAGAAACCGACACTGTAACGATGTGGCGTCGGTTTTATACAAATAACCGACGCCTATTTTTTGTTTTTTTTTCTGTCAGTCTACAGACCTGCTGTATGGCTAGTCGTAGGATGAGAAACCTGTAGTTCAGTTATGAACTACAGGTTTTACGACATCCATGGATATCAACCAACAACAGGCAACAAACCTGCAAAATTAACAACAAAAATATTCACACATTTAGCAATGCAACCTGCAGTTCCATTTGATTTTCACACATTTAGAAACATTAATGTAGCTAGCAATCTGTAGTTCCATTCATTTTCACATTCACACATGTAGAAACATTCATATAGCAACCAACAGTTTCATTCATTTTCACTCAGACACATGTAGAAACATCCAGACATGTAGAAACATTCACACATATATTATAGTTCAGAAATTCATTTACAAAATATCATTCTTTAGTCATTATTCGCTATCAACATCCCAATTATATCTTAAAACCCCCACTATTTGTATGGCTGTTGCCCATTCTTCTCTATCTTCATTTAGTTCTCCCATCATATAGGGAGCATGTACATCTGGTAAGGCCGTTCATGTAGTGTGGTCAGTTTTAAACACCTGTAAAGAGAATGATGTATATATAATTAATGAGCTATAAATAAGATTGATATATTTCATATTATCTAATGAGACTATATAATACCTCAGCAATACAATCGATGTCCATTGCGGCATATTTGATAATCATGTGCATAAATCACATCACATAGTATCCACATGCCCATCCGTTGTCTTGTGTAGCACACTATAAATTCAAACATACAAAATATTAAAAAATACAACTAATTAAGCACTGTTCACATAAATAATATATACATATATTGCAGTTGGGAACTTACTTTCACGTTCTTGCAAATTATTGGCTGGTTCTTTTTCATGGGGACCTTTCCTCCAGCCTTTTTGAACTCATCAAAACCCCTACATGTTAATGTAACACAGTACATTGCATAATTAAATAGTAATGTAATAACATATGTTAACAGATATGAAAATGAAATATTTCTCACCGGAATAATGCCATTTTCATTATGTGTCCATATTTTGTATTCAATTTACTGCCCTTAGGATTTAGATAATAGACAGTGAACGTCTCGGGGACAATAACCAGTAACTCCCAATGCATACCACTAGAGGTAAAAAAGTTCAAAATTAATAACTCAAAATCCACAATAAAAATGTAATTTTCTTAAGTCCAAATTATAATAAGCAAAGTAAACTTACTCTACATTGAATGGAGCCATTATCACCATCTTCTTATTTTGAGCAAAAATTGTAAAAGCCTCACAGCAGTATTGTTGAACTGATGGAGGGTCTTTAGCTACTAGACTAATCAAAGATGGAATCAAAAATCCTACATGTTCGAATGCAAAATTCGCACATATCTTGTCTAAGTACCTGCAAAATATGTATTAATTACGCATGCATTAATAAATAAGAAACCAGATCACCAAATCCTACACAAGGTATATGGATGTATAAAGAAGATGTCACCTTATCGATAGCTCTATCATAGATGTATTTAGCCAATCATATCGAAACAACTCCAAAATATCTTGTATAAATAGTTTGCTTTTGTATGATTGACCTGCAACATCTGAATCTATAGAAACAGTTATAGGGAAATTTATATCATGTTCGCCTAACCATATTGCCATACCCCTACAGTTAGGACCTAACGGGACATGTAGTTCATGTGGAACCCAACTGGGTAATGTAGGATGTGGAAGTGGAGGCCTAGATGCTGTGGGTGTCTTCTTTTTAACCTGTATATATATAATAATTTCATATCAACTGACATCATATACACACACTAACAATTTAACATAATGTAAATTTACCATACATTTTTAGTAAAGAGGACATCCTCTTTTAGCCACAATATCACTCTGCCTTCTACCTCACCAAGCGTTTCACAATCTGGGTGGGCATATGGCAATGGAAGATCCATCCACTTGGGGAATATATGTACCGGGCTCACACGAATCCAACCAGCTGGTAATGGAGACCTGTGAAACATTTCCCCTGGTAGGGATGGGTAAGCCGACGCCTCTGCAACGACATATTCATTAACTTTTAGACGACATGGCTTCAACCCCTACAAATTTTTGTGTAAAGAATGTTATATACATATATACATATCATCTTTTTTTGAAACGACTACAATTTCATATATACATATCATCTTGAAAACATATCATCTTGAATTAAAAAACTAGTTAATATGTCATAAAAATACTTACAGTGGATTTGCTAGGTGGTGGGTCTACATGATTACTCCCAACCTCTATAGTAGGAGTAGAGCCTGCGGTAGGAGACACCATAGGTATTGTCTGGTAAGTGGCAGTCTGAGATGCCTGCCACTTTTTCATTACTTCTTCAAGTTTCCTATCAAATAGCTTATCTACCTATACATGGATAAAAGAAACGTCAAATTCTAATTATTGAATTCTCTTTTATAGTAACATCTACAAGGAAAAAATATGTTACCTCTTCTTGTGAAAGTCCCACTTTTGGGACATGTTTGCGCTGGGATGGCCCAAAAAAATCTTTGATGCCCACACCAGCGCCTGCAACCCTAACACGTCCAGGATGCTCTGGGTTACCCAGAGAAACTATCAATTCATCCCTTGTGCCCTTAGGGATGAACTTGCCTTGTTTCCTCAGCTCGTGCAGCTCCCTCTAATCGCCAAAACAAAAATTTGTAATTAAGTAAACACCACAAATAATCAATATTCGAACGATTGCTGTAAGAGTTGTATTTTACCATTTTTGCAGCCGCCTCAGCAGTTGCAGGCTTCCTTATTTCTCCCTTCTTATTTTGCCTCCCAGCTATCCAGACATCATGGCGAGCCAGAGGTGTGCTACCTATAGTGGAGGACTCCTGAGTAGCAGCAGACTGAGCAGTAGCCTCCGACTGTAGTCTTTGGCGAATGCCTGCATACCCCTTTGGGCCCATTGTGTGGTCATGCACATTTAGTGCACACCTTGATCTTTGTGCCTCACTGAGGGCCTAGTTAGTATGCACATTAATGATTTGGTTAGTAACAGTAAATGTTAATCTTGAATAGGTGAATAAAACATATATTAATGACATTGGGACTGACGCCTAATACCTTGAATTCATCAGTTTGTCTTGAAGCAACAAACGCGTCCCATTCTTCTTTGTCCAGGAAGTTCCACTGTTCAGTGGCTGTCTTCTTCCTCTTGTCAGCTTCTTTTATGTATTCTCTGGTGAGATTTGTCCTATAGTTCCTTAGGACTCTCCCACAGCGTTGCATCACGCATTTACGATGTAGCTTTTCATCCAATTCAAATATACTCTGCAAATTAGAATTGCTATTAACTAGTATCCAAAAAATTAGTAATCTACAAAATAGAATTGCAAATTAATAATAACTCACGCATAAATCCTTCCATATTACGTCTTTCTTCTCCTTAGAAACTTTATGCCAAGAATCTATCTTACAACCGCAATGGCTACGAGTAACATACCCAAGATATGAAACAAATGAATTGCGATTCACACCAGATGCATTTCCTGCATTATCAAAATCCACAACAAGTTTGGGTCCATTTCCCTTTTGCACTATTAACTTCTTCATCATAGTGATGCCCCTTCTCTTGTCAACTTTTTGGTGTTGCTGATCAAGTGCCTCAAGTGCTTCAGATGGTACATGTGCATCATCAACCTAAAATTTGACAAAATAAACACATTTACAAGATATAACTATAAATGGACATATAGATATAAATATATGATATATTTTTAAAACTTACATTGTGAGGCGGCGCATTGATGTCCTCACCCTCACGGTAATCATTAGCACGGTCATCAGGAGAATGCTCAGCCATTTGAAAATTCACATTCACATTGTAAAGTTCACATTGTAAAGTAATTCAAATTGTAAAGCTCACATTGTAAAGTTCACATTCACATTGTAAAGTTCACATTATAAAGTAATTCACATTGTAAAATTCACATTGTAAAGTTCACATTCACATTGTAAAGTTCACATTCAGAAAAATAAAACATATAAAAAAATATAAACATGCCTCTAATATTGTGATTTTTTATCAATTAACAATCCTTCATTGTGATCTCCGCGCACATACAAGTCATCATTAACTTCAATATTTGCTGGTGTTGGCAACCCAACTGAGAATGGACTGGAGTCATCATACTTATCATAGTACTGTTCTTCATCTATATGATCTTCAATGAACTGTCTTTTACCATGAAGAACAACCGACCATTTATCATTTGCAGGATCATCGATATAAAATACTTGTTTCGCATGTGATGCCAATATGAATGGTTCAATCTTCTCGCCAATCTTTTCAAAGTTCACTAAAGTGAAACCCAATTCATCCACTATAACTCCTTTGGATTTATCAACCCAATTACATTTGAAGAGCGGAATTCTGAAATCTATATAGTCAAACTCCCATATGTCTTCAATGACACCGTAATATGACATTTTAGCTTCACGTGGACTCTTATCCTTTGCACTTGCAAAAAACATAGTCGATGCTTGAAGGGTGACCCCACTGTTTTGAATGACACTCTTATCATCTTGGCGCTTTGTGTAATATGTGAATCCATTAATGTCATACCCTTCATAAGACATAACAGTCAATTTTGGTTTAAAGGCGAGGCATTTGATAGTTTCAGTAAGATCATCTGGTTCATTCACATCTACGTCATCATAGGCAATTTCTTCTTCCACACAAGCACTGCTATCGACATCCACTGGTTTCGGGTTTAAAATCTCTCCATGCCAGTGCCATTCTGTATGGCCTTGTATAATCCCGTTACACATGACATGACTTTTGATTTTGTCACCAGTGCTGACTTTCAAGTTGTTACCGCAATGCCTACATGGACAGTAGAACCTATCTCCAGGTTGTTTCCTATGTTCCTCGACAAATCTAATAAACTGGTTAAGACCAGAAATAAACTATGGGGTGCAGCGATTGCGAATGGACATCCATGATCTATCCATTCTATGATCAAAGAGAAAACAAGTATATATTACAACAAGATTAGGGTCTAGGGTTAACAGATTAGAGTTTTTGCATGGTTAAAACTTTAGGCCAACAAATACATGTGTTGTCATTCTTATATATAATAAATGTGTACCACCTAGCCCATTCTTGAACACCTAATCTCACTAGTAAGTGTATAATGTGTATTGGGTTTTCGAGAAAATTTCGGCAGCATTTCCCCACTGTTCTCTAAGTACATATGTACTTAGAGAACAAATGGGGAAATACTACTGAAATTTTCTTGAAAACCCAATACACATTGTACACTTACATCCTAAGTGAGATTAGGTGTTCAAGAATAGTCCCAAACCGGGGACTATCCAAGATTTACTCCTAATGAGTAAATCTTGGACGGGTTTCTAGGCCAACAAATACATGTGCTGTCATTCTTATATACAATAAATGTGTACCACCTATCCCATTCTTGAACACCTAATCTCACTAGTAAGTGTATAATGTGTATTGGGTTTTCAAGAAAATTTCGGCAGCATTTCCCCACTGTTCTCCAAGTACATATGTACTTAGAGAACAAACGGGGAAATGCTACTGAAATTTTCTTGAAAACCCAATACACATTATACACTTACATCCTAAGTGAGATTAGGTGTTCAAGAACAGTCCCAAACCGGGGACTATCCAAGATTTACTCCTAATGAGTAAATCTTGGACGGGTTTCTAGGCTAATGAGTACATATCCACTACATGTATTTGCTCACTTACATTGCATCACTCACAATTAGAGCATTATTAAATAATAAATCAAGAATTCAATAGTTTCAAACATGCAATAATTCACAATTAGAGTGATAAGATTCACTTTGTACAAACATACATGGAATAATTCAGGCACAATAGCAGGTGTGGTCATTGAACCGATTCAACAATATAAGAATAATTTTAGAAGAGTAATAACCAACAGCAACCACAGTCTGTGTGGGCTGGCACGGCCGTGGCTGTGTTGGCCAACCACACGGCCGTGTTGGGTAGAACGACCGTGTGGTCGGCCAACACAGCCACGGCTGTGCCAGTCCACACGGCCGTGGTTGCTGTTGGTAAGGAGAGGGAGAAGGAAGAAGAAGAAGAAGAAGAAGAAGAAAGGAGGGCCTACTGTTGGTAGAAGCGTGGAGACGGAGGCGGCGGTGAGCACACCAGCAGCAGGAGACAGTGTAGAGGCGGCCCTGACACCTTCTTAGATGCCGCCTGGGTGAGGTCCAGGTCGACGGCGTCAGAGAAAGCAAGCGGCGGAGGAGAAAAGGCAGACGATCGAAGGGTTACCTTGCAGGAAGCTGGCGGAGCAGAGACCTAGTAGGAAGCTGGCGGTGGTGAGGAGAGCACCGAAGAAGCTACCGGCGGGGGAGGCGGCGACGAGAGGAGAGGAGCAACGATCGACGGCAGCACCGAGCGACAGTGAGAAGAGAAGCAACGAGCGGCGATGGGCAAGAAATCGCCGGACCTAACTGAAGAATCGGGAATGAAGCAGAGAAAGGGGAAGAGTCGCTTGCGCTGGTGCTGTTAAGTTAAACATAAGCGTCAGTTGTTTAAATGACCGATGCTACAACCTAACAACGTCAGTTTCCATAAAAAACCGACGCAATAGGGGTGTAAAATTTTTGGCGGGGACGGCGCGCGCACACTTATAACGTCGGTTATTATAAGACAACTGACGCCCATATTATAACTTTTGGTGCAAATTTTATCTTCATTCAGCGTCGGTTATTAGCTAAAACACCGACGTTGTATCTGATACTTTGGCGCAGTTTTATTTTGCTCAAAAAAATTGGATTTCACGGGCTACTTTAGGCGTCGGTTATTTTTCTTCAACCGACACTGAATGAAACGTGATACCCGTGTCTGGATGGTCTTCAAATATAGACGTCGGATGTCCTTATTAACCGACGTTTAATGTGAGTAGCGTCATTTTTACTAAAAAACCGACACCTCTAAAAGCGACTTTGAACGCTGTTTCTGTACTAGTGTTGAAATAGATGTGGATATTTTTGCTCAACTTCAGACTTGAGCTCCTCGGTGGAATCCATTTGATCGTGATGGCTCCAGAGGACTTTCGCCATATCTATATGGTGATTACTGGGAAGCTCCTTTGTCTTGAAATCAAGAATTTTGACTGGGGACTCCACATAAGACAAGTCATCTTTCAACTCGAGAGGTTCATGATTCAGAATGAGACTCATATCTTTGACATAAGGCTTCACATTCGATACATGGAAGACATTATTCATGGCACTATACTGAGGTGGAAAAGAAAGATGATAGGCACATTCACCAATCCTTTCTAGAATCTCAAAGGGTCCAACATAACGAGGACTGAGCTTTCCTTTATTCTTGGCCAATGCTTGAATAGGTCGGATCTTCAGAAAGACATGATCACCTTCCTTGCACTGACGTTCCTGCCTGTGAGCATCTACATAAGATTATTGCCTATCCTATTCTTGCTTCATCCTCTTCTTGATCAGTGCAACCTTATCTGTATACAACTACATCTCCTCAAATTTCATCAAGGTATGTTCTCTACGTCGTCCTGGTATAGTGGAGACCTACAGGGATGACCATATAAAGCTTCATAGGGGGGCATACCAATACTTACATGATAGCTATTATTATAAGCGAACTCATCTAAAGGCAGGTAATGACCCCACGAGCCTTCCCAATAAAGTACACAAGCTCACAGAAGGCCCTCTAGAATTTGCACTATACGTTCTAACTACCCGTCTATCTGTGGATGGTATGCAGTACTGAAGTTCAACCTGGTGCCTAGTTCTTCTTGAACCTGCTTCCATAGCCTTGAAGTGAACTTTGGGTCCCTGTCCGAGACAATGGATGCTAGAACTCTGTGTAGACGTACTATCTCCCATATATAGAGGTTGGCCAGTTCAAAAATGTTCACAGTAGTCTCCATAGGGAGAAAATGAGCTGACTTTGTGAGACGATCCACTATGACCCATGCAACGTCATACCCCTTTATGGTATTGGGTAGTCCCACCAAGAAATCCATGGTGATGTGTTCCCATTTCCATTTTAGGATTTCTAAAGGTTGTAGTAAACCACATGGTCTCTAGTGCTCGACCTTGATTCTCTGGCATGTCAGGCATTTGGACACAAATTTGAAAATATCACACTTCATGCTCCTCCACCAGAACTGATGTTGTAGGTCTTTGTACATCTTTGTCGTGCCAATATGAACTGTGTACTTTGACCCCTGTGCCTCACTGAGAATCTTCATCTTCACAGTTGACTGCTCAGGAACCCACATGTAGTTTTTGTATCGAAGACCACCATCGAGACCCACAGATAAGTGTGTGTGAGGCTTTGACAAGAGAGATGAAAGTTCTACCATCTCAGGATTAACTTTCTATGCTTCAAGAAGTTCAGACTACAGATTAGACAAAATAGAAATATTGTTGACATGGACGTGATCATGCAAGAACTGCGACTCCCAGCCCACTAGATCCTCTATGTTCCTCCACTTGAGAATGGATAAGGATGCACACACTGCCCTTTTCCTACTTAGGGTGACATCAACTACATTTGCCTTACCTGGATGATAGGAAATAGTGAAATCGTAGTCCTTTAAGTACTCAATCCATCAGTGTTGTCGTAGATTCAGGTCCTTCTGTGTCAGAATGTACTTCAAGATTTTGTGGTCAGTGAAGATGCCAAACGTTGCCCCATACAAGTAGTGCCTCCAGATTTTGAGTGCATGAATGATTGTAGATATTTCCAAATCATACGTGGGATAATTAAGCTCATTGGGTTTTAGCTATATGGATGCAAATGACATCACCTTTATGTGCTGTTGCAGGACACATCCTAACCCATTTCTTGAATCATCAGTGAAGATCACAAACCCTTCATTGCCATAAGGTAAGACTAGAATAGGGGTTGATGTCAAGTTCTACTTCAACTCTTGAAAATTAGACTCACATGCAACTGACCATAGGAAATACTCATCCTTCTGAGTACCCTTAGTTAGAGAAAGTGTGACTTTGGAGAAATTTGGAATAAAGAAACGATAATATCCAGCTAAACCCAAAAAGATCTAGATTTCAGAAGGATTTTGAGGAGGTTGCCAATCAAGTACAACAGATACTTTGGTGGGATCACCCCCAGAAATGACATGCCCAAGAAATATGACTCTATCAATCCAGAATTCACATGTAGAAAGTTTGCCATAGAATTTCTAAGCTTAAAGAATTTCAAGAACTGCCTTTAAGTGATCCCGATGTTTCTCCATAGAATTAGAAAAAATCAAGATATAATCAATGAAGACAACCACGAACTCATGAAGATAAGGTTGGAAGACTTTGTTCATCAAGGTTCATGAATACACCAGGTGAGTTGGTCAACCTGAATGGCATCACTAGAAATTCATAATGCCCATAATGAGTTTGAAAAGTAGTTTTAGAAATATCAGAATCTTTGACTTTAAGTTGATGGTAGCCAGAGTGAAGATCAATTTATGAGAAGACTTTAGCAGTGCAAAGCTGATCAAAGAGGTCATCAATGTGATGGAGTTGATATTTGTTTTTAATAGTGGCTTGGTTCAACATGTGATAGTCAATACACATTCGCATAGAACCGTCTTTCTTTTTGACAAAGAGAACGGGTGCAGCCCAAGGGGAAACACTAGGATGGATAAAACCCTTGTTGAGAAGTTCTTCCAACTGTTTCTTCAAATCCATAAGCTCAGTAGGATCCATCCTATATGGTTCCCTAGAAACTGGAGTGGTTCCAGGAAGAAGGTCTATGGAGAACTCAATGTCTCTATTTAGAGGCAGCCTAGGAAGCTCCTCCAAAAATACATCGAGAAAATCACGTACCACCTCTAGTCTTTCTACATTCCCGATACTAGGACTGGTCTATGAGACTAATGTGAGGAAGACTTTACATCCTTGAGAAATGAGCTTTTTAGCTTTAAGAGAGGAAATTATGATATTATTATAGAATTTGCTTCCCCTAGGGATCATCACAGGACAAGAATGAGGTTGAGAAAGGACTACCATCTTGTTTCTACTGTCGATGTGAGCATGATATGTGTATAGCTAATCCATACCAAGTATAACATCAAAGTCTTCCATAGATAATAGAATGTATTCGAACGGCATATCATGATTTTTGAATTTTAGAGATAGGACATCAATTTTTTGTAGGGTAGTGAGTATTTTTCGAGTAGGAGTAGACACGTCTAGGATATATCCCAAGTCCCTTATATGCAGATGTAACATAGATGCCAGATTTTGAGAAATAAAAGTATTTGTGGATCCATAATCAAATAAAGCTATAATAGGATGATCATTTAACAATACGATGCCTACATAGAATAATTTAAGCTATGAATAATTTGAAGGCTTGAACACTATATTAGATTATGAAAAGAATTTAGATTACCTTCAACAAGTTGGGTGGGATTCACCTTGGCCTCTTCTATAGTCACTGCAAAGACTCTGCTATTGTTGCATCCCTGAGGAGCTGGAGCGCCCATTGGCAGTTTGCCAAGGATAGACGAATTAGGACACGTGGCGAGGAAATGACCCTCATTCTTGCATTTGTAGCAAACCGGCTTGGCATAGTGACAAGGTCCATCATGCCCTCATCCACATGTTTTACATTTATTGCGATAATCCCTCAACTGGTTAGAGTTTCTATTCTGTCCTCTTTTTCTTGAACCTCCTCCTTTTCCTGATCCCTTGTTGTTATGGCCAGGGTGGAACTTTCTAGATTTATCCCCTCAATGGTGGTTAACCCTAAGTATTGCATGCTGGAAGGCTTATACAAACCCTTTTCCCTTTCCTTATTGAGAGCCATGTCTAGGGCTTCATCTATGCTTCTGGGATGGGAGGCTATAACTAGGGTTTTTAGATGGCAGAAAGGAAGTTGACATAATGTTTGGTGAGGCATTCTTCAGTTTTAATAGTTGCACAATGCTGCAGAAGTCTAAACTTCCAGGTGTAGTCAACTACTGAGAGACTACCCTTCTTAAGTTCCATGTACATTTTCTCTTTCCTCTTCCTCTTCTTCTCAGCTATAGGCATAAAACGGTCAGT
The DNA here is from genome assembly GCA_963693085.1 of Alisma plantago-aquatica. Lineage (NCBI taxonomy): Eukaryota > Viridiplantae > Streptophyta > Magnoliopsida > Alismatales > Alismataceae > Alisma > Alisma plantago-aquatica. The sequence continues at coordinate 1,169,366,925 of OY856413.1, read as the reverse complement.
GAAGATGATTTTGAAGGCTTCCCACCCCATGTTATCTACTTCTTCTCCCCTATTCCCACCATAGTTTTCTCATTAGATTTTTGCCCCTCCCTTAAGAAGATGGGTGGTAAATTTAACTTTCTTTTCATTGGGTACTTCTAGCATACGGAAAGCATTTTCCACAGAGAGGATCCAGGCCTCATCCTTGTCCATGAGTTTAGGCTAGTCTTCCCCCCAAAAGGTGTCAGGGTTAAGTTTTGATGAAATCTATCACTGTCACTTCTTTTTTCCTAGAGGAGTTGGGTTTAGGGGTTCCTTTTGTGGTAAGGGTCTCCATGAAGTCTAGCATGATTTTCTTTTGTTCTTCCCACCTTTCTTTGGCCTCACTATCCAGATCAAGTACCTCAGAGGTTTCAGGTTCCTTCTTCTTCTAAGAGGATGCCTATTTAGAAGCCTTGGAATTACGGGTCTTGGGAGGCATCCCAAAATCATGTGGAACATATTAGATTTATCATCATTCATCATTGTTTCATATGACATTTCATTATTTTCCTTGATTAATTATTAATGATATTAATGTTATGATTTGTGGAGGATACCCTAAAATCCTTATCAAAGTCAGTCCTTAGGACAGTCTAAATAGAGCGACCCTATTCCTAACCTTGTATCATAAAGGTAAGAGTGAATATTTAAAAACAGAGATGAGGGGGAAATTTTTTCTAATAGAAGAGATGAGAGGGGTTCTAATTAAGTTATGCCCAAGAAGTAGGGGAAATTTAGGATATCAACCAGGTAGACTTATACTGCCATATAGGTAGCCTCGTGATTGCCAAGCTAAGTGGCTCGGAGACTTTAGCCAGACCCATGGCAGACGCTATCCTAGACACCTCCACCCTTCACATCCCTAACTCAAGGACTACCCTAGACACACAATAGGGTGAATGAATTTCATGTGACCATGATGTGTGAACCTGGTTCTGATACCAACTGTGATGACCCAAATTTCTATATACTTTCCTTAGTGACATTCACATATATGTGTGCACTCATATCTATAGATGTCAGAAGGGAAAATACAAGAGATTGTGGTAATCATCCAGCACATAAAAGGGAGCCGGATCGTTGTTCATAACATTGGTATATAGCCACACCAACAACATTAATTGATAATAATAAAGTCATACATACTATTCTGGATAGAAGAAGTGAATAGTTCTATAAAAGGAAATACAAAGGATTTAGAACATCCTAAACATCATCTAGTACAATAAGCAACTATCTAACTGAAAAAGAGATATGCTATCTAACTGAAAAAGGAGATAAGAACAAAAATCTAGCTAGTCTATCCTCCATGCCCATTTATTTGATGGATTCAGGTACTTTGAGATGCTTGATTTGTTCCTTGTACCTAGAAAATATGAGAAACAAAAATCATCAACAAAAGTTGGTACATGGCTGTAAAATACAATACTATGGTTGCATAATCCAAATACTTGAAGAAATAAAAGAAAGGAAGGAAAACCATTATTTAAGGTGGAAAATTAGGTAACCACGTCTTTTAGGAATATATTTAGATGCAGTTATACTAAAATTATATTAGCACTTATCATACATCCATTATGGGAAATTTATTTCATCATACATCTAGCATAGGCAATTTGTCATACATCTATGCTAGGCAATATATCATACATCCATACTGGGCCATTTGTGCGCTAGTATCTACAACTCATCAATAGTTCATTTATGTTCCATTTAGATTTGGAAAAGCATATAAATACTATTAATCATCCAACAAAGTATAAAAAATAAGTCATCCAAGATACATCATATCTTATGCAACCATGAGAACTAGTCATGTACTTATAAATGCCACACACCTGATTGATTAAATCTAAAATCCAAGAGTCTAGAGGAACAAAAGAATGATCACCCTGAAAAGAAACCAAGGGTGTAGGTCACTATGAGTCCATATGACCCTAGACTAGGGTTTCTTCTTCTACTTAGGATTACTTTCAACTTTCTATGATTAGATCAGGGTTTACCAACCTCATTTTCCTTATTTTGGAGTCACACAATTAGATCTTTATATTAGGGTCCCTCTATTTAATGATACCTATTGATATTCAAGAGAAGAAACATGTAACATTAGGGTTTCCATTATGGGTTAAATCATTAATGGTTTCTTGAATCAACCCTATTTTAGGGCTTCTTCTTGTGTCATATTGCATTTCAATCACATCTATACTTGTTAGATTACATGTTATTTTCCCCAGTATGCTTATTTATATCAAATGCACTTATGGAGGATTTTTGCATGTTTTATAGGTAGTTTGTCCATACTGGATGGCATGGAAAGAAGATGGTCCAATCTAGGGTTTCATCAGACTTGGAGGATCCCAAAATGAAGCAAAAACCACTCCCAACCTACTCCAAGTGGTCAAAGAATGTTTTGAAGCAATACCCTCCATGGATGATCAAGTTCAAAAATTAAGTGCATGGGAGGGACACCAAAACGGCCGTGGTTTGCCAGTACGGCCATGGTGGACATGCCCCAATCACAAAAAATCACTATAACTTCCAGAATTTGATGAATATGGCCAAAACGGTCATGGTGAGTGTTATGCCTGTGGTAAAAGGTTCCCACCATGGCCATGGTGATCCCCATGGTCGTGGCCATCCATGTACATCTCCCTGTGATTTCCACATTTTAATTCCCACGATCGTTGTACCCTACCACGACCGTGCTCACCTCTACTCACCACGGCTGTGGTGATTCACCACGGCCGTTCTAATCACAAAACCTACCCATTTTTTGCACTGCTTTACCCATATTGCCCCTACTTAACCTAGTGCTTCCCCCACACCTATATATACCTAGGTGGCGACTGGGGCACGAGGTTGGCCACCTTGATATACCTTCCATGTTATGACCCTACCTCCCGATAACCCCCAATTAAGGGAGACCGTGAAGTAGAAGCCGCACCCATAATTTCTGGATCAAAGGTTCGTCAATTAACCAAGAACAATTATTAAATTTTAATAGACTAAACTGAAAAGTTGTAACAAAATAAACTTTTGCATACCTTTTTGTAAACTTGGATCTCTAAACTTCTATCCACTTATGGATTCTACTCTAACTAATCCTCCTGTATTTTACTTCATGCATTTCATACTATGACGATTTACTGCTTACCCTTTTAGCTTGTACCTAAAACGCCGACAAACAAAACGTCGGTCAGTCGAAGCTGGTATGTGGGGGAAACAATAATCATGCAACTATATTAACAATGTAATCAACCAATTGTCATTTAACAGCCAAGATTACGTTTTAAACCATACTACTCAATCCTTACCTATCCCCTATCTCTGTGCTGTCCCTACAGTGGACTTTCATGCTACCTCTCTTTAGGTAGATTCTTACCCCCATGGTCCTACCTTATAGGTAGACAATACATAGGATAATAGAGTCGCATGGCACTACCCAAAGGTAGCCCAATATCTAACTCAAAGTGACTTGATGGTCCTACCCCATTGGTAGCCATGTACTAAGTCATCCAATGATTAGATGGACCTACCCCATAGGTAGCCATGCACTAGGTCAACTAATAAGCCACTGAGGGGACCAAGATCTGAGCAAGTAGGCACATATCTTATGTGATAGTCATATCCACATTATAGTTTGCATGAATTAAAATCATCCAACAATTAATTCATGACATCGATGAAAACTTCGATAAACCTCAGAAAACTAATTCGAGATATTCATAAGCGTAACCACATACCTTTGATTGCAGATTTGAGACAGAATTAACCAGAACAGAGAAATCCCAGTCAAGCAACCAATTATGCACAAAGTCTTGAAATAAATATACCAATTTCCTTTTATTAATATTTATCCAATATCATCATATTCCTTAGGATTTCTATTTCAATTTGTAGGGTTTCCTTGGAAATTATTCTAAACCCTAGTTTTATACCATTACTCATAAACCCTAATCATCTCATCTATTCTTCAATTTTGAGGGTATTCTTAACAACATATAAACCTATTTTCATATTACAGGCACATTAATCATCAATTAATTTCATTAAGCTTCTTTTTCATTAAAGCTACTATTTTTATGCTTTTAATCCATGACAAGATCATTGTACGCATTTATCATCAATTCAAAGTTTATAATGGTCTAATTAACATATGAACTCGATTTGCCATAATTCTACCTTTTATCCATGAGAAAACCCTAATTACTACATTTAGGGTTTTTATCCATAATTAGGAACTTTAATGCTCGAAATAGATTAGAACCATCATATAACAACATATTTTCACATTTTTCAAATTAAATATGATCTTATCCTCTTTGACCCTAAATTAGGGTTTCTAAATACTTAATCATTCTCATATGGGGTAAAAACCCCAAATCATGCAATTTCACATCTAGATCAGGTTCGAATCTAACATTATCATTCAACATGCTATTAATACTTAAATTAACCCATTAAGCATACTATATTCAACCTTTAATCAAAAATAGGGTTTTTAACTTAACTTTAATGCACTTTTAATCAACTTATTGTAATTTTGCAATTAGGAACGTAATCAATCTTTAATATCATTTTTATTGGATTCCTCTCATTCTCCTGATCAAAATTCATATATTATTCATATTTATTTGAGCTACGGTTTAAAAGATATGATTTTTGCAAAGTTACTTACTCTAGACCAATCAGAGAGTGCCATGTGTCCATTTCCATGTGGCGTTGTTTGCTGATTTGTAAACATTTCGAATTTACCACTTTTCCCCCGTGTAATTCAGTTGTGTCTTCATCCCTTGGAGGGCATAACTGTCCAACGGCCCAAAGGGTCATCTTCCTCCTTCAGCTCGCCCTAGCGGCCGCATTTTGCAGCCTTGCGTGGACTCTCCCTCTCTCCCCGGGCCGCTATCCTTGCCGGAGTTTTCTCCTTCAGCTCTGTCACTCATAGGCACACACAGGGCGCCCACACTTCTTGGCCAAGGTGGCCGCTAAGGCACTCGTCGGGCCAAGAATTAGCGGCCGTCATTGCAGCCTAGTTGCTGCTGCGGTGCGAGTTCCTGGGCACGACCTCGATGGCCATCTTGCTCCTCAGCACCGGGGTACTCCTGGGTTCCAGCGATACCGTGTGTTGGCTCCTTCTAAACTCTTGCTCATGCCACTTCTTATAGGTAGGGTTTGTAGAAAAAAATGTGGAAGAAGGTGAAGAAGAGAGAAGGATATCTACGTGGGATCCCTCTGGTCTTCGCCAATGAGTTCAACCCTTTATATAGGGAGGACATCCACACCCTAATGTACTTGCCCATGAGAAAAGCAAGGCTTCTCCTCATTAGGAAACCATCTTTCCATAGTTGAGAATAAATTCTCTCTCTTTATATTTATTCTTCGTTTCCCTTTGATCCTTGGTTATTAAGAATTCAAAATTCTTTGCTCTTGTTCTCTTTATGTTTGCTTTTAAATCCATAAGTATGAATTCCTATGTTCTTTTAGTAGAAACTATTTTCCTTTTTAACAATATCACAAAATTCATTAATAATGTATCACATTATCCTTTTATTTTTCAATTTTGGTATTTTCTCTTTTATTTTCCTCATTGGTATTCCTTTTATCATTAGGAATCCTTGGGATACGAAATTCCACAAAGGATAACTCGATTATACCTCTTTTCGCATGTTTTCCACATTTTATCATTATTTTCAATTTCTTTCTTAATAAAGAAATACTTAATTGATCTTCTCTTTTCTTATTGCACTCTTTATGCAACTTTGGACTCCTTGGAACCCAAGGAACCTAAGAGGCACGAAATCCCTCTTTGGATTTGCCTTCTAGAGGTTTCCACATTTTTCTTTTCTTAATTATTCATTCACTGATTTGAATTTTCTTGTTATTTGGGCCCAATAGCCAATAAAGCCCACAACACAAACATCAAGACTATTGTAAACAAAATCCATTTATTCGAACCAAATTATATCATTATTTGTTCAAATATCTTTAATATGAGAAATCACATTTCTCACCAAATGAACCCAAAATTTGAGGTTGTAACATCCTTCCCCTCTTATAGGAATTTTGTCCTCAAAATTCTATAAGCAAAAAAAAAAACAATTCAGGATAAGACTTTTCCATGTCCATCATTGGCCCCTATGCGGCTTTACCTTACTCATGGCACTTCCAAAGAACCTTTATCATCACATATTCTTTTCTCTGAGTTGTTTCATCTCGGCGTCTATAAACTGCACAGGTGACTCAGGCCATTTCAGCCTCCCTTGGGGCTCACTAGGTTCATTGTTCAACACATGGTCGGGGTACCTCACATAGTGCTCTAATTTGGACACATGGAACTCATCACACATTACTTTATCCTGAGAGGTAAGATCAAACTTAACCTTCTCCACCAAACCATGTCAAAAGAACCCATGCATCGGGGACTCAGCTCTCTTAGCTATAACTTAGAGGGGTCAGATTTTTCATGTCACATATTCTCCCACAGTGAACTGCATGTTAGTCTACTTTGCATCTTCTCACAACTCTTGTCATCTGTAGGCTCCTTTCAGCCATTGCACGATCAAACCGACTTCATCTACACGCACTGTGGTCCTTTTCTAACCATCACGTGGTCCTTTCACCAACATCACCTTATTGAAGTGGTGACTGACACAACCTCCCTTACAGAACTTCTTAAAATCCCAATATGGGCTATGGTGGTCATCATCACATCTTTCCTAGGACAAGAACTGTCTCTAGCCATCACCCTGAACGAGCACATATGCTCTCATCAGACCCTTTAGTATGGATCATATTAACCATTAGTTAGGGGTGATAAACTATACTAACATCGAGTTCTTCATGTACCTACTTCTACCTTTTGGAAGGGAACCTTTAGGTCAAACTCAAGAACCTTTGAACTCACATCATGGTGTAGTTGAATCATCTCTCTCATGGGTAGTTCAACCAAATCTGTCCCTTGACAGAACTCTTTCTTTCTCATGTCATCTAGGTAAGACGATCTATCATACCCCATATTACATCTCAACCTTCCTTGGTCCAGGGAAGACTTACAACATCCATAGTGATGAACTCCCTTTCTCTTTTGGGGGACTCTTTATCCTTTATATTAATGCACTGGGTTACTGGTGTTCGTCCTTCTCCCTCGGCTTGCATGGACATATACCACATGCAACTTTATATTAGGCATCTAAAGTACTACTGTCACTTATTATCTTAGTAGTACCAAGGTGTATGGTGATCTTCCCTCATAATTTCCCATATGTCATGATTCCTCAAGATTGATTCCTCAGAAACCCTAAACCACTCTAGTTAGGGTTTCATCACCTTCCTTTCCAAAGAAGTGAATTTGAGGTTCTACAAACATCCTTTCATTGCATCAAGGCCTAGGATTGCTAACCAAACAACCATTAACTTGTTCAACAGATCTCGTTACATCTAAGTGTTAGCCAAACACATCTCCTTTCCAAACTTAGGGTTAGCCTAACAACCTCTTCTAGCCAAACTAGGCAGCTATATCTCAACCAGTGCATCCATTACCACTTCACATCCTTAGGTATTAGGTAATGTTGATGACATACACCTCCATGTATTCCACTTATTATCTTATCTCAGCTCTAAATCTATCTTCATTGAGAACACTTTGAGCTCATCTTCTTGGTGATCAAACTCAACCTTGTATGACTCATATCTCATGATAAAAACATCCTCATAAGGTGACTACCTCATTCCTCTTAGTGTTTGCAAACCATCCATGTATCATTCACTTTACCAGGGTATGTAATCTTCTCTCTCTGTCCCCATATCTCATGGCAACGTTCCAACCCACATCATCTTTATCCTTGGTGTATGGCATGCGTAATGTCCTATCTCTCACTCCCATAACAAGAAGAAATAAGCATTTGGCGGCCGTCCAAACACAGAGTTCTCCCTGTTCCAAGAGTAGAGATGGTACATACCACCTTGCCAGTACACCTTTAACTCTAAGTCGCAACATGCCACATATGTCTCTACATCACAATCATCTCGATATCAAAGTTACTTCCAGGGAAAACTGGTTTCGAACCTACTTGGGTCACCTCATAATCCTTGGTCATCTCCTCTAGGTTTATAGGGTGCCGACATTTTTAAAGTCATCCCTCTTCCCTTATGCCTCCAGAGAGTGCCCTACCCATCTTCCCTTTGGGTCCCATGAGTTCATGAAGGTGATCAATCTCCTAACCCATGACCCTCAGACAATGATAGTTGTTACCTCCCGACCCTATGGTCATGTGCAACTAGGGAATTAGGAAACTCCTACTTCCATCGGTCTTATCCCTACCTGACCCTAGGATAGATTTAGGATTCTATTATAGTACATGTCCAACTTAGAACCTTACCCAAGCCTTCATCATCTCTCTTTCTGCATTCATGGGCTGACTTTCATCCATTCATAGGGATCATGGCAACCTACCTACCTTGGTCAAGCCCCATACTAGTTACCTCCATGGTAACACATCCATATGCACTTAGAGATGGTTATCTATGGGTCTAGAGGTTCATCCTCATACCATGTACTTTTCACTTAGCTTCTCAAGATCCTATGAGACCTCTTCAGGTTAACTTAAACCAACAAAACTGGTATACACTCTACCAAAGGGTCCCTCTCCCAGGATGGGAGGAAAGCTTCAACTCGATAACAAAGGTCACAAATGTCCTTAGGGTTTATATTTACATGAGCATGCTTGACCCTAGCAAGCCATTAAGGCACAAGCGGACCACCTACTAAACCATGCTAGGTTACATTTATTCTCGTCCTCAACATTGAGTCAAGATTATACCTTCCCATGTCTTCAACTTAGTTATGAGGGGTTCATCAAACATACCTTTAATCTTAAGGGGTTTCCTTTTTCCTCTATACATGAGGAGTATCATGCCAGCATCTATAGACAATAAATTCTCATCATGAGCATTAGGTACACTACTTCCCGTCTTAGGCCTAGGAACCCTAGGTTCACTTTTTGATGACCAACTACATGCTCAATCTCTTAACCACGAATCAGGCATGTATAAGGTATGACACACACTTCCTGTCATCCTTCTACTCGAGCAACACTTCAAAGTCGAGTCCTCCTTAAGGACAAAAAGGTACAAGGCCTCACAACTTGTTATTAAACCTCTCCAGGTCTAAGGAACTTTTCTCCCTATCTCAGGAGGGTAACACTTATACCAAAGGCATAGAGGTATCAATAGATTCATCCTCTCTCTAGGGCTTGGTTCCTCTCATGGAAACCAAGACATCATTAACCTCTAGGGATCAAGCATGTGGCGACCACTATCATCCACTTAGGTCACATCATCCTCAACTCCCTACTTTTCCTCATATCTCAGAGTCTAGGATTGCAATCTTCTTGCTTGGTTCCTTCTCTCTCTTTCTAGAGCTAACCCTACAACCAACCTCACCATTAGAGGTCCTCTCTTAGTGAAGGGTCAACCTCAAAAGCATGCCCCTACCTGGATGAAGCCTACGTTCAACTCCTATTCGCTCAAGGTTATCCATAGCCCTTATGCTTATCACATAAGCTATCCGTCAAACTCTCCCGACCATGGTTTCAACCTATTACTCGCACTACTAACACATTCTGGGTGCCTATTATGCCCATATAAGCTCATGGGGTTTCCATAGGTTCTTCTCAAACTTCATCCATGAAGGAGATATCCTTTGCTCAAACATGCACGACCCATCCTAGTATTGCGTCGCCAGAGGTACTAGGTCATCCAACCCCTCATGGCTCATACATCATCCAAGGTATGTCCATCCAAACACCTGGTCTAACTCGTCATGCCAACTCTCTCTCTAACCTTCACTTAGGGTTAGGGTTAACATCATCCTCATAGGATGTGCCAGGTCTCTTCTTGTAATGGAGATCTCTATCTCCAAGACCAACTCTCTTTATTTATCCTCCTGATAAGAAGGTCTAGCCTCAGGTCTCTTCTGAGGGCATGACAACTTATGTCATATGACTTAAGCATGTATCTATCCTTTAATTTATGCTTAATCTATTAAGCTTATGTCCATGACATCTTATTTACATGCTTTACATTAATTTGGTGGAGGATTCCTTAGACCTTATTAACCTTACCCATACTTCAAGAGGGTGAGGAGAAGAGAGAAAACCCTAATCCTTAAGGTCCTAAACAAAATATGAGTTGAGAAGGGATGAATCAAGATGAGAAAGTCCTAAAGGTATCTTATTTCGATTCATACCCTACGAATTTGGCCAGGAAGTCACACAGATCCGGGAGTCCTCGTATTCCGACTAGCAGTGCGGAGGAAAATATTTCTAGCCCCCGGTCGTGATCCTTTTCTAGACACCTCTGTCATTCAGATAATCCTCTAATAACTCCCTTGGGTTCTATGGAGTTTGTAAAATTTAATAATTATTAATGGTTAACTGAGGAACCTATGCTCTGATACCAAATGTTACAACCCTACCTCCCGATAACCCCCAATTAAGGGAGACCGTGAAGTAGAAGCCGCACCCATAATTTCCAGATCAAAGGTTTGGCAACTAACCAAGAACAATTATTAAATTTTAACAGACTAAACTGAAAAGCTGTAAGAAAATAAACTTTTGCATACCTTTTTGTAAACTTGGATCTCTAAACTTCTATCCACTTATGGATTCTACTCTAACTAATCCTCCTGTATTTTACTTCATGTATTTCACACTATGACGATTTACTACTTGTCCTTTTGGCTTGTTCCTAAAATGCCAACAAACAAAACATCAGTCAGCCGAAGCTGGTATGTGGGGGAAACAATAATCGTGCAACTATATTAACAATGTAATCAGTCAATTATCATTTAACAGCCAAGATTATGTTTTAAATCATACTACTCAATCCTTACCTATCCCCTATCTTTGTGTTGTCCCTGCAGTGGACTTGCATGCTACATCTCTTTAAGTAGATTCTTACCCCCATGGTCCTACCTTAAAGGTAGCCAATACATAGGGTAATAGAGTCGCATGGCACTACCCAAAGGTAGCCCAATATCTAACTCAAAGTGACTTGATGGTCCTACCCCATTGGTAGCCATGTACTAAGTCATCCAATGACCTGATGGACCTACCCCATAGGTAGCCATGTACTAGGTCAACTAATAAGCCACCAAGGGGACCAGGATCTGAGCTAGTAGGCACATATCTTATGTGATAGTCATATCCACATTATAGTTTGCATGAATTAAAATCATCCAACAATTAATTCATGACATCGATGAAAACTTCGGTAAACCTCAAAAAACTAATTTGAGATATTCATAATCAAGTAACCAATTATGCACAGAGTCCTAAAATAAATATACCAATTTCCTTTTATTAATATTTATCCAATATCATCATATTCCTTAGGATTTCTATTCCAATTTTTAGGGTTTCCTTGGAAATTATTCTAAACCCTAGTTTTATACCATTACTCATAAACCCTAATCATCTCATCTATTCTTCAATTCTAAGGGTATTCTTAACAACATATAACCCTATTTTCATATTACAGGCACATTAATCATCAATTAATTTCATTAAGCTTCTTTTTCATTAAAGCTACTATTTTTATCCTTTTAATCCATGACAAGATCATTATACACATTTATCATCAATTCAAAGTTTATTATGGTCTAATTAACATATGAACTCGATTTTCCATAATTCTACCTTTTATTCATGAGAAAACCCTAATTACTACATTTAGGGTTTTTATCCATAATTAGGAACTTTAATGCTCGAAATAGATTAGAACCATCATATAACAACATATTTTCACATTTTTCAAATTAAATATGATCTTATCCTCTTTGACCCTAAATTAGGGTTTCTAAATACTTAATCATTCTCATATGGGGTAAAAACCCTAAATCATGCAATTTCACATCTAGATTAGGTTTGAATCTAACATTATCATTCAACATGTTATTAATACTTCAATTAACCCATTAAGCATACTATATTCAACCTTTAATCAAAAAAAGGATTTTTAACTTAACTTTAATGCACTTTTCATCAACTTATTGTACTTTTGAAATTAGGAACGGAATCAATCTTTATTATCATTTGTATTGGATTCATCTCGTTCTCCTGATCAAAATTCATATATTATTCATATTTATTCAAGCGACAGTTTAAGAGATATGATTTTTGCAAAGTTACTTACTCTGGGCCAATCGGAGATCGCCATGTGTCCATTTCCATGCGACGTTGTTTGTAGATTTGGAAACATTTCGAATTTACCACTTTGCCCCCACGTAAGTCGATTGTGTCTTCAGCCCTTGGAGGGCATAACTGTCTAATGACCCAAAGGGTCATCTTCCTCCTTCAGCTCGCCCTGGTGGCCGCGTTTTGCAGCCTTGCATGGGCTCTCCCTCTCTCCCTGGGCCGCTATCCTTGCCGGAGTTTGCTCCTTTAGCTCTGTCTCTCATAGGCGCACATAGGGAACCCACAATTCTTTGCCAAGGTGGCCACTAAGGCACTCGTCGGGCCAAGTATTGGCAGCCGTCATTACAGCCTAGTTGCTGCTGCGGGGCACGGCCTCGATGGCCGTCTTACTCCTTGGCACTGGGGTACTCCTGGGTTCCAGCGATACCATGTGTTGGCTCCTTTTAAACTCTTACTCATGCCACTTCTTATAGGTAGGGTTTGTAGACAAAAATGTGGAAGAAGGTGAAGAAGAGAGAAGGATATTTGCGTGGGATCCCTCTGGTCTTCGCCAATGGGTTCAACCCTTTATATATGGAGGACATCCATGCCGTAACGTACTTGCCCATGAGAAAAGCAAGGCTTCTCCTCATTAGGAAACCATCTTTCCATAGTTGAGAATAAATTCTCTCTCTTTATATTAATTCTTTATTTCCCTTTGATCCTTGGTTATTAAGAATTCAAAATTCTTTTCTCTTGTTCTCTTTATGTTTGCTTTTTAATCCATAAGTATGAATTTCTATGTTCTTTTAGTAGAAACTATTTTCGTTTTTAACAATATCACAAAATTCATTAATAATGTATCACATTATCCTTTTATTTTGCAATTTTGGTATTTTCTCTTTTATTTTCCTCATTGGTATTCCTTTTATCATTAGGAATCCTTGGGATACGAAATTCCATAAAGGATAACTCAATTATACTTCTTTTCACTTGTTTCCACATTTTATCATTATTTTCAATTTCTTTCTTGATAAATAAATACTTAATTGATCTTCTCTTTTCTTATTGCACTCTTTATGAAACTTTGGACTCCTTGGGACCCAAGGAACCCAAGAGGCACAAAATCCCTCTTTGGATTTGCCTTCTAGAGGTTTCCACATTTTTCTTTTCTTAATTATTCATTCACTAATTGAATTTTCTTGTTATTTGGTCCCAATAGCCAATAAAGCCCACAACACAAACATCAAGGCTATTGTAAAAAAAATCCATTTATTCGAACCAAATTATATCATTATTTGTTCAAATATTTTTAATATGAAAAATCACATTTCGCACCAAATGAACCCAAAATTTGGGGTTGTAACATTCCACCACCTCCTAGCTCCCCATTTTTGCCCCTTAGCCATTCCACTCCATTTCTACCTCCGTTCCACTCCATTTCACCATTTCCACCACCAAAACACTAGTTTATACTAGTTCCTACCCATAATTCCCTTCATTCCATACCCTTGCACCTTGGAGGAGAGAGGAGGTCGTCTTATAGCAGTTGGAGAGGATGATTCCTTCATCTACACCAATCTCCATGGCTTCTTCTACCTCTTTCTCCTTTCTTTTTGTATGTTCCATTTCCATGAGTAGCTAGGCCCCCTTGGGTGGGCTGTTTGGGGGAAATTATGTTACTTTGATACCATGTTGGGGGAAAATGACTTGTAAACTTTGTAATTCCATTTGTTAATGATTATATGCTATGTGCATCTCATTCTCCATGAATTGCTTGTAGGTTTGTGTGTGAAATTACCTAGGAATTTAGACAAGTTGCTTATATGTGTGAATTTTGGGATTTGCCCCTAGGTCCAATTCTTGGATCCCTAGGTTGCCTCCCATCTTCCTACATCCTAATCAATTTCCCTAAACCTAAGTGCGAGATCTAAGTAGCTAGATTAGATAATTCTAGTGCAATTAGCATGGAGCCTTCTCAAGGCTATAATGTGGGGGAATTGGGGTCCAAAATCCTAATTTCAACTCCCCATTACTACCCTCGGCCCCTAATTGCCCTAGGAATGTCCAATCTAGAAACCTAGAATTGATTAGACTCTACTTGAATTGAACCTAATCCCTAACCCAATTGAGCCTCGTAAGGGTAGTAGGGGGTGTTAGGGACTAGTTCCCCTACACACAACCTAGCATATCCATGTCCAGTTAATAGCTTAGGTTAATTCATTAGACTCTAACTTACTGTTTGGTTTGGATAATCTAAATGGAATCATAATGTTCATATGTCACCCCCCAACTTAGGTGATAAGTTCATACCCCGAAACAGCCCATACCTCTATTGCTTAAACCCTAATTTTGTGCTTCGTTAGCTTAGTTAGCTCTTTCCTTGCTTAGTTATCTTTTTGCTTTGTTCCTTCCTTGTTCATGATAGTTTACATCTTTAACTGCTCTTTTGATCTTCTTGCCCATCCTTAGTGTAATTTTCCTTTTCATACCTAGCTTAAACCTTTCTTGCCTATTTAGCCTTACTCTAGACTAGGGTTAACTTAGATTTCATTCTTGCCTTTAATTCCTCATTTTTTCATAGTAGTTTAACAATCAAATCAACCTTCAAACCCTTAACCCTAGTCTCCACGGTAGGAACCTAGCCAAACAAACCTAGCTCTAGTGCCATCTCTTCTCCCTGTGGATCGACCCTATACTTGTCGCTTACCTATACTGTGACATGACCCCGTGTGCTTACATGTGTAGTTGTTTTAGTGTGATTAGGTGTTAAGTTAGGTCTTATAAATATCGAAAGTGAATCTACCATGTGCTTCCATCCGCGGGGTTGCATCTATTCAAAACTCCAATTGATTAGTGTGTAACACCATTGGCGGGAGCGCACAAAGCTTTCTGGTGCCGTTGACAGGGATTAGAGGCGCTCGACCTAGCTATTTAGTTTTTCTTTGACTTTTCCTACAATCCTCATCATTGTTATTCCTTATTCATCATTCTTTGCATTCTTTGTGTATATTGGTTTACTAACAAGTTCTCTTTTGTTTCGTTGTGCTTTGTGCATGTGACAAGCCATTCGAGGAAGACAAGATGGAAGGACAAGATGCACGAACCCATCCATTTCCTCCACCTCCCTACCTCCAAGACTATCCTAAGCTTTACACACCCCCACCACCTCCATCGCCACAACGTTCCCACCATTTCACCTTCCAACCTCAATTCCAAAGGTCATTAACAACAATGCCACCACCACAACTATCACATGCTCCCCCTACTTCCTATGAGCAAATGGATATGGTTTCAATCATGGGGTGTGACAAGGTTGTTGTGAAGCTTATCAAGGGAGGGAAGAAATTTGACAAAGATCTTAATGAAGACCCATTGCCAGAAAGTCCATGTTTGCAAGTGTCCCATATGATTGAGACCCCTCTCTTAGATGCCTATGAAGACCTATTCCTCAAGAGAGAGCAAGCCAATGGCATGAAATTTCTGAAGGTCATAAGGCTGATTAAGATCTATGACGATGATCCCCAAGGAGAGAAAATTGTTGAAAAACACTTGAGAAGCTCGCATGATCCTTGGGAGGAAGATCAATCAAGGAAAGCATTTGAGAGGATTGCCTATGATGGGGATGCAAACATTTTGGTTTTGGACAATTGTTTATGGTGAAAGAACAAAAAGCCTAGCTGAAGGCATGAAAACCAGTGCTTGTGGGAGGCAACCCACCTAGGTTTGGGAATTTTTCACCCAAACTTCAATTTTTGATACTTTTGCTTTGTTCTTACACTTTCCAAGAAAACACACACACACACTAGACTTGATGGTTTTATTGTTTGTGAATCGTTTTAGAATAGGTACATTGGAGGAGAGATGATGCATGGAAGATACAACTAAGGAGAAGATCATAATGAAGAGAAGATTGTAAATCAGTCGAAAAGTTATAGGAAGGAGATTAGCACGGCCGTGCCAAACAACACGGCCGTGGTGGAGGCAATACAAAAAAGATGTGGTGGATCCCCTGCTCACTAGACACCTTGATATCACTCTCCCCTCTTGGCGTTTGTCTAGCACAACTCCATGCCCCCTACTCTATCATCCTAGACTTCTATTTCATGTTGAGGACAACATGGTTTAAAATTTGGGGTGGTAGGGTGGTAAGCCCCTTCTTTACCCCCACTTGACTCTATGTTCCTTTTATAAATTTTTTCTCAAGATGATCAAATAGTATAACCATCTCTCATACTTGTGTATCCATGCTTTGTGTACTTGCTTTGCATACTTGCATACCATGTAGGTTGCTTTCTTGTCATTTTTGCAAAATTTTCATTTTTTTGCCTTTTTGGCATGCATTGCATATCATGTAGATTTTTGGTAATTTTTTCATGTTTTAGCTAGGAATTTCTTGTTTATTGCTTTAAGTTCAATAATATAGGCTTAGATGTGATCGAAGGCAACTTGGCACTGTTTTGGCCAATTTTGCCCAAATTTGAGATTTCTTATCTAAAAGTGTGTTTCAACCGAATCTCCACTTTTTGGATTAAAAAAGATGACCTTTGACAAATGCAAGTGACTTGTCATTGTTTATTGCTAAATGGTATCAATTCTTGAATTTTTACACGTGCATCAACTATCTTGTGTCTGTGAATGATTTGGTTGATTTGTGACTTGAGCAAGCTATGCGTGCTTAGTGTCTATGAAATCACTTGATTGAAGTATCAATTTCAAGTTGTTCATTCATGTGGTGTGACATTGTTGGATGAAGTGTTGGATGAATTTTCATGCAGGAGACCTCATGTTAAGAATCACACCAATGACCCCTCTTTGACCTGACTTTTCACTCACCATCTTCTTACCACTCCGCCTCATGAAAGATGCCAAAGTGCACATATTATCCATGGCCACCTCCAAAAGTTTGGGGTGGCCACATCTACATCTCACCGCTTCACTCTCATCACCATGTGCCCCACCTACTCCAAGGGAAAAGTAAAAGAAAAGAAGAAAAATAAAAAAAGAAAATAGAAGGATTCTCCTATTTAAGAGCATTCAAATAAAGAAAAGATGATTTTTCGATGCAATAGCACTCCAAAATCTTACCGCAACCCTTTCTTCCATTTTGCACACCCATTGTGCTAGGAAACATCAAACCTAGCTCATTTTTCCCTTTTCCACAGCCACGTGGATCATTTGGGGTGATTTGAAACATAAGGTTGAAAGAATGAAGGTGAAACATCACTCCTAGTCATCCTTGATTAATGCCATCATGAAACGGTCTACCGGGAACTACATGAAAGAAATATGGATAGCTTGTGTGTTTTATGCACTATATTTGAAGTTCATATGCTATGTAATCTTTTCATGATTGGTTTGTGAAAGTAGGAGAGGAGAGAGGTGGAATGCATGCACTTAGTCATTTTTGATCCCATTCAGCAATAATCATCCTTTGCATTACATTTTCCATTTCTTGATTGTGAAAAATTTGCGGAGAGATTGAGTTGGAGCATACTTGAGGACAAGCATGTTTTAAGTTTGGGGTGGTGATTTAGCCCTATTTTAGCTTCATCTTGTGTCATATGCATTTCAAACACATCTATACTTGTTAGATTACATGTTATTTCCCCCAATATACTTATTTATATCAAATGTACTTATAGAACAATTTTGCATGTTTTATAGGTAGTTTGTCCACTACTAGATGGTGTGGAAAGAAGATGGTCCACTCTAGGGTTTCATCAGGCTTTGAGAAGCCCAAAATGAGGGCAAAACCACTCCCAACCCGCCGCAAGTGGTCAAATAATGTTTTGAAGCAATACCCTCCACAGATGATCAAGTTCAAAGCTCAAGTGCATGGGAGGGATACCAAAACATCCGTGGTACACCACCACGGCCG
Source organism: Alisma plantago-aquatica (assembly GCA_963693085.1). Lineage (NCBI taxonomy): Eukaryota > Viridiplantae > Streptophyta > Magnoliopsida > Alismatales > Alismataceae > Alisma > Alisma plantago-aquatica. The sequence goes on along the minus strand of OY856413.1, from coordinate 1,169,348,850 downwards.
TGGTGGACAAGCCCCAATCACAAAATTCACTATAACTTCCAGAATTTGAAGAATATGGCCAAAACGGTTTTGGTGAGTGTTATGCCTGTGGTAAAAGGTTCCCACCACGTTCGTGGTGACCCCCCACGGTCGTGGCCATCCATGTACATCTCCCTATGATCTCCACATTTTGATTCCCATGATTGTTGTACCGTACCACGACCGTGCTCACCCCTACTCACCCCGGCCGTGGTGATCCACCACGGCCATGCTACTCACAAAACCTTCCCATTTTTTTGCACTGCTTTACCCATATTGCCCCTACTTAACCTAGTGCTTCCCCCACACCTATATATACCTAGGTGGGGGATGGGGCAGGAGGTTAGCCACCTTGAGCTACCTTCCATCTCCTCCTAGCTCCACATTTTTGCCTCTTATCCATTCCACTCCATTTCCACCTTTATTCCACTCCATTTCAACATTTCCACCACTAAAACACTAGTTTAAACTAGTTCCTACCCATAATCCCCTTCATTCCACACCCTTGCACCTTGAAGGAGAGAGGTGGTCATCTTGTAGCAGCTGGAGAGGAGGATTCCTTTATCTACACCGATCTCCATGGCTTCTTCTACCTATTTCTCTTTTCTTTTTGTATTTTCCATTTCCATGAGTAGCTAGGCCCCCTTGGGTGGGCTGTTTGGGGGAATTATGTTACTTTGATACCATGTTGGGGGAAAATGACATGTAACCTTTGTAATTCCATTTGTTAATGATTATATTCTATTTGCATCTCATTCTCCATGAATTGCTTGTTGGTTTGTGTGTGAAATCACCTAGGAATTTAGGCAAATTGCTTATATGTGTGAATTTTGGGCTTTGCCCCTAGGTCCAATTCTTGGATCCCTAGGTTGCCTTCCATCTACCTACATCCTAATTGATTTCCCTAAATCTGAGTGAGAGATCTAAGTAGTTAGATTAGATAATTCTAGTGCAATTAGCATGGAGCCTTCTCAAGGCTAGAATGTGGGGGAACTGCGGTCCAAAACCCTAATTTCACCTCCCCATTACTACCCTCGACCCCTAATTGCCCTATGAATGTCTAATCTAGAAACCTAGACTTGATTAGACTCTAGTTGAATTGAACCTAATCCCTAACCCAATTGAGCCTCGTAAGGGTAGTAGGGGGTGTTAGGGAATAGTTCCCCTACACACAACCTAGCAAATCCATGGCCAGTTAGTAGCTTAGGTTAATTCATTAGACTCTAACTTGTTGTATGAATAATCTAAATGGAATCATAATGTTCATATGTCACCCCCAACTTATGTGATAAGTTCATACCCCTAAACAACCCATACCTCTCTTTATTGCTTAAAACCCTAGTTTTGTGCTTGCTTAGCTTAGTTAGCTCTTTCCTTGCTTAGTTATCTTCTTGCTTTGTTCTTACCTTGTTCATGGTAGTTTAGCTCTTTAATTGCTCTTTTTCTCTTCTTGCCTGTCCTTAGTGTAATTTGCCTTTTCATACCTAGCTTAATCCTTTCTTGCTTATTTAGCCTTACTCTAGCCTAGGGTTTACTTAGATTTCATTCTTACCTTTAATTCATCATTTGTTCATAGTAGTTTAACAATCAAATCAACCTTCAAACCCTTAACCCTAGTCTCCCCAGTAGGAACCTAGCCAAACTAACCTAGCTCTAGTGCCCCCTCTTCTCCCTGTGGATCGACCCTATACTTACCACTTACCTATTCTATGACAGACCCCGTGTGCTTGCGGGTGTAGTTGTTTTAGTGTGAGTAGGTGTTAAGTTAGGTCTTATAAATATCGTAAGTGAATCCACCATGTGCTTCCATCTGTGGGGTTGCATCTATTCAAAACTTCAATTGAGTAGTGTTTAAAACCATTGCCGGGAGCGCACCATTTCTCTTTAGGGTTCATATGATCCAAAGGGATCAGAGTTGGATCTAGGGTTTTTAGGGTTTTTCAAGATCACAAAGGTATCATAACATAGTTAGAATTTGGCATGAAAGTATATCAAGTACACATATGTAGAGAGAGTGAGAAACTAGATTTTAGTGTTTTTTATAGCTATTAAATTAACTAACCCTACTTGATTAGAGTTTCAAGCCATGTAAGGATTAGGGACTCAACTAGGGTTTTAGATGTCTACATGTAAGATCTCAACTTTGGGCTTCTTCTTGTGTCATATTGCATTTCAATCACATCTATACTTGTTAGATTACATGTTATTTCCCCCAATATGCTTATTTCTATCAAATGCACTTATGTAGGTTTTTTGCATGTTTTATAGGTAGTTTGTCCACTACTGGATGGCATGGAAAGAAGATGGTCCAATCTAGGGTTTCATCAGGCTTGGTGGATTCCAAAATGAAGCCAAAACCACTCCCAACCTACCCCAAGTGGTCAAAGAATGTTTTGAAGCAATACCCTCCATGGACGATCAAGTTCAAAGCTCAAGTGCATGGGAGAGACACCAAAATGGCCGTGGTTTGCCACCACGGCCGTGGTGGACATGCCCCAATCACAAAAAATCTCTATAACTTCCAGAATTTGATGTATATGGCCAAAACAGTCGTGGTGAGTGTTATGCCCGTGGTAAAAGGTTCCCACCATGGCCGTGGTGACCCCCCATGGTCGTGGCCATCCCTGTACATCTCCCTGTGATTTCCACATTTTAATTCCCATGATCATTGTACCCTACCACGACAGTGCTCACCCCTACTCACCATGGCCGTGGTGATCCACCACGAACGTTCTACTCACAAAACCTACCCATTTTTTGCACTGCTTTACCCATATTGCCCCTACATAACCTAATGCTTCCCCCACACCTATATATACCTAGGTGGCGAGTGGGGCATGAGGTTGGCCACATTGAGATACCTTGCACCACCTCCTAGCTCCCCATTTTCTCCCCTTAGCCATTCCACTCCATTTCCACCTCCATTCCACTCCATTTCACCATTTCCACCACCAAAACACTACTTTATACTAGTTCCTACCCATTATTCCCTTCATTCCACACCCTGGCACCTTGGAGGAGAGAGGAGGTCATCTTGTAGTAGCTGGAGAGGAGGATTCCTTCATCTACACTGATCTCCATGGCTTCTTCTACATCTCTCCTTTCTTTTTGTATTTTCCATTTCCATGAGTAGCTAGGCCCCCTTGGGTGGGCTGTTTGGGGGAAATTGTGTTACTTTGATACCATGTTGGGGGAAAATGACATGTAAACTTTGTAATTCCATTTGTTAATGATTATATTCTATGTGCATCTCATTCTCCATGAATTACTTCTTGGTTTGTGTGTGAAATCATCTAGGAATTTAGGCAAATTGCTTATATGTGTGAATTTTGGGATTTGCCCCTAGGTCCAATTCTTAGATCCATAGGTTGCCTCCCATCTTCCTACATCCTAATCAATTTCCCTAAACCTAAGTGAGAGATCGAAGTAGCTAGATTAGATAATTCTAGTGCAGTTAGCATGGAGCCTTCTCAAGGCTAGAATGTGGGGGAATTGGGGTCCAAAACTCTAATTTCACCTCCCCATTACTACCCTCAGCCCCTAATTGCCCTAGGAGTGTCTAATCTAGAAACCTAGAATTGATTCGACTCTACTTGAATTGAACCTAATCCCTAACCCAATTGAGGCTCGTAAGGGTAGTAGGGGGTGTTAGGGACTAGTTCCCCTACACACAACCTAGCATATCCATGGCCAGTTAGTAGCTTAGGTTAATTCATTAGACTCTTGTTTGGTTTGGATAATCTAAATGGAATCATAATGTTCATATGTCATCCCCCCACTTAGGTGATAAGTTCATACCCCTAAACAACCCATACCTCTATTGCTTAAACCCTAGTTTTGTGGTTGCTTAGCTTAGTTAGCTCTTTCCTTGCTTAGTTAGCTTCTTGCTTTGTTCTTGCCTTGTTCATGCTAGTTTAGATCTTTAATTGCTCTTTTGCTCTTCTTGCACGTCCTTAGTGTAATTTTCCTTTTCATGCCTAGCTTAAACCTTTCTTGCCTATTTAGCCTTACTCTAGCCTAGGGTTAACTTAGATTTCATTCTTGCCTTTAATTCCTCATTTTTTCATAGTAGTTTAACAATCAAATCAACCTTCAAACCCTTAACCCTAGTCTCCGCAGTAGGAACCTAACCAAACTAAACTAGCCCTAGTGCATATCTTCTCCCCGTGGATCGACCTTATACTTGTCGCTTACCTATACTATGACATGACCCCGTGTGCTTACGGGTGTAGTTGTTTTAGTTTGAGTAGGTGTTAAGTTAGGTCTTATAAATATCGAAAGTGAATACACCGTGTGCTTCCATCTGCGGGGTATTCAAAACTCCAATTGAGTAGTGTGTAACACCATTGGCGGGAGCGCACCAAGCTTTCTAGTGCTGTTGACGGGGATTAGAGGCGCTTGACCTAGCTATTTAGTTTTTCTTTGACTTTTCCTACTGCCATCATTATTGCTATATTCCTTATTCATCCTTCTTTGCATTCTTTGTGTATATTGGTTTACTAACTAGTTCTCTTTTGTTTGGTTGTGCTTTGTGCATGTGACAAGCCATTCGAGGAAGACATGATGGAATGACAAGATGCACGAACCCATCCATTTCCTCCACCTCCCTACCTCCAAGGCTATCCTAAGCCTTACACACCCCCACCACCTCCATCACCACAACCTTCCCACCATTTCACCTTCCAACTTCAATTCCAAAGGCCATTAACAACAATGCCACCACCACAACTATCACATGCTCCCCCTACTTCCTATGAGCAAAGGGATATGGTTTCAATCATGGTGTGTGACAAGGTTATTGTGAAGCTTATCAAGGGAGGGAAGAAATTTGACAAAGATCTTAATATAGACCCATTGCCAGAAAGTCCATGTTTGCAAGTGTCCCATGTGATTGAGACCCCTCTCTTAGATGCCTATGAAGACCCATTCCTCAAGAGAGAGAGAAAGACAATGGCATGAAATTTCTGAAGGTCATAAGGCTAATTAAGATCTATGACGATGATCCCCAAAGAGAGAAAATTGTTGAAAAACACTTGAGAAGCTCGCATGATCCTTGGGAGGAAGATCAATCAAGGAAAGCATTTGAGAGGATTGCCTATGATGGGGATGCAAACATTTTGTTTTTGGACAATGGTTGATGGTGAAAGAACAAAAAGCCTAGCTGAAGGCATGAAAACCAGCACTTGTGGGAGGCAACCCACCTAGGTTTGGGAAATTTTCACCCAAACTTCAATTTTTGATACTTTTGCTTTTTTCTTATACTTTCCAAGAAAACACACACACACACTAGACTTGATGGTTTTATTGTTTGTGAATCATTTTAGAATAGGTACAATGGAGGAGAGATGATGCATGTAAGATACAACCAAGGAGAAGACCATTCATGAAGAGAAGATTGCAAATTAGTCGAAAAGCTACAGGAAGGAGATTAGCATGGTTGTGCCACACAACAAGGCCGTGGTGGAGGCAATACAAAATGGCTGTGGTGGATTCCCTGTGTTGGTATGTATGCCCTGAGAGCCAATCATGGGATGATTGGTGGGATACATTAAGATTGATTTGATAAACATCAAAGGCAAGCTTCCAATTCTTTCTGGTTCAGTCATATGAGATAGTGATAGAACAGATTGAATGTCTAGAGAATGACAGTACTCCCTGAACGATGAGATCATACAGATGCTAAGAGTTTGTACATTCTTGTTATGTCCCTAGTCGGATGTCATTGTGGAAGGTAGATAGACAACAATGACACACAAGACTAGATTGTGGTGTTGGTTGATGACAAAATCTCATTAGTCATGATATAGAGATATCAAACCAAACACATAGGTACTTGTTAGAGAAAAAGTGTACCGGACAGACCCACCGTGAGTTTGACACATGGAACCATGACATGGTAGTCACAGTTAGTACTCACAGTGATGGTGGTGAGTGTGATTCTTAGACCTGAAATCACTACACTCAACACATGTCGTTGGGCACACTTTGACATCATCAAACACAGTCCTGAAACATGGGTTGTTATAAAGGTGATGATTGGGTGGCTTTGACACATGGGGCTTTTGAGGGGTGAGTGATAGATATGGGATTTTTCCCTCCTGAGGGAGTTTGATATCCATGGCCACTTGATGAGTAGGATTGAGAAAGGCGTGCATGCATGTGTGAATCAATATGTGATATTGATGTCATACATATCTCTTCCAGTCTACTCTGAGATCAAGAAAGTGAATGAACGTTGACAGGATGACTGTTCCATGCCTTGAGTTCATTCGGGATATCAGTGAAAAAGGAATTATACATTCACTGTAACATCATTCACGGATTGTAGGATTGAAAGTTGTTCTCCAACTTTCTACTTTCACTTGGGTAGCAATGATGTGTGACTAGGCACCGCTCTTTGCTTGTGAAGTCATAAGTGTTATGGACTTTCACTGCCAATGTGAAATGGACCTGCAGGGTCACACACATAGGATTTAACCTGGAAGAGGAGGTTTTTCCACAAGCAATGTTTAGATTGATTACTAAAGGAGTTTAGTAGTTCAATTAAACACTCAATCAATTGATGGCTCAATATCATAATGTTCAAGGTGTTGGACACATTGATTGGAGTATCAGATTGATTGAAATCGTAATTGACTGATTCTGCACAACCTGCACTCCCAACCGATCGGTTCAAGTGTTGAACCGGTCGGTTGAGGTTGCTGAACCAGTCGGCTCAAGTGTTGAACCGATCGGCTCATGTACAGAGTGAAACGAGCGGTTCAAGTGTTGAACCAATCGGTTCAACTGGTGCAACCAAGCAAGTTGGGAAAGTCAGGTCGGTGAGAATTTTCCTTTCATTTCAATTGCCCAATTTGATTGGGAATAGGATTGGTATTCGATACCAATTAGAAACAAAAGAAGGAAAGTCATTTTGAGTTGGATCAGGACCGTGAACCGGTCGGTTCAGGGCATCAACCGATCGGTTGGGGGCCCCAAACGATCGGCTCAGGTCCCAGCCGATCGGCTCAAGGGCCGAAACGATCAGTTCAGTGGTGACACGATCGGTTCAGGTTGCGAGTTGGTTGCTTTTTGTGGAAAAATCTCGAACCCTTCTACTCCTGCTTTTAGTCCCACATTGCCCGGGATAGAGAACCCTATCCCATCACCCTCCTATATATATAGGGGTATTGGGGGCTTCTCAAAGTACAACTCAGTGCAATCAGTTGCTCTGCAAAGTTTTCATTCTTTCTGGTTTTGGTAACCGAGAGAGAGCCCGAGCAAGTGCTTCCCACAAAAGGGAGGTGCAACAAGGGAAGGACAACTACAGTTGCAACTGGAGGCAGGAGAGTGTGTTGGAGACTAGTACGTCAAAAGGAGGGTGCGACTCCTTCCACTTCCTTGTGGGACAAGGAGAGTGGAGTTCCAGGTGGTCCGTGTGGACTACTTCAGAGGCGGGAGGTTACTGCCGCTCAGGAGGACAACTGTCATCTGACAGTCCGGTACGAGTAGGAGTCGTCAGTCCCGGTGTGACCAGAAGCTGCACAGACACCATCGAAGACCAGATTTGAAGATCGCGCAAGGCGCGAGGTATTGTCGCCGAGCAAGCCTCGGGACAAGGTATGATTCCACAAACTATCCTTTCCTATTATATAGACGTTGACGCGTTTCCTCGTGCTGGGTTTGGGGGAGAAATTTTTTTTTTGTTTCTGCTGCCTTCTCTGCCTCCCCTAAAACCCAACACCCTGCTCACTAGACACCTAGATATCACTCTCCCCTCTTGGAGTTTTTCTACCATGACTCCGTGCCCCCTACCCTATCATCCTAGAATTCTATTTCATGTTGAGGACAACATGGTTTGAAAATTTGGCATGGTAGGGCGGTAAGCCCTTTCTCTACCCCCACTTGCCTCTATGTTCCTTGTTCTAAATTTTTGCTCAAGATCATCAAACAGTATAACCATCTCTCATACTTGTGTATCCATGCTTTGTGTACTTGCTTTGCATACTTGCATACCATGTAGGTTGCTTTCTTGTCATTTTCGCATAATTTTCAAAATTTTTGCCTTTTTGCCATGCATTGCATATCATGTAGATTTTTGGTAATTTTTGCATGTTTTAGCTAGGAATTGCTTGTTTATTTCTTTAAGTTCAATAATATAGGCTTAGATGTGATCGAAGGCAACTTGGAACTATTTTGGCCAATTTTGCCCAAATTTGAGATTTCTTGTCTAAAAGTGTGTTTCAACCCAATCTCTACTTTTTGGATTAAAAATAATGACATTTGACAAATGCAAGTGACTTATCATTGTTTATTGCTAAATGGTATCAATTCTTGACTTTTACATGTGCATCACCTCTCTTGTGTCTATGAATGATTTGGTTTATTTGTGACTTGAGCAAGCTATGCGCACTTAGTGTCTATGAAATCACTTGATTGAAGTATCAATTTCAAGTTGTTCATTCATGTGGTGTGACATTGTTGGATGAAGTGTTGGATTAATTTTCATGCAGGAGACCTCATGTTAAGAATCACACCAATGAACCCTCTTTGACCGGACTATTCACTCACCATCTTCTTACCACTCCGCCTCATGAAAGATGCCAAAGTGCACATATTATCCATGGCCATCTCCAAAGGTTTGGGGTGGCCACATCTACATCTCAACGCTTCACTCTCATCACCATGTACCCCACCTACTCCAAGGGCAAAGAAAAAGAAAATAAAAAAAGTACAAAAAGAAAATAAAATGATTCTCCTATTTAAGAGCATTCAAATAAAGAAAAGATGAGTTTTCGATGCAATAACACTCCAAAATCTTACCGCAACCCTTTCTTCCATTTTGCACACCCATTGAGCTAGGAAACATCAAACCTAGCTCATTTTGCCCTTTTCCGCAGCCACGTGGATCATTTGGGGTGATTTTAAACATAAGGTTGAAAGCATGAAGGTGAAACATCACTCCTAGTCATCCTTGATTAACGCCATCATGAAATGGTCTACCCGGAACTACATGAAAGAAATATGGATAGCTTGTGTATTTTATGCACTATATTTGAAGTTCATATTCTATGTGCTCTTTTCATGATTAGTTTGTGAAAGTAGGATAGGGGAGATGTGGAATGCATGCACTTAGTCATTTTTGATCCCATTCAGCAATAATCATCCTTTGCATTGCATTTGCCATTTCTTGATTGTGAAAAATTTGTAGAGAGATTGAGTTGGAGCATACTTGAGGACAAGCATGTTTTAAGTTTGGGGTGGTGATTCAGCCCTATTTTAGCTTCATCTTATGTCATATTGCGTTTCAAACACATCTATACTTGTTAGATTACATGTTATTTCCTCCAATATGCTTATTTATGTAAAATGTACTTATGGAGGATTTTTGCATGTTTTATAGGTAGTTTGTCCACTACTGGATGGCATGGAAAGAAGATGGTCCAATCTAGGGTTTCATCAGGCTTTGAGGAGCCCAAAATGAGGCCAAAACCACTCCTAACCTACCCCAAGTGGTCAAATAATGTTTTGAAGCAATACCCTCCATGGATGATCAAGTTCAAATATGAAGTGCATGGGAGGGACACCAAAATGGCCGTGGTACACCACCACGGCCGTGGTGGACAAGCCCCAATCACAAAAAATCATTATAACTTCTAGAATTTGAAGAATATGGCCAAAACGGTCGTGGTGAGTGTTATTCCCGTGGTAAAAGGTTCCCACCACGGCCGTGGTGACCCCCCATGGTCGTGGCCCTCCATGTACATATCCCTATGATATCCACATTTTGATTCCCATGATTGTTGTACCCTACCATGACCATGCTCACCCCTACTCACCACAGTCGTGGTGATCCACCATGGCCGTGCTACTCACAAAACCTACCCATGTTTTTGTACTGCTTTCCCATATTGCCCCTACTTAACCTAGTGCTTCCCCCACACCTATATATACCTAGGTGGTGGCTGGGGCACGAGGTTGGCCACCTTGAGCTACCTTCCACCACCTCCTAGATCCACATTTTTGCCTCTTAGCCATTCCACTCCATTTCCACCTCCATTCCACTCCATTTCACCATTTCCACCACTAAAATACTAGTTTATACTAGTTCCTACCCATAATCCCCTTCATTCCACACCCTTGCACCTTGGAGTAGAGAGGAGGTCGTCTTGTAGCAGCTGGAGAGGAGGATTCCTTTATCTACACTGATCTCCATGGCTTCTTCTACCTCTTTCTCCTTTCTTTTTGTATTTTCCATTTCCATGAGTAGCTAGGCCCCCTTGGGTGGGCTGTTTGGGGGAAATTATGTTACTTTGATACCATGTTGGGGGAAAATGACATGTAAACTTTGTAATTCCATTTGTTAATGATTATATTCTATTTGCATCTCATTCTCCATGAATTTCTTCTTGGTTTGTGTGTGAAATCACCTAGGAATTTAGGCAAATTGCTTATATGTGTGAATTTTGGGATTTGCCCCTAGGTCCAATTCTTGGATCCCTAGGTTGCCTTCCATCTTCCTACATCCTAATCAATTTCCCTAAACCTAAGTGAGAGATCTAAGTAACTTGATTATATACTTCTAGTGCAATTAGCATGGAGCCTTCTCAAGGCTAGAATGTGGGGGAACTGGGGTCCAAAACCCTAATTTCACCTCCCCATTACTACCCTCGACCCCTAATTGCCCTAGGAATGTCTAATCTAGAAACCTAGACTTGATTAGACTCTACTTGAATTGAACTTAATCCCTAACCCAATTGAGCCTCGTAAGGGTAGTAGGGGGTGTTAGGGAATAGTTCCCCTACACACAACCTAGCATATCCATGGCCAGTTAGTAACTTAGGTTAAGTCATTAGACTCTACCTTGTTGTTTGGTTTGAATAATCTAAATGGAATCATACTGTTCATATGTCACCTCCCCAACTTAAGTGATAAGTTTGTACCCCTAAATAGCCAATACCTCTCTTTATTGCTTAAAACCCTAGTTTTGTGCTTGCTTAGCTTAGTTAGCTCTTTCCTTGCTTAGTTAGCTTCTTGCTTTATTCTTGCCTTGTTCATGGTAGTTTAGTTCTTTAATTTCTCCTTTTATCTTCTTGCCTATCCTTAGTGTAATTTGCCTTTTCATACCTAGCTTAATCCTTTCTTGCTTGTTTAGCCTTACTCTAGCCTAGGGTTAACTTATATTTCATTCTTACCTTTAATTCCTCGTTTGTTCATAGTAGTTTAACAATCAAATAAACCTTCAAACCCTTAACCCTAGTCTCCCCAGTAGGAACCTAGCCAAACAAACCTAGCTCTAGTGCCCCCTCTTCTCCCTGTGGATCGACCCTATACTTGTCGCTTACCTATACTATGACACAACCCTGTGCACTTGCAGGTGTAGTTGTTTTAGTGTGAGTATGTGTTAAGTTAGGTCTTATAAATATCGAAAGTGAATCCATCATGTGCTTCCATCTGTGGGGTTGCCTCTATTCAAAACTCCTATTGAGTAGTGTGTAACACCATTGGCGGGAGCACACCATTTGTCTTTAGGGTTCATTTGATCCAAAGGGATCAGAGTTGGATCTCGGGTTTTTAGGGTTGTTCAAGATCACAAGGTATCATAACATAGTTAGAATTTGGCATGAAAGTATATGAAGTACACATATGTAGAGAGAGTGAGAAACTAGATTTTAGGTTTTTTTATAGCTATTAAATTAACTAACCCTACTTGATTAGAATTTCAAGCCATGTAAGGATTAGGGACTCAACTAGGGTTTTATATGTCCACATATCAGATCTCAACTGTGGATCACTATTATTACACAATATGATAATGATAAATGATTATTTGGGTTTTGGGCTATTATATTTGAAAATTACTCGAATCTAGGTCATGATAGTATTTTATTTTGATAGCTCATATTTATCTAATGAAAATGGTATATAGGTTCATTATAATCCAACATTCCTAGCATTTTCTAGGATTTTTCTAAGATAATCCATTTTCTTGGGTAGATAAAATAAAAAGAAAAGAATTATACCTTGATCAATGGCCGGACCGACTGGATCTACAACTCAGATTGATCCAAGATTTTGTGAGGAAGGGCCCGGGTTGCTGACTAGGTGCTCGTTTATTGGTCTAGTTGAGTCCACATTGGCACCTCCTCTTCTTTCTCAAGTAGCAAGGTAGGATCTCTAGTGAGGATCCTATCACTCCTGGGTGGCACTGGAGTGTGGGTGATGTTGTGAGTGCCTTTGCGTGCTCGTCCCGATACTGGATAGCCAAACCATGCCTTGCGGCTCCTTGTCGCTTTGTGCCCCACCGCGAAAGGTAGGAGAGCTCACTAGTGAAGGAGGGGTCCAAGGGGGAGAGGTGATCTTAGTCAGGTGCGAGTGGCCACTGGTGTTCACGGTGACCTAGTGAAGGTGTTAGGGTGGTGGATTTGGCTCGAGAAGAGCTGTGGTGGCGGGTGGTAGGATGTTTGGAGGTTGAAGACGACAGGTTGGGGAGGGGTGTTAGGGTAGCCTAGCTTGCAATCGCCGGTGGGGGATGAGAAAAGGATGGATGGTGGAGCTACTAAGGGATTTAAATAGGCGTTTGAGGGTGAGGGTAGTGAAGTCCTAAAACCTGCCGCCACCACCAAGAGAGGAGCGTAGAAGGGGGAGTCCATTCTCCCTACTTTGAGAGTGAGGGGGCTTGAGATAAGGCTGGTTGGGTTTGTTTTGGCGAGATCACGTTATCTAGTTGGGAGAAACTTTGAGATTCAGAGTGAGGTGGTGGCTAGATGGAGGTCAGATCTCCTATTATCTCCTCACCTATGTGGGAGGTAGGTGATGAGGTTGGAGCTATTAGATCTCACGCGATCCACGATCAGGAGATCGATCAGATGGGATGTGGGTTTCTTAAGTGATCCATGCCTAAGTGTGTATAGGGGCCGCATGACACTCATTTTGATCAAATTAATCCTAAACTTAGTTCGTAGGGTTAAATAGATGAAATAATATACATTACTCTCAATTGCTAATAACTCCTAATTGGTTGATCCAATTAAATTGAAATTTTAAGGAGGGCTTCATGACATTATCATGTAAATATGGTATAATTTTGGCATTCAAATTTGAATATTAATCATGGCTATTGACTAAATACATTAATACCTATAATCGACCTTCATATGACACTAGTGTTTACATTATTTGAAAATGATAAGTTATTGAGTTGATTTAGTGAGGGAGATGGTTGAGGTATTATTGCAATTTTCAAAATAATAAGAGAGATAAATATTTGTAAAAACTCACTCTATCACATTTGCCTTCCCTAGATGGTAGTCTATCATGCAATCATAGTCCTCGATCGACTCCATCCATTTCCTCTTCTGCATGTTTAGATCCTACTTAGAAAAGATGTATTGAAGGTTCTTGTAGTCGGTGAAGTTCTGACACTTCACTCCATAAAGGTAGTGTCTCTAAATCTTCAAAGAATGGACCATATCTACAAGATCCAGATCATGCATCATGTAGTTCTCCTCATGTTTTTAATGTTGTCGTGAAGTAAAAGAAATCACATTCTTATCCTGCATCAACACGCATCCCAAGTCATTTTTGATGCATCATAAAAGACAATGTAACCTTTTTTGTGCTCTGGAAGAACTAAGAATGGTGCACTGGTCAAGTTCTCCTTCAACAACTCAAAATAACACCGACACTTGTTATCCTAGACAAAACGTACACCTTTCCTTGTCAACTTGATTAGGGGTAACACCATAGCACTGACATTCTTAATGAACCTCCTATAGTAGCCTACCAAGCCTAGGAAACTACAAACCTATGTCGGTGTCTTAGGCTGCTCCCATTCCAGCATTGACTCAACTTTCTTCAGATCCACACAAACACCTTTAGCAGATATCATGTGCCCAAGGAAAGACACTTCCTTTAACAAGAACTCATACTTACTGAACTTGGCATACAACATGTGTTACCTCAACAATGTCAACGCTTGTCGTAGATGTTGTTCATGTTGCTAAATATCTTTGGAGTATATCGAGATGTCATCTATGAACACCATCACAAACTGGTCAAGGTATGACTTGAACACTCTATTCATCATGTCCATGAAAGCTACCAGTGCATTGGTTAGCCTAAATTGCATAATCACAAACTCGTAGTGATCGTATCTAGTCCTAAAATCTGACTTTGGTATGTCATCTGCCTTGATGCTCAACGGATGGTATCCTGACCTCAAATCTACCTTCGAGAACACAGTAGCACCTCTCAACTAGTCAAACAAATCATCTATCCTCAGTAATGGGAAATTATTCTTAATATGACCTTGTTTAACTGCCAGTAGTCTATGCACAATCTCATAGAACTGTCCTTCTTCTTCACGAACAACACAAGAGCACCCCTAGGGGAAGTGCTTGATCTGATAAAGCCATTCTTCAACAACTCCTGCAACTGCTTATTTATCTCTTACATCTTCATTGGTGCCATCCTGTACAGTGACTATGCTATGGGTTGTGTTTTAGGAACAAGATTGATCTCAAAATCAAACTCTCTACGAGGGGTGGGGGGCAATCAGAAAAATCCTCAGGAAAAACACCCTCAAACTCTTGAACCACAAGCACCTTCTAGATACTAGGACTCCCCACCTTGGTATCCACTACATGTGCCTAGAAAGCCTCACACCCCTGCTTCATTAGCCTCTCTTCTATCATAGCTGACACTAAACACGTTTGAAGAATCTTCTTATCTCCTCAAAAGATTCACAAAACATCACCATCAGAGAATGTCGTCACCATGGAACTACAATCCAATACCACCCTGTACTTCTCCAAGGTGTCCATCCCAAGGATCACATCAAATCTCTATATGTCAAATGGCATAAGGTCCACTTGAATGTTGCATCCCGAGAAAGAAAGAACATAGGATGGACACACCTTTCATAACATAGCGGCACCAATAAGAGGGGTTTCTAACCATAGATTATTATATCTACTAACAACATGTGGATAACAACTATCTATCACCTCTCTGGTTATAAAAGAGTGTGTTGTGCCCAGGTCAACCAAGATATCTACAAAAGAAGAAGCAGACAAATCAAAATGATAAAGTTCCATCTGACCTATCACGATCTGTGGATTGATCACTCCCTCCAGATAGCTCAAAGCGTAGAATCGAGCCTTCGCCTATTTTCATCCACATCCTCTGCTAGGTTGCCCATAAGACCCTATTTGTGATGCCTGACCACGTCCTTTGCCATCCCACTACTAAATTGTTGATGTTGAGAACCCCAGTGACCCTATATCTATTGATGTGTCACTTCCTCATCCTTCTTTGGGAAAAACAACCTTGTATGCCTGGTCTATGTACACTTATAACATGATTTATCCTCATACCATGGCCTAGACAGGCCTGTCACTGACACTGATGCTATACTACAAACTCCTTTAGGAAGAAAACTATAGCCTCTTCCCTTACTTAGGGAACACTAAGGCGACACCATTGACCTTTGATGAGAGAAAGTTGATCGTTGTTGCAACTAAAGTGAAGAAAACATTGGCTTCATAAAGCCTTGAGAGGATGTCACTGAAACTGAGTTGGCCTCTTTTTAGTGTTGTCATCATGCTTCTCAACAACAGATTGCTCTATCCTCCATACTAACTCCACAAAGGTAGAGAACCTCTCCCTATTCTACAAAGGAGACACTATCATCATCAACTCTGTGCTCAAACCTTTCTCAAACCATCAAATCCTCTCCTTATTTTTTGCCTCCATGTGAGGACATAACCTCAAGAGCTCCATGAACTTTGCTTGATACTTGTTTATGGACATTGAACCTTGTCAGATTTTCTTGAACTGTGATATCCATCAAGATACGTCTTCAGGAAGTATCAGCTCAGAAACTCTTGCTGAAACTCTTCCCAACAGATCACAACTCCATGTCTCTTCTCTTCTTCTATGGCCCACCAATAGCAAGCACTTCCCTTCAACAAATGCACCACATGCTTCACCTTGTCGTCTTCCAGGATATTGAGGATCTTGAAAGCCTTTTCAAGCACCATCAGCCACATATCCGCATCTTCCAAGTCTGCTATACCCACATACTTGATCTCTCACACATGTCTCAAGCATTCGAACATCTTCCGAGAACCTTGGGATTCCACATTAGGGACAACTTCCCTAGCTTGAGGTACAAGTTCTCTATCCGCCATATGTGAAATTGTGGCCATCAACTGTCCAAACATGGATTGAAACACTGTGTTGGCCATGGTTGGTGGGTCAAACTAAGGAATTGTGGGATGCTCCCGTGTATGCCTTCTCTCACCACCTCTTAGAACAACAAAGCCACTATCAAGATGTTCTTCTTGCTCTACAAACATATTTACATAAGAATAAGCTATGAACAAATATGTTTTATGACACACAAACAGACACAAACCCTAGTCCTATGTCCCTATAGACTCAACAAACCTAGAGATCTGATACCAACCTTTCATATGACAACCCAATGCCATAGAAATGAGATTACTCAAAACAAAATGCGTGATCAATAGATAAACAACCGCATTACCATAAAAGTAGGTAAATTAAAATTGATCTATTACAAAAGAACTTATTCTCAGGTACATGCCACACATAAAAACTATAGGCATTCTGCAAGAACCACATATCGTTATACATATCATCTAAAAAACACATCCCTTCCTAGACCTAAGAGTAAAGTGATGACACTATGACTATACTACAACAATTAGCAGCTATCCAACCTTCTGGGTCTACATGATCCTGCCCACGCTACTGACAACCACCTAAAAAGATGTGGTAACCCATGAGGTGAGACCAACGTCCCAACGAGAGATATAACTCTCAAAAAGGGATTATTGAAACACAAAAGGATATATTATCATTGAACATGTTGAATAGATTCAACTGAATGAATAATTTAAACTAGTTACACAAGTTAAGTAGATCAAGCAACTAAATAGATAAGCATAACATCATACATGGCTAGAAGGAATATGAAGAACATGTAAGACTATCAACCACTAAACAATTAATTTCTCTTACCACATTATATAACAACTGAATAGTATAAGAAACAAGGAAAGGGAAAACATCCAATATGAAGTGTGTTTAACCCTAAAAAGATATACTACATGGCTCTATTACATCTTTTATTAAGCCCTGGGGAGTTTGAGGTATACTACTCAGACTCCAACTGTTCACTGAAATGTCAAAAATAGTGCTATAGAAGATCTAGGAGAGTCACACTCCTATGATCTCATTTTCCCTCGATCAGTTGGAGTCCTCCATAGTGACATATAAAGTCAAACTACAAAACACCTAGTCCACCTTGGTATATAGGTCACGACACTAGGCACCAGGGTATACGAAACCCTGCCACAAAGGTACTATCATAGTTTTCCTCAAACATATCACACATACAAATCTCCGAGACACATCCACCACTGTTATCACACTGAGGCATGACTATAACCATCCTCCATACAGGTGGGGTCAGGATGACAAGGACACACAATCTCTTGCACCCCGCATACTCAACAGTAAGCAATCTGAGTCTGTCTTAGGAAAACCCATTTTATCATCCAAAAAATCCTAACACTAGAATGGATCTATGGCACATGGCACTACATGATCAGGGTTTCAATTGATTAGTTAAAGCCAATTGGGTATCTTTTAACTACATAAATCAAGTTACATACAAATCCTAGAAAGATTCTACAAAGTTAAGGGTAGATTGTAACTTCATAAGATATAAAATGTATGAAACATAAAGCTTGTCACATCATCACATGGTAATGTTCACTATCAAACATAAGTCCATACTCATCATCAGATCATCATGGGATGCCCATTCCTTATCACATTATTGGGGGATATCAATCCCTTATCACATTATCAAAGGGTATCACCTCAATTAGGGCAATCAACCCTATCCAAGGTCATAAGACCATTCACATTGTTCCCTACAAGAACATCATCATCTCTCCATACCTTATCAAGGCTCATCATCCTCACCATACATATGATAAATAAGTGATATACAAATCATTCAAGAGTTATGATGCCTAACAACATTAAGTTAGGGTTGCAACATTAGGAGAGAAAAATATTCTATCATCATGCTAATTACTCAAGACGACTAATTAACATTATCATGTATTCAAATTAGGATTAGAGTTCAACAAAGAAAACCAAACCAGGGTTTCAAATAATTATAAGTAAACCCTAATTATCATTTCCAATAATCATGGAGGCAAATAAGTCAACCACCATCAGCATAAGGTCAACGACATAAGACAATAACAAGTCTAGGAATCTTCATCAACCGTTGATATTTGGGACTCACCTTCTTCATCGACCAAAGAGGTGAATCACCTTCAACAACCATATAGATCAAACATCATCATTGAGCACAAAACCACATAGTTGGTGATTGAAAATACTAGAGTTTAACCCCCTTCATCAAACACATAAAATCCAACACATTGACATCCATTAAGTTCCATAGTTCAATGACCACATAGGAAAAGTTTAGTGACCAAGAAGATGGAAAAACTCATTGACTATTGAGAAGGAGAAATCTTGGTGACCACTCAACATAATATATCTTGGCAAACTCATGATAAGAGAGAGAAAAAATGATGACCATGAACAAATCATCAACCACAATGGCACAACATGTTGATCATCACCATAAAGCCAAAAGTCACCAACTAGTATACCGCAAGAAGGAAATAAATTACAAACCCTAATTACAACCGCCAACATGAGAAAAATCAAAACCATGATTTGAGAGAGAAAACCAACATTCCAACACACATGCATGCATCAAAACTATCATCACCAAGCAAGAAAAATCATATCCAAATTTTAGGTTTATCAAAGGGAAGTAATCTACTCAAGAATCACCAAGAATCAGAAACCCTAGATCATATATCATCTTTCAACTTGGAACCACATTCTCAGGGTAGATTATTTGCATGCAAGTTAAGTGTAAGTAATAATCGAGGTGAAAGTTATACAACTCACCTCAAATGAAAAGAATCAACTCCAATAGCATTGAAGCCTCAAGGGAAGAGAGAAAACCCTAGATTGATCAACACTCTTATCCAAGATGTTGGGAAATATGGCTATAGAGTAGGAAGAAGAAATAAAAAAAATATCTACCATATTCCCCATAATCAGTAGATCACGTCAATAACTAAAGTGCAGGAAGGATGGTTTCAAGGATGTACCTAGTCCTAGAGCAAGTCTAGAGACAATAAACATCATCGTAGATGTGAAACTCTAAATCCTGGTTGCACTGGGACCCGTCTGACTGCTCTTCCTCCTAGTCTGCACCATTGACTGCATCCACAAACATCTACTTCTTCAATAACTCCTCTTATCAAAGACTGTTTCTTGACGTTGTCCTCAAAGCGACAGACAATAACCTCCTGCTTATATGGTGGTCCACGTGAACTACCTAGAACTGTGATAGTCCTGCTAGAATGATCAACAAGGAGTCATCCCACCCATTTATGTACTAGTCACAAATTTTCTCTCCCACAACAATGATCTCAATTGCTCTCTCCCTTGTTTTTCCTCCCTACTTGGGTAGGATTTCTTTGTTACCACAACCAGAGGATAAAGTTTCTCAAAGAAAATGTTTCTCAATTATATGTGTTCTGCTCTAGGAAGCCCCCAGTACCCCTCTATTTATAGGCGGGATTTGGGTCCAGGTTCCCAGTCGATGTAGATGTGAAAGGGACTGAAAAATTTTGAATTTTTGCAATAATATGGAAATCTCGCAACCTGCAACAACCCAAATGATTTTTTGGGAAACCATATAGTCATCTAGCATGCCAGACAATCGTTTGGTACAACCCAAATGGCCGTTTGGTTGTTTCTCAGTTGTATACAAAATTGGCAACTCAATTCCCATCAGTGTTGGACATTGATTTACTTGCATAACTAGTAATGTATAAGAGAAAAAAATAGGGACCATCTCTCCCATGTGAGACAGTCGTCTCCATCACCTAGATGGTCATCTGGTGACCCAAGTCGAGCCTGCTGGTTGGGTCAGTTCACTTCTTAGCCAATTTGAACTAAAAACATGCCAGACTCCCCAGATGCCCGTATCAACACTTGAGATGACCATTTGGCACTTCCAGACGGTCGTCTCAACACTTGCGATGAGAGTTTGGATGTGCTAGCATCCTATTTGTTGCATCAATCAAATACCTAAACATTTTAGTACTTAATTCAATTGTCATTCAAGATTTTAACTCTTCTTCTAGGTCGAGACCTATGTGTGTGACCCTATAGGTCACATGTTACATTGATAGTGAATGTCCATAACAACTTATGACATTATAAGCAATGATTGGTGCCTAGTCACACATCAATGCTACCCAAGTAAATGGAAATTGGGGAACAACTTCAACCTACAATCTATGTATGCCATTGTGATGTTTTTATAGTTCCTTTATCACTGATGTCTAGATTGAACTAGAGGTATGGATAAGTCACACTCATTATTATTCAATCATGTTTCTTGAACCTAGAGTAGACAGTCTAAGATATTTGTAAGCTCAATATCACATATTGACTCACATGTGCATAGCCATGCATTTCTCAATCTCTCTAATCAAGAGGCCTACGATATCACACTATAGTAGGAGGGACAAATCCCATATCCATCACTCACAATCAATCCCCATGTGTCAAATTCACCCAATCATCACCTTTATAACAATCCATGTTTCAGGACTACATTTGATGATGTAAAAGTATACCCAACAACATGTGATGAGTGTAGTGATTTTAGGTCTGAGAACGACAATCACCACCATCACTATGAGAACTGACTATGACTTTCATGATGATGTCTTCCATGTGTCAATCTCATAGTGGGTCTGTCTGATACACTATTATCTAACATGTATCTACGTGCTTGGTTTGATATAGTCATATCATGACTAATGAGACTCTCTCATCAACCAACTCACACTCTGATCTTATGTGTTATTAGCATCTATCAGCCTTCCAGAATAACAACCGACCAGGGACATAATAATAATATGTATATGCACTGTTAACATGCATATGATCTAATTTCCCCAAGTCATGTGAAGACATACATCATTGAGTAATATAATCATCTAGACATTTACAATGTTACATCAATATCTCATAACTTAATTATATAGAATAAATTGGAAGCTTGCCTTTATTTATTAATCAAATCAATTACAAGTTATGCCATTACAATCATCACATGATTGAATCTCTTGGCATAAATACAAACACAAGATAGATCCAACTCCAAGAAGGAAACAAAATCCTAGATTAAAGAGCTAGAAGGAGAGCAAAAACCTGAGGTCAAAGAGAAAGAAAGAGGAGTTCTTCATTCTTAACTCAAGCACTACCATGGAGAACCATGGTTTTGGCCAAGAAGAGAAAGAAGAAGAGGGTAGAGAAAGATAATAAAGATCAAGAGGTAGATAACTTACCAATATTAAGAAGATAAGCAAAGATCATCAAACATTCATGAAGGAAGGGTTGCTCCAAACCCTAGCTCAATATGCAAGATGGATTGACCACTTAAGCTCCACCTTCACCACTAATAACAAGGGGATGAGATCCAAGGAGAAGAAGAGAGAAAGAGGGTGTAAAAGATTTAGTTGCATACAAGGAGAGAGGTTGATATAGCCAAGGGTTGGAGAGAGAGAAGGGAGGTTAGGTGTCATGCTAACACATGCCATGTGTTCACCAAATCTCATCCATGCAAGCACCACACCTAAGCATGCATCAAAGTTAATAAAACTAAGAAAACTCAACAAACACTCTTGGTCTAGGAGAAACCATCAACCTCTGAAGATTAGGAGAGAAAATTATCTATGTAGATTCTCAGTAACAACAAGGTCAAAAACTCAACGATTGCATAAACCAAACCCTAGGGTTTCTTGGCGACCTAGAGGGTGTCATGGCCTCATCGACCACAAAGACTAGAGGAACAATAAAAAAATCATCGACTTCTAAGAATCATGGATCACAATATCCTTGGAAACTACCAAAACACAAACTCCTCAGTTAAATATATAGTAAGGTCAACCATCCACTTAGGGCATTCAAGAAAACCCTAATTCTCAACACATGATGCCACCACATCCAACGAAGGTACAAAAAGGTGCCCCAAAGCACCAATATCTCCAACATGATGTCAAAATATGTGAGACACAACAAGAAAATAAAAAAATTGCACAAAAACCCTAAAAATGGGTAAATTGTAATTACATCCAAAGTAAGCACATATAAGCATAACTAGCTCAATCAATATCCAAACTGGACCACTGAGCTCGGCAAATAATCAAATAAATTATAGAAAGATCCAACCAATTTGGTAAAAGGCGATGAGTGGCGTTCCGGTAGGTCTCGGTAGAGGCGGCAGTGGCGGCAGAGGTGGTGGCTGTGGTTTCTTCGGTGGAAGGGGTTGCAGACCGCCGAAATCACTAGATCCGCTAGAGGCTGAAGTGCACGGTAATGATCATGATGCGATTCTCAAGAGATCGGGCATCTCCCTCGTGTTCAGTGGATCGTCGGGCAACACTGATGATCGGATGAAGTCCAAGCCAGATGGATTGATGGAAGTCGACGACCTGGTCGCTGGAGAGGAAGTGTTTCCCTGTCTCTCACCCGTGCAGGAGGAGCCACAGACGAGGGTGAGGCGTAAACATGTCTCGTACAAAGATATCACTGCGGGAGCCGAAGGGATTGCGCTGGATCCTATAATGGGATTTGAGGACATGAATGTAGGTCTGTTGAAGGGGGACATCGTGGTGATGGAGAGGGAAGGCACTCTGAGCTTTGAAATAAACCAGGAGAAGTAATCAGATCTGATGAAACCGTGGAAGTACACAGTCATCGTTAAGGTGTTAGGCAGGGAGGTGGGATTTATGCTGCTGTAGAAGCGAATCAAGATGATGTGGAACCCGATGGGGGACTTCAGGCTCATTGATCTGGAAAACAATTACTACCTGGTCCAACTTCTCCGTCAGGATGACTATCTAAAGGCGCTAACGGGAGGTCCCTGGCCATTGATGGGTTCCTATCTGAGTGTTCAACCCTGGGATCTGGGTTTCACTCCGATAGCAGGAAATCCAAAGTTCATCGTTGCATGGGTGCACATCCCAATGCTTCCTATATTCCTATACCAGAAACGGATATTGGAAGAGATTGGTGACCACATTGGGGAAACGATGAGAGTGGATAACAATACCAAGCTCAAGAGGAGAGGCAAATTTTCCAGAATTGGGGTTAAACTAGACTCGACGAAGCCATTGTTGCCAGCGATCTACATTCAAGGTGAAAGGTACAATTTAGAGTATGAAAACTTGCCGATGATATGTATGCACTGTGGTTGTCTGGGACATATTGTGGAGGAATACAGGAAGAGGATGGAGGCATAGGTTGCTGCCCAGAAATAGGTGGAGGAGGGAGGCACGATGGGTACTGCTCATAGCCCGGAGAAGGAGGTGCAGCCACTGGGGGAGTTCACACCTGCAATGCACACAAGGCCTTTTCAGCGTAAGCCTAGGAAAGCACAGCTAGGGGGAAAGATCAGTGTGAGTACAGGGAACAAATTTAGTAACCTGGCAGGGGAGGAGGAAGAAGTGACTGAGCAGGTAAACCTATATGGGATAGCTGACTGGGTCACAAGCTTTGATTGGAGACAAAAGAAGACCAAGAGCAGGCAGGAAAAACGGGCAGAGTCTTTCACTAACATGGGCAACACGGATGCTGGCAAGGAGAGAGTGCCGTTACAAGAAGTATCAAATGAAAGGTTAAACCGGAGACCCGGGGCTGGGGAAGGTAAAGAAAACAATCACGTGGCCAACACCATTGTAGAAGATGATATGGTGATCATTACGGGTGAATCCAATCAGAATGCACCTCAGATGACATTCTGCTTTAGAGCTGGAGATCTGTCTAAACCGAGTGGGGGGACCAGAAAACCCTTAATGGGAAGCGTGGGTATCCACTTGAGAAACAGGAAGGTGAACAATACTATAGAGGGATCGAGGAAGAGGGGCCGGAAGAACCCAAAAGGAAGCTTGGAGGGCGAGATGAGCCCGGTGGATGATATCCAGTCTGGATGATTTGTACAACCTGGAATGTGCAGGGTAGCTGTTCGACGGATACCCATAATACTATCAGAGAGTTTTCTGCTAGATACCATATCGATATGTTGGGGATCCTTGAACCTCGAACCAGTGGTTCGGTTGCGGATAGTATTGTCAAACAATTGGGTTTTGATCATTCCCATAGAGTGGAAGCGATCGGGTTTGCTGGCGGCATTTGGCTTCTCTGGAAGGATAGGATTGGAACTGTGGAGGTGTTGGCCCTCCATAAGCAGTTTATCCACTGCATGATCAATGGCGATGCTCTTGTGACGGTAGTCTATGCCAGTCCTAACCAGGCTAAACGTCGCTTTCTGTGGAGGCACCTTTCTACGATCAGCCAGGCTTTGAGCCACCCTTGGATTGTGATGGGAAACTTTAACGCTATCATACACCCCCACGAGAAGAGTGGTAGTGATAAGATGAATTTCAGAAGTTGCAGGGAGTTCTCGGAGGCCTTGGATGTGGCTGGGCTCAAGGACTTGGGGGCCTCGGGTCCTCTTATGACCTTCAAGTGGGGTATGCTTCAGGAGAGGCTTGATAGAGCTGTGGCTAACCACGAGTGGATGGATTCCTTTCCGAATACTCATGTTGAGGTTCTCCCTAGAGTTGGGTTGGATCATGCGCCGATCTTGATCAGGACGGCCAGAGGGAGGACCAGGAATGCTAAGAGATTTCTGCAGACTAATGTTAACTGGACTATGCGGGCCTCCTTTCAACACTTCTGGGAGAGTGCCTGGATGGAAGATAGGAGCTTCACTGAGGTGCTGAACATCCTTATGAAGAAGGCAGAGGTGTGGGACAGTGAGGAGAGACATAAGGAGAGGGAGAAGA
Source organism: Alisma plantago-aquatica (assembly GCA_963693085.1). Classification (NCBI taxonomy): domain Eukaryota; kingdom Viridiplantae; phylum Streptophyta; class Magnoliopsida; order Alismatales; family Alismataceae; genus Alisma; species Alisma plantago-aquatica. The sequence goes on along the minus strand of OY856413.1, from coordinate 1,169,323,852 downwards.
AAAATTGGCTTCTGAAAGCCATTGAGTACTTGTAAAGAAGGCTCTGCTGTAATTATGATGTGAATATTGATGAGGCGCTTGGACTAAGATAGGGGGAGTTGCTCGAGATGTTGAATCGTGAAGAAACAGAATGGAAACAAAAAGCCAGGTGCAACCAAATTAGACTGGGAGACCAGAATACCGGGTACTTTCAAGCGGTGGTTAGAGGTAGACGAAGGAGGAATATCATTTCCAAGTTAAAGAATAAGGAGGGTATTTGGATCGAGGAGACCAACGAGCTGAGAGAGATGGTTAGAGGTCACTTTATGGATCTGTTTCAGAGCAATGGTCGTAACAGGAATGCTTCTAATAGATACCCTGGCCGCTTTCCGGACATTCCTTCTGAGGAGGTCAGGCGTCTTGCTGCGGTGCCTGAAGAGGAAGAGATTTACAAGGTGCTTAACCTGATGAATCCTACCAAAGCGCCAGGCCCGGATGGAGTGGGCGCGGGGTTCTTACAGACTAACTGGTCCAGAATGAAGAACTCTATGGTGCATATGGTCAACAATTGCTTCAAAGGAAGTGAGATCCCGGTTGATATGGCGAGTGCTAATATGGTTCTTATATCTAAAACTTCGTCGCCAGAGAACTGTAATCATCTAAGACCGATCACCCTGAACAACACCAACTTGAAGCTTGTTTCCAAGATTGTTGTTGAGAGAATCAAACCTTTCTTGCATGATTGGATTTTGCCTTTCCAGAGTAGCTTTGTTCCCGGGCGGAAGATCTCAGACAACACTATCCTCGTTCAGGAGATCATTCACTCTATGGGTACTAGAAGGTAGGGACAGGGTTGTATGGCGGTTAAGATTGACCTCTCCAAGGCCTACGATAAGATGGAGTGGGCTTTCATCCGGGACACTCTCCAGAGAATGGCTATGTTGGAGAATATTGTTAATCTCATTATGAATATCATCACCTCTGGTGAGATTGGCCTTCTGTGGAAAGGGGAAAAACTAACTCCTTTTAGAGCTACTCGGGGAGTTCGTCAAGGAGACCCGATTTCTCCTTATATTTTTGTGCTTTGCCTGGAGAGGCTTTGTCAAACCATCACTGAGATGACTCATGAGGGAGAGTGAATCGCGCTTCAGGTCAGAAGAGGAGGCCCGGAGATCACCCACGCATGCTTTGTTGATGACTTCGTCTTGTTTGGAGAAGCTTCTGTTGCGCAAGCTAGGCGGATGATGAAATGCCTTCGTGATTTTGGGATTGCCTCTGGCCAGGAGGTTTCTAAAGAGAAGTTGATGGTTTTCTTTTCCAAAATTATGGATAGGATAACCAGAAGACGTATTTGTAGACGTATGGGGATTCCCCAAACAGATAATCTGGGCAGACACCTGGGTATTCCTATGCTTCATGGACGAGCTAACAAGCATGTGTATCTCAAGCTTCTCAATGATATGGAAGGGAAAATTAATGCTTGGACGAACAGAACCTTGTCCTTCGCGGGTAAGGTGACCCTGGCCCAATCTATTATGAATTCCACGCCTGCCTATCTGATGCAATCGGTCCACCTGCCAGAGGCAGTGTGTGACACCATCGACCAGAGCATCAGGAATTTTATATGGGGTCAGAAAATGCACACCATTATTTGGAGAAAGATCATTGCGGCCAAGAAGGAGGGGGGGTCTAAAGATCAAATGCGCCCGCCTGCAGAATGAGGCCCTCCTATCCCAAATGGTGTGGGATGTTTGCACTAGAAGAGATATCCATTGGAGGAAAGTTATGGATGCCAAGTACTCACATCTAAAGGACGAAGGCCTTACCAAAGGTTCGAGACTCTGGAAGTTCATTTACAAACATAGAGATGACATGGAGATGCATATCGGGAGGGTGGCTATTAATGGAGATGATACGTCTATCTGGACGGACAGATGGGTGGAAGGGGAAGCTAAGGTGAGATTAAAGGAGGGCAGGAATATACCAGCTGAGTACTCTGATCTGAGAGTATCGTCGATGGTGAAGGATGGAGGGTGGGATATGGATTTTGCCAGATACTGGTTCTCAGAGGAAACCTACAATGCCATCTTCAACACTACCGTGCCTATCAAGGATGTAGACAGTGACAAGTGGTAGTACACTAAGGCACGAGATGGTAATTTTTCTTCTAAAGTTGTCTACAACAGCCTGCTCCTGAAGACTAGACAACATGTTATAGGTTGTTGGGTGAGTATATGGAAGCTTAGAGTGGCCCAGCGGACTAAGGTGTTCCTGTGGAAAGCTCTGCATGCAGGTTTGTTAACTAATCTCAATAGAGCTAAACGGAAGATACGCATCAGTGATAGGTGCCCGAGATGTGGAGAGGGTGCTGAGAGCACATTCCATGTGCTCATCGACTGCAAATTCGCCAGAGGTATTTGGGAGATGTTTACTACTGAGCATGGTTTCCAGAACGTAAATCACCATTGCCTGAAAGGGTGGCTGTCCAGTAACCTGAAACGGAAGAAGGAGTATCCCTGCCGGAGGGAGGGGGATGCTATTATCCTGGAGGGTATTTGGAAATGTAGGAATGAAGCCATTTTTGAAAACATTACCCACACCCGTCTCCAAGTGTTCCATAGAATTCCATGACAAATCAGTCTGGTCTTGAAGGCTTTTAAGCCTGCCCAGGATGTGCCTGCTAAGGGGGATCACAACCTACAGTGGAAAAAGGATTTGATCGCTTCTCAGGCTAATAGATTGAACGTTGATGGGGCCTTCTTTAAAAGAACGGGATGGGCTGCGACCGGTTTTATTCTAAGGAATTATAGGGGCTGCTGGATTCGAGGAGGTAGTGGTTCTTATGATCTAAAGGATATTACGGCTATCGAGTTGCAGGCTATAGCCAGGGCCTGGCAGCTGTGCATTCCATGGAAGGGGAGTTGGTGGTGGTGTCCGACCACAAGTCTGCTTGTGATTACATCAACTGCAGGATCTCGACGCCAGCCAAGTATAGGCCTGCTGTCAACGTCTGTCTTCAGGTGCTGAGTAGAAGGAACCCTACCTCTGTCATTTTCAACCCGAGGAGCATGAAAAAGCTGGCCGACGCTCTGGCTAAACGGGGAACTAAGGTGGAGATAGGTGATCATGTTTGGAACTCTTGTCTGGATTTCTTAAGTGAGAGTCTCACTCGGGATACCAGACTTCTGTTTGAAAATCGTTTAGAGCCTGCAAGGAGGGCGGGGTGAATAAAAAGACCTCCTGGTTTCGGTAAAAAAAAAATCCAAAATGGACCAAACTTGAAACATAAGCTCACAACATGTTATCAAAGCATATAATGAAGTTAGATTAATGTTTTAAGTATCTAATTATTCTATGGAAGCAAGATCAACAAGAAAGAAAGGTCAGGTGTCTTACAAGAAAGATGGTCCTTTGTACGTCTTGCTTGAAAATGATGGTTGGAAAGTGAAAACCCTCCATATGGGATGGATTTCATGTAGTTTACTATTTTCAATGATCTAGGAATTGATTTTGGACAAAGGAAGAGAGGAAAATTTCATAACAAAGAAATTGCGAAAGGTAATTCACACTGGGTATTTTAAATATGAAATTATGTGAAGTTTTCTAAAAAAGAGGTGTTGGAGAGAACTAATAACTTGGATTGGGCTCAATATTGTATTTAATGAGAATATATATATATATATATATATATATATATATATATATATATATATATATCCAAATAATAGACCTTACCAACTTTTGAAGAGAAAGGGTTTTATTTGACTTTGAATACATAAAATAAAAGGAAGACTTTTGAACAAATAAATATATCTTTAACTTTTGTATAGTGGTCTCAAATCTCACCCACACCTAGATAAAAAGTATTAAAAATTTTCCTTCAAACTTTGGGATAAAAAGGACAAAAGAAGTGATAAATACAAATTTGGGGGGTTTTCCTAAAGTGAAATGGATTTATAGGAAATGCATTAAATGTCACATACTATTTTCAGATTTAAGAACAAGGACTCGACCTCTATATATTTCACATGGTCTTAAGACCATTCGATTGGGAATCGAGTATGCTTGAATCATCTTATACCCTGGTGGTAAAAGGAAACCAAGAGAACATTAACTATGATATTTGCACGCTCCAATTATCTCTCTCTCTCTCTAGAACATGTTCCCAATAAGAGATGTGACCATCAGATTCGATGTGTGAAAGAGAAACCTCTGACCCTAACTTTCCCTAGTTGTATATGGGATTGGGAATTTCCCGAATTCCCAGCTTATGTTGGACTACATGGGTGGATGGCTTGCGAAGCCAGGCCTATATAAAGGACATTACCCTTTTCATGAATGGGACACAAGGATTGTGAGACCCAAACAAACCTACCCTTGGCTACCTAGAGCCCGTGTGGCCCAAAAGTATTGGTATTTTCTGACGTGGCCTGTTCTGATTGGCCTAAGAATGTTAATCTTGCAAAATTTGTGGTAATTACTACGGTTATCAGAATGAGACAATAAAATACGTAAGTTGATCAAAAAATGCAAGGAATCCAATTAAATTGGATTCAAGACCTAATTCCCTAATTAATTCCAAAGGTGTGATGCAATCTTTAATATAATAAATGCATAGAAACCCAAGTTTCATTATTTTATGATTATCACTCATTATATTAATTGATTAAGTCTAACCTTTTTGGATAAAAAGAGCATCTAGGACCTAATTCTAATCCCAATTCTAAAAGTAGTGCAAAATGTGTTGAAGTGATGATTAATGCACAAAACCTTAGTATTTGATGAATAGGTTGTTAATCATGTTGCATATGTTTCTTTGAGATGTAAACTGATATTGTAGGATATAATGACGATTTAACATGTTAAGACTTCTAAGATGAATAATCGTGCATATGAAGAATTACGGTTAAAGATCCTAACTTGCCATGTCAGTAGTAAACTTAACTGAATCTAAGTGATCATAAAGAAAGGATATGTTGGATATAGTAATTAAGGTTTCACGTAATGATTAACATGCGGTAGAAATAGGATTTATACCCTTGTTCCTCATCCAAACCCTAAACCCTATGTTACAATCTGAGTAGGGTTTTTATCTAATTAACGTGATGATGACAATATAGGATTTACATATATAAAGATGAATTGTTGAAGTTCTTGAATTTATTGATTAAACCTGCTTGAAGTCTGTCGTGCATGATATACATGGTTCACCTTTGAGATACATGGTTACGATTATGACTACCCGCCATATTGTTTGCTGACGTTTGCCGAGGTTTTATTGAGGATTGAACAACTAAATTGTTGAGTGTTTATTTACATTCAGTTCAATTATAATGCCACTATGAGTATCACACAAAGAAAGGAAATGTAAGTTCTTATCATAAATATTTGATGCTTTATATGTTATTATATTAGCTGCAAAATTGTGGTTGCCCCCCACGTACATAGTATTGCAATATGCTAATTGTGTTTTGTTTGTCACTATTTCCGGTATATGATACACATGATAAAGGACCTAAAGAATAAGATGAAATATAGTGAAGGAACTAAAGACATACCAAGGAGGACTAGATAGATTGTACTTCGTATGAATATGTAGTAGTTTCATGAGGAATATTACTGTGCAGTTTGCAAACAATAGTTGAAAATAATGAAATTATTGGACGTTATTTAATATTTGCTAAATCGGGATCCTTAGGAATATAGGTAATGGCTCTCATCTTGAAGGTCTTTCCTTAGATGGGGGATGCTGAAAGTGCGATTATTAAATTTGGTATTAGATCCCCAAAATTTTCAAAAAATATTTAAAATTTTATAATTTCAACTAATATGTAGATATACAAGGCAATCGTCTGATACCCATCTTCTTGGATGACTGGTCGAATTTTGAGGACAAAATTCCTATAAGAGGGAAAGGATGTTATAACCTCATTTTCCCATGTGTTTATATATTTGATTACAAATAATTAACAACATATTAGAAATATGGTCTTTTATGTCTTGTTTGAAAAATTATGGTTGGAAAGTGCAAATACTCCATATGGGATGGATTTTAGGTTACTGTTTTCAATAACCCATAAATATATCTTTGATAAAGGAGTGGAAAACCCATTAATAAAGAAATTACTCAAGGTAATTCACAACGGCTGTTTTAGATATGGAATTATGTGGAGTTTTGTAGAAAAGAGGTGTTTAAGGAAACTAATGACTTGGATTTGTCTCAATATTAAATTTAATGAGAATATATATATATATATATATATATATATCCAAATAAGATATCTGGCCATGTTTGGAAGAGAAAGGGGTTTATTTGATGCTTTAAATAATTATTTGATGCTTTAAATAATTCAAATAAAAGATTCTTTGACTTTTCATAGTGGTCTCAAATCTTGCCCACACCTAGATAAAAGTATTAAAGACTTCCCTTCAAAGCTTGGGATTAAAAAGATAAAAAGAGAGAGAAATACGAATTTAAGGAGTTTTCCTAAAGTGAAATGTATTTCTAGGCAATGTATTACATGTCACATACTATTTTTGGATTTAGGAGTAAGGACCTGACCCCTCCATATTTTGTGTGATCTTAAGACTGTTCAATTGGGAATCAACAATGTCTTAGTCATCTTCTACCACAATGGAAAAAGGAAACCAAGAGAACAATAACTATGATCTTCACACACTCTAATTCTCTCTCTCTAGACCATGTTCCCACCCAAAAATGCTATCATTAGATACGACATGTCAAAGCAAACCTCTCTCCTGACTTTTCCTAGTTTTATGTGGGGTTGGGAATTTCCCCAATTCCTAGCTTATATCAAACTCCATGGGTGGATGGCTTGTGAAGCCATACATATATAAAGGGAATTACCATTTTTGTGAATGGGACACAAGGGTTACAAGACCCAGACAAACATGCCCTTGCCTCCCATTTTGTCTCAAAGCCCTTCATGTCTTCTAGTTTGTCTCCTTCTATCTGCTAGAGAACCCCCTCGTCTCTGTCCAAGCTACCTCCAAGCAATCACTGTCTTGCATTCTTTTTAGCAAAGAGTAGTAGAGAGAATGGGGTCTTCATTAACTGCTCTGGAGGCCAGAAACCCAAAGTCAATGGTGAAGTTGACCGTCGAGCTGACACTGTGTTGTGAGAAGAAAAGCTCGTAGGGTTGAAGATGAAGACTAGTGAAATTACCTACCTACCCCGAGTCTTACATAGGAAGGTAAGCCCCCTTTCATATTTTGGGTCTTTTAGCAAGAGCCTCCCGCATGGATATCCTAGCTGAGGCAGTTGCAAGCCATTGTCAGTGTTGAGCCTATGTGGCCCAAACAAGATAATGCATTTTCTGACATGGCTTGTTCTGATTGGCCCAATAATTTTATTCTTGTAATTTTTTAATAATTACTAGGGTTATCAGACTAAGACGAATAAAATGTTAAAATTTGATAAAAAATGCAAGGAATCAAATAAGTTGGATTTAAGACCTAATTCCCTATCAAATTCCAAAAGTTCATAAAATGGAATCTTAATATAATAAAAGCATAAAAACCCAAGTTTCATGATATTAATGGTTATCACTTATTTGAATAATATTATTGGAAAAAGTTTAACCTTTTTAGATAAAAAGAGTATCTAGGACCTAATTATAATCCCAATTCTAAAAGTAGTGCAAATGTGTGTCGAAGTGATGATTAATGAACAAATACCCTAGTTTTTGATGACTAGGTTGTTAAATATGTTTCTTTGAAATGTAAACTGATATTGTGGGATATAATGATGATTTAATAAGATTTCTAATATGAATAATCATGCATATGAAAAATTAGGGTTAAAGATCCTAACTTTCCATGTTGTTAATAAACTTAATTGAATCTAAGTGATGATAATGAAAGGATATGTTGGATATAGTAACTAGGGTTTCGCCTAATGGTTAACAAGTGGTGGAAATAGGGTTTATACCCTTATTCCTCACCCAAACCCTAAACTTTGAAATAGGACCCAAGTAGGGTGTTAATCTAATTAATGTGATGGTGATACTTTAGGATTTACATATATATATGTATCAATTGTTGAATTTGTTTGATTTGTTGATTAGTTTATTAAACATACTTGAAGTATATAGTGCATGATATGCATGGTTAACCACTATCACTACCCATATTATAGTTTTTCAATGTTTTCCTAGGTTTTCTCAAGGATTGAACAACTAAAGTGTTGCATGTTTATTTACATTTTGTTCAATTATAATGGCACAATGAGTATAAAAAAGTAGATTAATGTAAAGAAAATGTATGTCTTATGTGCAATATATGATGCTTTATATGTGTTTATCTTCGTTTTACACATTGTCATTTCACCCCATGCACTCAATATAGCATGTTTTGTTTGTCAGCATTTTAGGTTATGATACACATGATAAAGGACATGAGGAATACGATCAAACATATTAAAGGTATGAAAGTTAAACTGAGGAAGATTAGAGAGATTATACTTCTTCTCAAATATGTATTGATTTCACAAAGAATATCATTGTGCAGTGTGTAAACAATATTTTAAAGTAATGAAACTATTTGATGTTATTTATTATCTACTAAATATGGATACTTGGTAATATAGGTAATGTCTCTCAACTTGAAGGCCATTCCTTAATTAGGGGACGTTGTAACTGAGTTCTCTATAGGTACAATGTTGTTGGTCATGGATAAGGTGATTGAAATCATGTAGAAAGCTCCAATACCCCCAAGAATGTCAAGACCAAACTGATAATCCTTAAGATAAATGATTGCAACTGACAAAAACACTTCATTGAACCTTAAAAAAAAACAACACCAAATTATACCAACCTTAGGCCAAATGTTGTTGTCCGGCTCATTAAAGGGAGTCAAAGGGGCACTGGAAACATAAGGTTATAGGGATGCATATCAACAACCAGTGAGTTAAAGTTTGACCACAATCAAGACTGCATTAATTAGTCATCTTTAATGACCTTTTTGAATCATAAATAAAGTCAAGAAGGTGTTGTGAACAAAGTCCATCATGCATATTAGTTGTCTCTTTTTGGAAGGATAATATTTCTCTTCAACCATAACACTAGAAGAAACAATAGGAGAGAAAAAAAAATATCTAACACATCTGGACCATAAGAGATGTGAGTTAGGGATGTTTTTCTTCAAGATCGAAATGGGTAGTAAAGCTAGAGGGGGAAATTCTACTAGAGGAGAGGAATTATATGATAATAGAAAATTGTTCATCCTTGATCTTTGTGTTGGCATAGACAATATGAATTCAAAATATTTTTCACATAAAAATGGACATTGGTGAGTCAAGATTTAGATGAGGAGTTGTTGGATAGCTCTAGGTCCTAGATTTTAAGTTTCCAGGTCCTTAAGGAACATAAATTGTTAGACAGAGGCATGCTTCATGCTGAGCATTCTTGAACAGACTAGAGAGAGAAGCAATTGAGAACACACATAGGGAGATGTAAAAGATGAGCCCAAGCATTAATGGAGCAAGACAAGAAGCCACTTGTTCTAGGATAATAACATACTGTCAGAGAATGGATGATGATAAGAATTTAGTGTTCTTTACTGTAGGAATACCCATACAAAAGACAAAATTAATATGATTCACATTAAGCTTTAGGTAGTTCACAAGAGGAGGTGGCGGTTCAATATGTTGATCGGCCATAAAGGTGTAAGGAACATGAACCAAAATGCCAAGCTTGATGGTGGTGGATAAGCCAATAATCACATCGACTGGATGCTAGTCATGATGGACGTGAAGAGTGGTAGTAGCGTTAGAACCATCAAAAGCATAGTTGGGAGAGGACTTGGACCCATGTTACTGGAATAATGTCATCCACACATTCAACATTTGCAAGAACAAAGAGATGTGGTGAAGCCTTCCCAAACATTAGTGTATTTTAGTAACTTATGGATGTATCCAACTCTACTTAGCGAGAAAAAATACATAGGTAAAAAAATGATTGGCAATAATACTAAAAGAAAAGGACTTATCATGACATCAGTGGGGACTCTTGAATGGACATGTGATGTGGACACTTCTGTTGGTCAAATTCACAACTACTATTGAGGAACTTACTAGTGTTGAAGCTTCCTAATGTTGTTGTGATTGTTGGTGATGGTGAAAGAATATGGATGGAGAGGATGCAATAGAGACTAATGTCATCAACTATGATTACAGGATAGAGGAGTTGTCTTCAATCATGAAAGGATATGGAAAAGGGAATTGGAGAGGAGATCAAAGGAAATGGAAGATCAAATGAAATTGAAGAGGAAGCCAAAGGATATGTATTAGGTTTCATTAATGTAATCTAAACATTAAATACTATTATATTGTGTTTGTTTGGACTATTCCAAACAAATTATTAAACATTAATGAACTTGATTATAACATCTGAATTAGGTTTGGTTGGTTTGTACATTTTGTCATTGATACAAGAAATGTAGATTCTCACATATCAAATCTAGTTAGCATACAAATGTGACTATTTTGTTGTGTTATATGCAAGGAGGAATCAAAAGATCATTTGATTTCAACAACGAGGCATCTAAGTTTCTTTGGATAGAAGTGGAAAAGGCCTTTTAGATCACATGCGTAGTGAACAATCCTCCTTTTTGCATGTCCTTATACGTTGTTGGGCCTTAGATAATTTCTTGAGTTGGCTTGAATATGCCCATAGGACTCTCTCCCTCATAGTCATATCATCTATATAAGAGTCTAAGTATGGTAATAGGTTTGATGGTAATAGTATAGGAAGAATTTTTGAGTTGTATCAGACAAAGTAGTGCTTAACATGGAAGGGCATCCATTACATCTTTCATGGTGTTGGAGATTGATTAATATTAGGAAAGAGCTCTAAATAGCTATAATGGTACACATGGGGTGGTATAGGAGAAACTAAATGAGGGTTGGTTGAAAGTCAACACATGCGGATCTTTGTGGAAGGAGTTTGGGAAGACACCAAAGAAAGGGTAATAGGAGGCATTTTGAGGAATCATGTTATTGTTTGTGGTTCATGGGTACATTTGACTTGATTTAACATTGATCACCTAGGCAACACAATTAAGCTTTATAAAGATACTTTAGCATGTTTGTGGAGAGAGGAACTATGGAGTAACTCATAGAATTTGACAATCCTACAATGGCTAAAATTTTGTACTATTTGGAAGGCTTTTGATGGATACAAGCAAATTGCCATTATAAGATCATGATGAGAAAAGGAAATAGAAAAAGAGGATGTGTGACTGCTACTTGTAGCGGAAAGAACAATGAACAATGATGCGATGATTTTGAGTCGCATTTATAGACTTGTTTTACTTGTGTTTTATGTGTTTATTGGTCACTTTGGTGGTTAATATTGCATGATTCACTTACTCTAGTCTCTAATCCTTTTCAATATCAAAATCTCTCATATTTTATCTTTTTGATCATAAATGATTATAATAATGGGTATTATCTCAGCTGACTTGGCTTTGTCTTGTAATTTTAGGAAAAACGCATATATACAGCTGTCGATACCATCGACATCCGTCGATAGTATTGACACAGCTATAGGCAGACAGCCGAACGATGCCAAGCGGAGTCGATACCATCGACAGGGAAGTCGATGGTAGTGAGTTATCTTCAGGTTGCTAGCGATCAGCCAGTCGATACTATCGACACAAAAGTCGATACTATCGACGTTCTACAGCTTCAGTGTCGGAAAAGTGATAAAACCGATGCCTAAGGATGTCGATACCATTGACCTGCGTCAATGGTATCAAGTCTGCATCAGGCGGGATGATAGAAAAGAAGGAAGACTTGCCGATATCACAAGGGGTCGATACCATCGACTCAGGTCGATGGTATCGATGCCGTCAGATTAGTTTTTGTTCAAGATCGGCCTGAATCCAACGGTGGTGATATTTCGACGATCTAATTTGGTGTATATACCTAATGACGGTGACCAGGAGCCATCTATCACATCATTAGCCACTTCACAAGTCCTGAGAAGAGGTGGAGAGAAGAACAGAGCCCAGAAGCATGCCCTGACCGTTCTGAGAGCCGAAGAAGACGTTTTCCACCGCCAAAATATTGTAGATCGCACACTCTATGCCGAGGAACGCTTGGATCTTCTCCGTTCAGGGGTTTACATCACTTCATCCACGTTTTTCTCCATGTTTCCCCTTTCTTGAATCATGTCTTGCTCTGAGATGAACATGCGGGGCTAATCCCCTTTGTCTTTAGGACCGGGAGTAGCCTGGGGAATCATTGTATGACATTTTTATCATAGTAATTCATAATATGTCTCTTAAATCCGTGGTATGATTTCATTTTCTCCATTATATCATTATTCTTGATCACCCTAATGATAACCTAATGCCTTTAATTACTTTGAAAGAAGAATTAACGGTTGAAAAGAGACGAAATTCACATTAATTAATAAATCCCTTGAACAAGGTGATGTACGGTTAGTGGTGGAAACCCAGAGGTCGATTCTAATGCACCTAGTTTAGGGTATAGGTTACTACGATGGTGGAACCGACCTAGACTTAGGTAGTGAATTGTATCACGATAGTGAACAATTCTGGCTACAGACCACTACCCGGAATAAGAGGCAAATTTGAGTAATTATATGGAAATTCATACAATGAAAACCCACGGTTAAACCACAATCCTAAAGATTTCCACCTGAATTGATTAAACTAAACACTTAATCGATTGCTCTGTTTTATTTTATTTTCTTTTATTTTTCAACAACTCTCAAAACGTTTTTAACTTGTCTAGCTGATTGTGAACAGTTAGTAGTAGTCCATTGACAGTTCAGTGTCCCTGAGTTCGACTCAGGCCTCACAAAGGCCTATATTACATTGATGCGTGCACCTGCGTTATACGCACGGTAAAAGCGTGTCAAGTTTTTGACGCCGTTGTCGGGGACACGGCAATTGTCGGCACTACGAGTGCTGCACGCGGCCACTCTAGGCCACATTTTTTTATTCTTATCATTTTTTTTGAAATTCATAGTTTATCATTCATATTTAGTAATTGTCTAGCACTGTACTAAATCAAATTTATTACCCTGTAGGTACAAGTGTATGGTGAGGACGCGTAGCACAGACTACACGCAGCCATCACCAGAGATTCCACCGCTGGGGTCAGATGAAGAGGAAAACAATACTCAAGATCAGCTCGAGGATACATATTCCGACTCTGAACCAGAAGCCATGGCAGAAGAACAGACAATATGGGAGAAGATAAATGCTTCTTCCTCATCAGCATCAAAGGGGCCAATCAAAAAGTTGGCAGTTAACATTCCAACCTATAAGATTGATCTGACACTAATCAACCTGGTCAAGTCTCAAGCATTCCACGGGTTGAAGAACGAGGACCCTGTCGCACACATCATCACATTTGTGGAAAATTGCGATATGATCAAGATTGATAGGTTTCCACAGGAGACACTTTACCTGAAGTTGTTCCCCAACTCTCTGGAAGGTAATGCATGTGAATGGCTACATAACATGGATGATGAGACCGTTGAAACATGGGACCAAATGATCGAGGTGTTCTTCGAGAGGTTCTTTCCCCCTGAGAAGACCAACGATCTGGTACGGAAGATCCATAATTTCAGCCAGAAAGCTGGGGAGACTTATTCTGAGACTTCGGAACGTTTCCAAATAATGCTGAGGAGGTGCCCACATCATGGGATTGACAAGGAGAAACAAGTCATGATTTTCTATTTTGCTCTTTCTGAGCATGATAGAAGCAACCTGGATTCAGTAGGTTTGGGGTTCTTCTTAAACAACACCTGCACAAGGTGTTGGGAGATTTTGAAGAATATGGCCAAAAAGCAATCATGGGGCGACAGAGATGTAGTAGAGCAGGTTTGAGCTGTAGGTGAGTCAAAGGCCATCAAGGAGCTAAATGAAAATATGGACCTTCTAGCCAAGAAATTACTTGTAAAAGAAGATGCAGAATCTGATGATGAAGCACAAGTGAAATTTATGCGCCAGCAACAGAGGTACGAAAACAACGATTATTCTTTGAGGAAAGACAATAAATTTTCATGGAAAGACCCAAACAATTTCTTGTAGGACCCTAATGTAAAACCACAACCGTCGACAGAGGATAAGAGCAATGAGTTGCTCAACCAAGTAATCAAGAAGAATCAAGAACTCATGAGCACGTTTGGCCAACAAATTAAACAACAAGGAGAATTTATGAATCAATTTGGGCAGACCTTACAAAGTCATGGGGCTCAGATGAGGACTATAGAGACATCTTTAGCGCAGATGGCAGCTGAGATAGCAAATCTGAAAAAGCCAGAACAATAAGGTTTTCCCGGAAATACAAACATTCCAGGAGGAAACCAACAAGCTAAGGCAATTTTGCTACGGAGTGGTAAGAAGATTTTAAACCCCAGGGCCGATGAACCGAGCACACCCCAGCCAGAAACCGTAGGTGAGGCCACAGAGGAGGTTCCGATTCCAATCACAGAGCCGATAGAGGATGTGGTAGAGGATGTCACATCAGAACGCGTTGCTGAGGAGGAGACGCAGAAGAGGACGCCATATGTGCCGCCACATCAGAGGACACAGACTATCCCAGTCCCATATCCAAACAGCTTGAAAGCCAAGAAAGTGGATGTTCCGTTCAAGAAGTTCCTAGATAGCTTTAGGAAGCTTTCTGTCAACATTCCACTGTTAGAAGCAATAGAGAAGATACCCTCATATGGCAAGTTTCTGAAAGACATAATCACAAAGAAGAGGAAGATTCCTGATACCGAGGTCGTGGTTCTTAAGGAGTAGGTGAGCGCTTTCATTATGGGCACATTGCCACCTAAAAGGCAGGATCCGGGCTGCTTTAATATTTCATGTTACATCGGTAAAGTGAAATTCGGCGAAGCATTGTGTGATTTTGGGGCAAGTATAAATTTGATGCCTCTCTCTACGTTCAAGAATCTGGGACTGAAAGAATCAAGACATAGAAATATGACGATTCAGTTGGCGGACAATTCTGTGGTTAAGCTGTACGGTATTTGTGAGGATGTTTTGGTTAAAGTCGACCAGTTTGTATTTCCAACAGATTTTGTGGTAATGGAAATGCAAGACGATCAAGGAAATGAGCTACTCCTTGGAAGACCCTTCCAAGATACTACAAATATGATACTCGAGATGGGAAGAGGTCGTTTGACTTTGGGAATCGCTGATGACCGATTTGAAATGGTTATGCCCCCAAGCCCAACACAATCAAAAGCTAAGGAGCAGTGCCGCATGGTGAAACATTTTGATCAGAATATTTCTCTTTGTCTAGGGAAGTCGTTTCTAGATATGGCTCATGTAAAGACCAAGGTAGAGAAGGGGACACTGGCTGTAGACATTATGGAACAAACCAAAGTTGTTTCTCTTTGCAGGGCTGTGGGTTTTGCAAATGATGAAGAGGTGGAAATTCCTCTTTCTACTGAAGATGATGCCATAGCAAGTTCTATCCTCGATGCATATCCAGAACTGCCTCTTGAAGCTTGCCTTGTCAATATAACGCATGACTGGATGAGAAGCAAGTCGTTACAAGAATGTGTCAAGATGCTCCAGGTGCTGCCGTGTTATTATGCTAAGTATTATGAAGATCTTGGGGAACTCCCACTACCGCTTCAGTCATCTTTGATCAGTCCACCAAAGTTAGAATTGAAGCCACTGCCACCTCATTTGAAATATGCATTCCTAGCCGATGGTGAAAAACTACCGGTGATTATCTCGGCATATCTGAGTGCCGAGGAAGAGGATCAATTGATGATCGTGCTGAAGAACCACTGTGGCACATTTGGGTGGTCAGTCACAGATATCAAGGGGATCTCCCCTACACTTTGCCAGAACAAGATCCGACTCAAGGAAGGAGCCAAACCTATAATACAGCCACAACACAGACTCAATCCAAGCATGATGGAGGTCATCAAGAAGGAGGTGATCAAGCTCCTTTCTGTAGGCATCATTTACACTATCTCTGATTCGACGTGGGTAAGCCCCACACAGGCAGTCCCTAAAAAGGGGGGAATTACTGTTACTCACAATTTGTTATATGAGTCTGTCACACCCCTTTGGTAACCGGGTGGCGTGTGTGCATGGATTACCATAGATTGAACTCTGCTACGTTAAAAAATCATTTTCATCTTCCGTTCATTGATCATATTTTAGAGCGATTAGCAGGTTGATCTCACTTTTGTTTTCTAGACGGTTACTCGGGCTATAATCAGATTTCCATTGATCCTAAGGACCAAGAGAAGTCCACCTTCACTTGTCCTTATGGAACATTTGCATATCTCCGTATGTCCTTTGGTTTATGCAACTCACCAGCAACCTTTCAGCGTTGCATGCTTTCCATTTTCTCTGATATGGTTGAGCACTGTTTGGAGGTCTTCATGGACGATCTTTCTGTCTATGGTGCGTCTTTTGATGAATGTTTATAAAACTTGGATAAAGTTTTGCAACGATGTGAGGACACACATTTAATTCTCAATTGGGAAAAATGTCATATGATGGTTAGTGAAGGGATTGTGCTTGGACATAAAGTGTCTAGCAAGGGGTTGGAGGTAGATCCGGTTAAGATTGAGGTTATTTCTAAATTACCCCCACCAAATTTGGTTAAAGGGGTAAGGAGTTTTCTCGGTCACGCCGGATTTTATCGCCGCTTTATCAAAGATTTTTCAAAAATTACTAAACCATTATCTGAACTGCTTGAGAAAGATGCGGTGTTTGATTTTAATGATAAGTGTTTGCATGCTTTTAATGTGCTTAAAGAGAGGTTAATTTCTGCACCGGTTGTGCAAACATGGACAAAGCCTTTTGAATTAATGTGCGATGCTTCGGAATTCGCAGTAGGGGTCGTTCTAGGACAACGTGTTGAAAACAAACCCATTGTGATTTTCTATGAATCCAAGACTTGAAATGAAGCACAACTTAATTACACTACAACTTAAAAGGAACTTCTCGCCGTCATTTTTGCATTTGAAAATTTTCGGCAATATCTTGTAGGGTCAAAAGTTGTGGTATGGACGGACCACGCCGCCATAAAATATTTGATGGAAAAGAGAGATGCCAAACCTAGATTTATTAGGTGGATCTTATTGTTACAAGAATTTGATATTGAAATTAAAGATAAGGCGGGAATAGAGAATGTGGTTGCGGACCATTTGTCTAGGTTGGAACGGGTAGATGAGAAGGACATTAATATACCCATTACCGAGACATTCCTTGATGAGAAAATCCTTTCTGTAAAATCTAAGGATCCATGGTTTTCATATATTGTTAATTATCTTGCCTGTAAAATAATCCCAAATGATTGGACACATCAAGAGAAAAAGAAAATTTTCCATTCTTTGAGATATTATTTTTGGGATGATCCCATTTTGTTGAAGCAATGCAGGGACGGTGTGCTGCGTAGGTTTGTACCAGAGATAGAATATGATAGTGTACTTTGTCATTGTCATACTCTACCAACTGGTGGCCATCATGCAAGTTCCAGAACAGCGGCCAAGGTGCTTGAGAGAGACCTTTATTGGCCTACACTTTTCTGGGATGCCTATGATTATGTGCGAAGATGTGACTCCTGTCAAAGGGAAGGTAATATTTCAAAGTGACGGGAGATGCCCCTCAATGTGTTTCAAGAAGTTGAGGTGTTTGATCTGTGGGGTATTGATTTTATGGGACCCTTTGTATCCTCAAACTCTAATTTGTACATTTTATTGGCTGTTGATTATGTATTGAAGTGGGTAGAGGCAATACCCACAAGGACTAATGATGTTGCTGTAGTGTGCAGGTTTGTAAAAGATTACATTTTCTGCAGATTTGGTGTGCCGAGGATGATTATCAGCGATGGAGGTACCCATTTCAAAAATCAAAAGTTTGCTACGTTGTTGAGGAAGTACGGGGTAAAGCACAATATTGGTACCCCGTACCACCCGCAGACACAAGGGCAGGTCAAAGTATCCAATAGAGAAATTAAGAAAATCTTGGAGCGCACGGTGGCTTCGACAAGAAAGAACTGGAGTACTTTGCTACCAGATGTTTTATGGGTGTATAAGATGACATTTAAGAAACCTATAGGCACCACGCCTTTTAGATTGGCTTATGGGCGGGCTTTCCATTTGCCGGTAGAGTTGGAGCATAAGGGGCACTGGGCGCTAAGGAAGTTGAACTTGACTTATGATGAGGCAGGGAAGAAACGCATGCTAGAGATCAATGAGCTAGATGAGCTGAGGATGAACGCCTATGAAAGCTCGAGGATTTACAAGGAGAGAACAAAGCTTATTCACGATCGACACATTCAACTACAAGTCTTCAAGAAGGGAGATCGTGTGCTATTGTTCAACTCAAGGTTGAAGCTGCATCCCGGGAAATTAAAATCCCGGTGGAGTGGACCTTTCATTATGGAGGACGTACGACCACATGGTGCCATCATGGTGCGTGAAGGAGAGATGAAATTTCTGGTCAATGTACAAAGGTTGAAACTGTATTTTGGCGAGGACTACACGAGGAAAGTGCATGAGGTCAAACTCATAGCACTTAAGGATGCATGATAAGCTTGATTTTGTCTAGCCTAAGATGTTAAATAAGGGCGCTTGTTGGGAGGCAACCCAACCATTGGTAGTTTCATCCATTTTCTCTCGCATTTACATGTTAGTTTGGTTTAATTTTGTTTTTAGTGTAAAAATGATACCTTGATCGTTTGTTCAGTGTGCAGGTCTAAGGCAGAGTCGATACCATCGACCATTGAGTCGATGGTAGCGACATGGGTACAGTTAGGCGACTGCAGGAAGTTTTCTGAGTCAGTACCATCGATGGCCTCGTCGATGGTATCAACCTACCATCAGTGATGCTGAAGAAATCACCTGATCGGGGTCGATAGTATCGACTAGGATGTCGATACTCATGAGATCCCTGAATATTTACAGACGATTTTGTCTCAATGAAGTCGATACCATCGACGAGCTTGTCGATGGTATTGACCCTGCTACAGTCAGAAAGCGGCGACCGGGCCTCGCAAGGGTGTTTGACCTATGAAGAGTCAATACCATCGACTCGCGTCGATGGTATCGACGCGACACATCCCCATATGCGAGAGGAAATCAACGACGGTCGCTACATCAAGGAAGTCGATCCGTGGGATGGGTCGATACCATCAACACCCGTCGATGGTATCAACGCGTCATCGATCCGTTCCCCCACATCAGGCTATCGACAACCATCGATACTCACAAAGACCCGGATTGTGCTACAGGTGTCGATACCATCGACCCCCCGTCGATGGTATCGACGGGTCCACAGCAGTGACAGACTCAGTTATAAAAGAAAGGATTGATTGTCAAATCTCTTCACTCCTTCAGAGCTTTTTCCCTCTACTTGTGCATTGAGCATTGCTGTGCGACCGGAGGCCTGCTACGAGCGTCCAAGGATCGTGATCTCTTCATTGAGCCCTACACCGATAGGAGATCATCTTCTCCGACCTTCACCAAGATCTATCTCATATTCCCTTTTTCTCTGCGACAATGGTGCAGACAGAAGGAGCATCTTCTTCACGGGCCATCCCGATGGAGATCCCAACCTTCGTTCCTCCACCATCTGGATCGAATCCTCGTCTGAGGATTGTTCATCCTTCCGCGGAGGTCCGGAAGGTATATGAGGAACTGGTCAAGAGGAAGATTGAGCCCACCCACTACGTCGATCGGACAATGATCCAAAACCTTGGGTTCGAGCCCAATCTCACCTACATCCTGCAGGGGCAGGCAAAGCATACGGGCAGGAGGCCCGACGAGTTGGAGTTCCAAGATGACAGCCAACCATTCTTCGGTGAATGGACAACATACAAGGAGCTCGTGGTGGAGTTCATGGCATCATTGGATATCAATGTCGTGCACAATGATCTGATCACCACTGATCGGGAGTGGAAGAAAGGGCGTGTGTCTTTCAGACTCTACAACAACAATTACACCCTCACTCTCGCCCAATTCAATTCAATGTATAACTAGTATCATGATCCTTACCAGCACAGGAGGCCGGATAATCAGACAGATTATAACGACATCTTCACCCTGCTGGTGACTGTGCCTCCAGGAAAATCAGTCAGCTATCACAATGCTATTGTCTCTGACTTCGAGCATCCTTTTATGCGGATTCTGCACCGCATGCTTTGTATGACGCTCTTTGCTCATGGCGATCTTTCTCTTTGTAAATTCCAAGAGACAGATTTGTTCTTTTTGCATAAACTGCTGAAGCGCGAGGAGTGCAACTGGGGCACGTTCTTCTTGATGCGCACGTTGGTCATACAAAGGAGTACAAGAAAGGCTCCTATCCACTTTGGAGGGCTTATCGCACCATTGGCTCTCTACCTTGGGTTGGATTTCTCCCAACTTACTCCGCTTTCCAACAGGAACAAGGTCAACCTGCATCATCTACACCGCTCCAACCTCCTTCTGCTCCGTGATGGCTTGGCTTATGCACATTGCCATGTCAATCACGAATATCAAGAATGTGCACTTCCAGACCCCGACTTCAACATCGAGGGAGCTCAACACTTCAGGTGGCCCATCATCGCCATCGACGATTCCGATGAAGAGGAAGACGGGGATGATGACAACAATGATAACGGCGATGAGCATGAAGAGGAAGAGGAGGCTTTCACTCCTTTTCGGGCACAAGTGGCACCGCAGAAGCGTCCCCGCTTCCACCTGGGTGCATCATCTTCTTCACAGCCTCCACCACCTCAGCCCTCTCAACAAGGAGAGGAGGCCTATTTGATGCAGGGTATGTACTCAATGCTGTAGGAGATTCAGCAGACCCAGCAGCATCATAGTACTTCTTTCTCCAGTATTCAGGATACAACGAACCGTCTATTCGAGAACCGACAGGCCATCTATGAGAATGAGCACCTCCTCCTCGCCAACCAACAGAACATCCATGACAGGTTGTATAGGATGGAGATGCAACAACAACCCTTCTACGACAACTACTGGAGCCATAATTATTTTGGGGGTTATCCTCAACCTCCACAGATGCCCCAGTATGATCCGAGTTTCCAGGGGCAGTACCCATCATGGGACCCCACAACCCCACAGTACCCGCCACCACCTGACCAATGATCGGTATCACTATTCCACCTTTTAAGGTTGTTTTTTACTATGAGGCCATAGTCCAATTCAAGCTTAGGGGGGGAATTGGAACAATACTTCTTTCTCCAGTATTCAGGATACAACGAACCGTCTATTCGAGAACCAGTAGGACATCTACGAGAATGAGCGCCTCCTCCTCGCCAACCAATAGAACATCCATGACAGGTTGCATAGGATGGAGATGCAACAACAGCCCTTCTACGACAACTACTAGAGCCATAATTATTTTGGGGGTTATCCTCAACCTTTACCGATGCCCCAGTATGATCTGAGTTTCTAGGGGCAGTACCCATCATGGGACCCCACAACCCCATAGTACCCGCCACCACCTGACCAATGATCGGTATCACTATTCCACCTTTTAAGGTTGTTTTTTACTATGAGGCCATAGTCGAATTCAAGCTTAGGGGGGGAGTTGGAACAATTTCTATCCTTTAATTTTCTTAGTTTTTAGTTTTTATTGCTTTGTCTTTTATCATTTATTTCTCTCCTAGTTATTAGATTTTCTTAGGATCCACACTCTATCTAGTGTAATTGTGGATGTCTAATGTCATGTGTCATCTCTATGTTTGTATATGGGAATCAGGGGTAAATTTGAAAATTAGCTTGTGTTGTTCAACTTTGAGCACATGAATTAAGAAAATAATTGGGTTTGTCAACTTTAAAATAGGAAACCACAAATGTACATTCCTATGATTCACGAAGAGTGGACAGAATTGGTTGTTTGAGCCTAAACTGACCAAATGATAATGAGACCTTAATTTGAAATAAGAGAGAGAAACCTCTTAATTATTACACAGGTCAGTAAGGAGGGACACATAATATTTTCCAAAGGTTCAGTCAATTAATCTTGTGATCTATCCACCCCATTGTTTTCATACTCCACCATAAGAACTGGAAGCACATTACAGTTTTCATCTTTTGATTGCATAACATTTAGGTAGGAGTGCATTTTTGGTAGATTGTGCATAAAAAAATGGAAATGAAAATTTGTAGATAAATCATGCATCCATACATTCCTGAGTGCATGTCATCATAGTTGCATAACTAATCTCATGTAGTTTCATTTGAACATATTTTTGAGCATGTAGGATAGTATGTGCCTTATTTCTTTTGGAAAATTAGAGAAGCGGGTAACTCGTTTTATACTCTCTGAAATACAGTTGTAATGCCTCAAGGATTACAGTTATGTGAAAGTAAGCCCAAGAAAAAAAAGGAATTTAAAAAAATATTGTACATTTTGCAATTTGAGAGAAAAAGGGCTTTTAAAAAAAAACTAAAAAAAGAGGCTGATTTTAGAAGGAGAAAAGAGCTTGTTTAACCCGTGTAATAGGAAGAATAAGCACATAATGTAGTTTTCAGATATTCTATTTCACATAAGATGGAATCATAGGAACATGCATCATTCCACCCAAAATGTAGGCATTATGGCATTTTCAATTGCATATGCATCATTTAGGTCATTATTGTTATTTGTGCATGTTAAAACTGTATTGTTCTTCCATTTCTTTCATAGCCACCTATTCCATCCACCTGTTGCTCGAATTGGTAGGCCACTGTGATATTCTCCTCACTCATTAATACTAGGAGAGCTGCTTCCATTTAGATGGTAGTTAGGATGAGCAATGTAGATAGAAGATCACAAGATGCACCAAGTCTGGACTGGAGGATTTTATTATGTTAACTGTCTTATGTGATAGTGTTCATCAATTTTGAGGTAGATATCTTTTATGGATGATTATTGTCGCCTTGAGGGTAATTATCATTCTGTGGTTAGTGAGGGCCGGAATGTGAATGTCTGGCGGGGATCATATGGCGAAGTCTGTTGTGATAATCTGTTCTTTAGTTGACCCTCACAATTCTATTCTAAAGTTTTGTTGCTCGAGGATGAGCAATGTTCAAGCTTAGAGGAGTTTGATGCGAAGATTTTGAGTCGCATTTATAGACTTGTTTTACTTGCATTTTATATGTTTATTGGTCAGTTTGGTGGATAATATTGCATGATTCACTTACTCTAGTCTATAATCCTTTTCAGTATCAAAATCTCTCATATTTTATCTTTTTGATCATAAACGATTATAATAATGGGTTTTATCTCAGCTGACTTGGCTTTATCTTGCAATTTAAGGAAAAATGCATATATACAACTGTCGATACCATTGACATCCGTCGATAGTATCGACACAGCTACAGGCAGACAACCGCAAGGAGCCAAGCAGAGTCGATACCATCGACAGGGAAGTCTATGGTAGTGAGTTATCTTCAGGTTGCTAGCGATCAGCCAGTCGATACTATCGACACAAAAGTCGATACTATCGACGTTCTATAGCTTCAGTGTCAGAAAGGTGATAAAACCGACACCTAAGGGTGTCGATACCATCGACCCGCGTCGATGGTATCCAGTCTGCATCAGGCGGGATGACAAAAAAGAAGAAGGCTTGCTGATATCACGAGGGGTCGATACCATTAGTTTTTGTTCAAGATCGGCCCGAATCCAACAGTGGTGATATTTCGACGATCTAATTTGGTGTATATACCTAATGACGGCGGACAGGAGCCATCTACCACATCATTAGCCACTGCACAAGTCCCGGGAAGAGGTGGAGAGAAGAACAGAGCCCAGATGCACGCCCCGACCATTCCGAGAGCCGAAGAAGACGTTTTCCACCGCCGAAAGGCTGTAGATCGCACACTCTACGCCGAGGAATGCTTGGATCTTCTCCGTTCAGGGGTTTACATCACTTCATCCATGTTTTTCTCCATGTTTCCCCTTTCTTCAACCATGTCTTGCTCTGAGATGAACATGCGGGGCTAATCCCCTTTGTCTTTAGGACCGGGAGTAGCCTGGGGAATCATTGTATGACGTTTTTATCATAATAATTCATAATATGTCTCTTAAATCCGTAGTATGATTTTGTTTTCTCCATTATATCATTATGCTTGATCACCCTAATGATAACCTAATGCCTTTAATTACTTTTAAAGAAGAACTAATGGTTGAAAAGAGACGAAATTCACATTAATTAATAAATCCCTTGAACAAGGTGATGTACGGTTAATGGTGGAAACCCAGAGGTCGATTCTAATGCACCTAGTTTAGGGTATAGGTTACTACAAGGATGGAACCGACCTAGACTTAGGTAGTGAATTGTATCACGATAGTGAACAATTCTGACTACAAGCCACTACCCGGAATAAGAGGCTAATTTGAGTAATTATATGGAAATTCATACAATGAAAACTCGCGGTGAAACCACAATCCTATATATTTCCACCTGAATTGATTAAACTAAACACTTAATCGATTGCTCTGTTTTATTTTATATTCTTTTATTTTTCAACAACTCTCAAAACCTTTTTAACCAGTCTAGCTGATTGCGAACAGTTAGTAGTAGTCCACTGACAGTTCAGTGTCCCTGAGTTCGACTCGGGCCTCACAAAGGCCTATATTACATTGACGCATGCACTTGCATTATACGCACGGTAAAAGCGTGTCAACCAAGCACCTCCATCACAATCTAGAACCTAGGAAAATCTCTTCTATAAGAAGCTACAAGGGGATACTTCACTGGAGAAGGTCAAGATAGAAGTCAAAGGACAAACTCTCATCTACCTATAGGAGGCATTTAGGAACACTGAGAAATGGAGTCATTGCTTATTCAGATACAATATGAGCTTCAAACCTCATCTTCCTACCCTAGAGAGGTATCTTTCAAAGATCTACATCCTCATAGGAAAGTTGTAGGTGATGAATCTGGGTTGGGGTTTTTTCTTGACTGGTCCTCAGATTAGGAGGATCTATATTAGATCTTGGATGGTGATGATTATTGCATCAGATACAAACAAATGGTAATAGTGAAGTGGCATCCATGGCAAGTCATGACTAAACTAAAGATGGATGAAGTTTCAGTGTGGATTAGGATTCACGAACCACCTCTTGAACTTTGGGAGAAAACATGTTTGTAAGAATTCATTCTATTTTGGGAACTTTATTGCGAACTGAGAAGATTACTTATGAATTCAAAAGACTTAAGTATGTGAGAATGCAAGTGTTCATAATGGTTGATTTGTCATTTTTGGTGTCCTTGGAGGTAGAAAGTGAAGATGGTGAACCTCAAAAGATTTTATTGAATATGAGTTGAGGCCTAAGTCATGTCCTATTTATATCTTATTTGGATATGATGATTGTAAGAGAATGGATGGTTGATGCATAGGTTTTTAGTCATTCTCACAGGCATATTTTCCTTAGTTTTATGTATTGATTTGTCATTTATTTGATTAATTATGCATGAAATGCTATCAACAACCTATTCTATCTTGATGCATCAAATTATGTTATTTTTACTACTTGAAATAGTTTAAAGTTCATCCTAAGTGCTTATGTACGTTCTTGTGCTATTTTAGGTACAACATAGTTTCACAGACTCAGTGCTATCGACATCAAAAGTCGGTGGTATCGAATTCACATCAGTAGCAACCAAGAACTCGATTAGACTTGATACTACCAACACTAAAAGTTACTAGTGCCCAAATCATTTCAGAATTGATTCGTAAAAACTCAGTACTACCGAGCACACCAGATTCAATACTATTGAGATGGCATCAGGGAGATAGAGTTAGGTCGGTCCACATAAGCGGTACTGCCAAGACGGTTTAGAAGTACTAACATTGTGGGAGTCTGCGTTCAACCTAAAAACTTGATACTATCGACTTCTCAGTCGATACCAATGAGTCTTCCCCATTAGGCAATCCAAAGACAGTGTTTTAATCCAATGGCTGGTGTTCTTTAGCACCCAATGTGCATCTTATGACTTGAAGGGAGTACAACAAGACCTAAGGACTTTTTAGTTTTCTATTGCTCAACACCAGAGAGGGAGTGAGAGCACGACATTGAAAGCTACATCCAGGATGATCCGAGCACCTCCGGTGGGTGGTTATGCAACCCAAAGACAACAGATTGCACATACGTCGAAGGGGATCATACGGATCGGCTAGTCTCTTGGGTTTACTTTATATTTTTTAATGTTTCCCGCATTTTTCTCCTTCTTTACTATGTATTCGCCCATGGAAACCATGCAGGGTTAAATTCCTTGATTCCTTAGGATTCGAGAGTTCTCGAATATGCATTGTACCTGACTTTTATGCATTAATATCATTTTTATCCTTCTTTTCTGGATACAATTCTATGAGATTGTCTTCTTCTATTTATCCTTGAAAACCATAGATAGATTACTAGATCTTTAATCATTTCAAGAGAAAGGTTAAGGGGTGTAAAATCATAGATTTACTGGTTTATTGCGCCCTTTGGGAAAGGTGGAGCGTAATGGGAGGAGAAACCCAGAGGTTATTCGTAAATCACCTAACTAATTAACCAATTACTATGGAAATGGGATTGGCATTAGAATAGGTAGTTAACTACACTGCTAGAGTGGGTAGTTATTGCTACAAGCTCTTTATCCAGGGATAAGGGTAATAGATGTTAGTGTGTAGAGTTAATTGTAGTGTTATCTGCGGTGAAACCACTGTCCTAAGGAATTCATTTAAATTTGAGTGACTTATTCTTTAATCTTGTTTCATTTCTGTGTTTTCTTTTATTCAATCAAACCAATTGCGACCATTTTTACTAGCCAAGATGATTAGATTATAGTTAGTAGTAGTCTCCGGATTCCGTTTCCTTATGTTTGACTCGATCCTCAAAAGGCCTATATTACTCAATAAGTTCACTAGAGTTCAACGCACGTTATATGCGTGTGACGTTTTTGGTACCGTTGTCAGGGAAATGGAAACATCCTACACTATGAGTGTTGTAGTCAGCCATTCTAGGCCAACCCTTTTGAATTATCTTTTTCATTTCATTCAAAAGTTGAATTATAATATCCTTATTGTTTCCACTAACAATATCATGCTCTTATAGTTATTTTACTACATTCAAGTACTAGTGAATGGTGCACGCCTAGGCCTATGATTATGGATATCTATCTTCACTGGGTTTTGGACAAGCAAAACTCCTTAATAGAGAATGGGAATTTAGAATATCTATAGACTAATTCAATCAAACCCCACCACCAACACCTATGCCTTAAGGACGTAATCCACCCGAAGAACCTAAATTAGCATAAATGGGCGATCAAGCAGAGGTAGAAGAACAGACGGTCTGGGAAAGGATCAATGCTTCATCTTCTACTGCTCAAAAAGGGCCAATCAAGAGACAAGCAATCAATGTTAGCAACTACAAGATAGATCCGGGATTGGTCTCATTAGTCAAATCACATGCCTTCTATGGCCGCAATTCGGAAGATCCAATGAAACATATCAGTAAATTTGTAGATAGTTGTCATATAATCAAGATAGACAGAGTACCAATGACGGTTATTTACTTGAAGTTGTTCCCGTTGTCTTTGGCAGACAATGCCAAATCTTGGTTTCACAACCTTGATGATGAGTGCATCGAAACATAAGATCAAATTATTGACTCCTTCTTTGAGCGTTACTTTAATCCACAAAAGACAAATGATCTGGTAAAGAAGATCCATATTTTAGACAACAGACTGATGAATCATATTCTGAAGCACGAGAGTGATTCCAAAATATGGTATGGAAGGACCCTCATCATGATATTGATTTGTTAAGGTAGGCAAAGATTTTCTACTATGGTCTACACAAAGGAGAGAGAACCACACTTGATAGTACAGGAGCATGTTTCTTCCTCAACAACAAACCCACCCATTGTCATGAGATTTTGAAGAACATGTCCAAGAACCAGACATGGGGCGATGAGAGAGAGATCTCGGAAACCATCAAAAGTGATAGAGAGTCCAAGGTCATCTCTACATTAAATGAGAAGCTGGACCTAATTACCAAAAAGTTGTGTGCTAAAGATGAACAATCTTCAGAAGAAGAAGAAGAGGAATGCAAGTTTGTGTGCCAACAACAATAGTATAGGAACAATGACTACTCATGGGGGAAGGATTCTAAGTTCTCATGGAAGGATCCCAATAATTTCCATCAAGACAAGCCTCAAGTGCAACAATCCAAGCCACAATAATTTGGTGGCCAATCACAATATCAACAGGAACAAAAGAAGATTGACCGTATTGAAAAAATGCTTAGAAGGCTAGTTACTCAAAATGAGATGCTTATTGGTCAAACTCAAAGAGAACTCCAGAACCAAGGGGAACATATCTGCAACATTGAAACTCAGATCTCTCAAATAGCAGAGGAGGTAGTCACATTGAAGTAGCCAAACCAATAGGGATTTCTAGCAAACATGAATGTGCCTTCTAGAAATCAACACGTCAAGGCAATTCTACTCTGCAGTGGCAGGAAACTACTGAATGGTGCACCATAATGTTCAGATGTAGGTGACACTATAGGAGCAAAAAATTAGATAGTAACAGTAGATGTAGATGAACCAGATGTTTTGGCAAAGGAGAAGACAACCAAGGAGCTAGCTGATGATGTTGAGGGGAGAAGACCAAAAACATACATCCCATCTCACCAAAGGATACCAGTGACCCCAATTTCTTTTCCAAATAGTTTGAAGGTGAAGAAAGTAGACCAACAGTTCAAGAAGTTCCTAGATGGTTTCAAAAAATTATTTGTCAACATTCGACTTATTGATGCAGTTGAGCAGATACCGTTGTACGGCAAGTTCTTGAAAGATATAATCACCAAGAAGAGGAGGATACCTGAAGCTGATGTGGTACTATTAAAGGAACATGTGAGAACTTTCATTCTAGGAACCCTACCCCCAAAAAGACAAGATCCAGGTTGCTTCCACATTACTTGCTTCATAGGGAAGACCAAGTTTGGATAAGCTCTTTGTGATTCAGGGGCAAGCATCAACCTCATGCATTAGTCAAATTTCAAGAAGCTAGGACATCAGGAGTCTAGAAAAAGTAGTCTGACTATCCAATTGCCAGACAACTCTATGGTCAAGCCATACGATATTTGCAAAGATGTTCTAGTGAAGGTGGACAGATTTGTCTTCCCTGCTGACTTTGTGGTAATGAAAATGTAGGATAATCATGGCAATGAACTCTTACTAGGAAGGCCAATTCAAGCTATGAATGATATGATTTTGGAGATGGGTAGAGGGTGTTTGACCTTGGGCATCCAGGATGACCAGTTTGAGATCAAGCTTCCATATCACTCAAAAGTTATGGGGGACAAAGCACAGTGTAACATGCTTCAACAAGTGGAGGGAAAAATTTCTTTACTTCTGGGGAATCCATTCCTTGATATGTCCCATATGATGACTAACATAGATAAGGGCACATTAGTAGTTGATATCATGGAAAACACCAAGATGATTTCATTAGCAAAAGCAGTGCGTTTCCTAGAGGATGATAAAGAAGATTATTACCCAAGCACCATAGAAGAGGTTGTTGCGGATACATTATGTAGGTATATCTACTATTACTATTGGAGGCATGCTTGACAAATATAGAGGATGAAACTATACACAATTTCTCTCTAGAAGACTGTGTACTAATGCTGAAGGAGGTACCCTGTTACTACACAAAACATGTTGAAGATCTTGGACCACCGCCTCCACTATTGGTCCCATCTTTGTTGAGCCCACCTGAGTTAGAGTTGAAACCATTGCCACCACATTTATAGTATACCTAGACTAGAAGCTCCTAGTTATTATATTATCATCGTTGAGTAGCGAGGAGGAGAAGTAGTTGCCTATAGTTCTGAAGAACCATCGAGCCCCATTTGGGTGGTCAATAGTAGACTTAAAGGGAATCTTTCCTAGTTTGCGCCAACAACATCTAACTGGAAGATGGAGCCAAGGCAATAGTTCAACCTCAGAGGCAACTCAAGCCCATCATGACTGTACTAGTGAAGAAAGAGGTGGTCATGCTCTTATCGGCAGGTATAATTTATGCTATTTCAAATTCAATGTGGGTCAGCCCAACTCAAGTAGTTCCTAAGAAAGGGGGATCATTGTCACAAAAAATGCAACTAGTGAGTTAATCTCAACTAGGTTAGTGACAGGGTGGTGTGTATGCATTGATTACTAACATTTGAATGCCGTCACTTTAAAATATTATTTTCCCTTTCCTTTCATTGATCAGGTTTTGGAGCGACTAGCCGTTCACTCACATTTTGTTTCTTGGATGGGTATTCTGGTTATAATCAAGTTTTGATCAAGACAAAGGATTAGGACAAGTCTACTTTCACCTGCCCTTCTGGCACATTTACATATAGACGAATGTCGTTTGGCCTTTATAATGCACCACCACTTTCCAGCGTTGTATGCTCACCATTTTTTCTGATATGGTGGAATGATGCTTGGAAGTGTTCGTGGACAATTTCTCAGTGTATGGAGAGTCATTTGATAATTGTATGTATAATCTAGACATGGTTTTATAGAGGTGTGAGGACATCCACTTGGTCTTGAACTGGGAGAAATGTCATATTATGTTGAGTGAGGGCATAGTGCTTGGACAGAAGGTGTCTAATAAGGTTATGGAAGTCGATCCGTCTAAGATAGAGGTCATCTCCAAACTACCTCCACTTACATCGATGAAAGGAGTGAGGAGCTTTTTAGGACATGTCGGGTTCTATCGCCAGTTTATAAAAGACTTTTCAAAAATCATAAAACCTCTTTTAGAATTTCTGGAAAAGGATGTCGAGTTCTGTTTTGATGAAAGATGCTTGAAAGCTTTTGAGATGTTAAAGGAAAAATTGATCTCCACACCCCCTGTGCAGGCTCCATATTGGATCCTATTGCTTGAACTGATGTGTGACACATCAGACTATGCAGTGGGAGCTGTGTTGGATCAACACTGAGACAAGGTTCTTATAGTCATATATTATGCATCTAAACCTTGAATGATGTGCAACTTAATTATACATCCACAAAAAAGGAACTTTTGGCGGTTGTTTTTGCGTTTGAAAATTTTCACCAATACCAAGTTGGGGCCAAGGTGATTGTGTGGACAGATCACCCTGCTATCAATTACCTGTTATAAAAGAAAGATGCAAAACCTATATTGATTAAGTGGATTTTACTATTATAGGAATTTGACATAGAAATTAAGGATAAGGCAGGGGTGGCAATTGTTCTAGAAGATCACCTATATAGGTTGGAAAGGGTGAATGAAAAAGATTTAGATATCCCTATTGTTGAGGAATTTCCTGATGAAAAGCTTTTTGCTCTTTAGACTAAGGATCCTTGGTTTGCAAATATTGTCGACTATTTAGCATGCAAGGAGATGCATGTAAATTGGGGATACCAAGAGAGGAAGAAAATTTTCCATTCATTGAGGTTTTACATTTGGGATGAACCCATTTTGCTTATATAGTGCAGAGATGGAATTTTGAGGAAGTGTGTACCAGAATGTGAGTTTGAGAGCATTTTGTCGCCTCATCACTCTCTACCTATAGGGGGCATCATGCTAGATCTAGGATGGTGGCCAAAGTTTTAAAGAGTGTTTTTTATTGGCCAACACTATTTAACGATGCATAGAATTTCATTCTTCGTTGTGCTACATGTCAACATGTAGGAAATATATCTAAACAACACAGAATTCCACTGAATGTTTTCCAACAAATTGAAGTGTTTTATTTGTGGGGCATTGATTTTATGGGCCCTTTTGTCTCATCGAATTCTAATATATACATATTGCTTGCTATTTACTATGTATCTTAGTGGGTGGAAGCAATTCCAACCCGCATCAATGATGCAAGTTGTGTGCCGGTTTGTTAAAGATCATATTTTCTATAGATTTGGTGTCCCATGATTGATCATTAGTGATGGTGGATGACATTTCACTGACTGGAAATTTATAGATTTGTTGAGTAAGTATGGGGTGAAACAATGAGTTGGTACTCCCTACACCCACAGATGCAAGGACAAGTTGAGGTGTCCAATAGAGAGGTGAAGAAGATCTTGGAAAGGACAGTCTCAACTAACATGAAAAATTGGAGTTTTGTGCCGAATGATGCTCTTTGGGCATATAGGATAGCTTATGAATCGCCTATAGAAGCTATGCCATTTAGGTTGGTTTGTAGCGTGCTTGCCATTTACCAGTGGTGCTTGATCATAAGACGACATGGGCTTTGAAAAAACTGAATTTCAGATTGGATGAAGCAGGTAGAAAGAGGTTATTAGAGCTGAATGAGCTAGATGAAATGAGCATGGATGACTATGAGAGTTTTGGAATTTATACAGAGAGAACAAAGAAGATTCATGATCGACACATCTTGAATAGGGTGTTTCTACTATGACAATTGGTCCTTCTATTTAATTCCAGACTTAAGTTACATCTGAGCAAGCTGAGGTCCAAATGGAGTGGACCATTTGAGGTTTTGTATGTTTTCCCCCATGATATTGTGGAGATAATAGATGTGACTCAGTTATTCCTTGTTAATGGCCAGAGATTGAAGAATTATTTTTATGGGGAAGTAGATAAAAGAATAGAAGAAGTGCAACTCATTAAACTCCAATAGATTCTTTCTCTTAACCATGGCTAGTCCAGGACATTAAACAATGGCACTTATTGGGAGGCAAGCCAACCTTTATTTTTCTTTGTTTATGTTCATCTTAGCTTCTTAGTTGTTTTTTCATTTTTATTTCATGAAAAAAGGTACCTTGATTCGTTTGTTGGAGTGTGCAGGACCTACAGAGTCGATACTACTGAGACCACAAGTCGGTAGCACCAAATTTATGACAGGGAGATATCTGCAAAAGAAAGGAAAACTCAATACTACCGACTAGACCATTGAGTACCGTCGAGTCTCTGAAGATTTAATGTGCTTGACTGATAAGCATTCAGTAGTATTGACATCCAAGTCGGTACTACCGTCTTTTTGGCTGCTCCCAGTTTCGAGATAGCAAGATAAATCTAGAAAATACCAAGCTTTTTTAGTCGGTAGTACCAACTCATGACGTCAGCAATCTCTGTGTGCCCGATTCGACAACATATGCAATATTCATCAAGCATTCAATAGTATTGATCTGT
Organism: Alisma plantago-aquatica; assembly: GCA_963693085.1. NCBI lineage: Eukaryota > Viridiplantae > Streptophyta > Magnoliopsida > Alismatales > Alismataceae > Alisma > Alisma plantago-aquatica. The sequence goes on along the minus strand of OY856413.1, from coordinate 1,169,290,743 downwards.
GCCCGCAGTCTATAATACCAACTAGAACTCGATATTACCGACATCGAGTGATCCACACTCAAGTCTTTAGCAAATGTCAGCCATCGATACATCCGAGTCATAGATTTGTGCATAAATCTCGATACTATTGACTATAATTCGGTAGTACCAAATCTGTCCGAGTTGAGAGGGCGCTGGAATATAAGGAGGGGTGGGGAGTTCCTTTTCTTCACACCTTCATCCTCCACTCCTCCTACAACTCAGAGCAAAGATGCACTAGGCGTCGTCACTCTTCACCAAGCCTCTTTGGCTCCATCTTCCTCCTTGCTCCATCACCATGGCACCAAGGAGGGGTACATCTTCATCAGCGGGACAGGGAGAGTTGGTCCCTCGACCAACCCACATCTAACATCCCACTCTGGAGATCAAGAAGATCTATGAGGAGCTTATGCAGGGGAACATGGTACCAACATGATATGGAGATTGCACCCTAATAGAGCGAGTGGGCTTCACTGACAACCTACATTGGGTAAGTCAACATCAACTACTGGAGGTGGATGACCCATTCTTTAGTGACTGCACAACCTACCTAGAACTCATTTGTGAGTTCCTGACATCCTTGGAGGTCCTTGTCACCCCAAGTAATAATTGGGAGGTGAATGGAGAGAAGGCAAAGTCAGTTTCCTCCTCTTCAACACCAACAAATCCATCACCTTGTGGGCATTCAACCACATCTTCAACTGGATTCATGTCCCAGAATGCTCCGTTCCCTCTGACTTTGACTACAACCTTGCATGGGAGTGACTAACTGAGGTGCCAGAAGGTTTTTGCATTAGTTGGCACATCAACTCTGTCACTAACATCAAGCATCCTTTTGCTCAGATTCTACATCACCTCTGCACCAACCTCTTCTTCCTTTACAATCTGTTGGAGGTAGAACCTCTTAAGTTTGAGTCCTTCCTTCTCCTCGACATGGTCATGATTTGGCGCATGGTGTAGAGGAAAGTTCCAATTATTTATGGGGGGTTGATTACCCCTATTGCACTGCACCTCTGTCTTGACCTGTCCACTTTCACACATGTAGTATCTTTGAAGATGTTGGATCTCCAACATTTTAGGAAGGCAGGTGTCCTCAACATGCACTATGACACAATGTATGCATGTTTCATAGTGGACGAAAGGTACCAGGAGTGAAGCCTACCCGACCCTATTTTCAATCTATGAGGAGTCGAGCATCTTAGGTGGTCGGTCGATGACGATGAGAACAACAATGAAGTCGAGGAAGCAACCCATGATGACCTCGAGCACCTATATGATAATGAATATGACGTTGTGGAGGTAGATCCCACCATCCCCATAACCCAGAGAGAGGTCCCGTGCAAATGGGCGCACATTTACGCTGCCTCGAGTTCATTTGACCTGTCACCTTTTCAGGAGGAGCACAACCCATATGACATGGTGGGTATGTATGGGATGTAGTAGGACATTCAGAAATGAAAACAACAACATCAGATGATGTTCGCTGGAGTACAAGAGTTACAAGGACGGTTGTACTAGAATCATCAGACAATATATGAAAATGAATGTCTTCTCTTAGCCAATAAAGAGAATGTCCATATGCGCCAATAATGGATGGAACAAAATCAGCAGCCATTCTTCGACCATTACTGGAGCCAGGGATACTTTGGAGGACACCCACAACCACCACCAATGCTACCGTCAGATCCATCTTTTTAGGGGATGCTTCCTCCCCATGACCCTAACATGCCACATCCATCACCTCCTTCATTATGAGCATGGTATCACTGTTCCACCTCTTAAGTGAGAATGTTGAATATGTAGACTTAGTCATATTCAAGCTTAGGGGAGGGTGCTGGAACAACCATCTATCTTAGTTTTTCATTTCATTTCATTTTAATTATTTTATTTTAGGTTTATGCTATTATAGGATCCACATCTATATAGTGTAAATGTGGAGCAGTAAATGCATGGTTTCTTATATCAAATAGATTGTACTCGTAGGTGACTTTGCAAGGAAATGGTCTCATCTTCATAGTTTAATTGCAAGATCCTTCTGTAACACCACTGGAGGAAGTGTTTGGATTATTCATCTTTAAGACGCAAGATGGGAATGAACATATAAATCAACCATGGAATGTGAATGAAGATGTTATTGATCATAAGATGATCAAACCTTTAACGAGATCTTAAATGAAAATCTAAGAAAGAATCCTTAATATTACCCCATACACATGTTATTAGAGAGGGACATATCATAATATCATGAAAGGCATTGTCTCTTAGTTATGTGTATCCATCCATTTTTCATCCATTTTTTACTCACCACCTCAAGATGAACACATACTCCAACTTATTTCCATTTGATTACAGTGCATAACAAAATAGGTGACATGATAAGTTATCTTATTCTGATTGCATTTGAAAAAAAAATTGCATTTGTATTCATGAACAATTTTAGTGCATACCATCTTGGTTGCATAACAATTTCATGTAGACTACATACATTCCATAGCATTCAATTTTTTTTTTCATGTGGATTTTAGTCTCAATTTATAAAGATTGAAGTGCAGGGACATACCTCTGTATCATAAAAAAATGCAAAAGAGAGTACTATGTAATGAAAGCCTGAGCATAAACTCAATTATGCTAAAAAAAGAGAAAAGAATCATGGGATAGAAAAAAATAATGTGAAGTTCGTTAATGTTCGAGATTTTGAGGGAGAAAGTATGCCTTAACCCTTCTTGAAGAGGAGAAGTAATCCACATGGCTCATTCTTTTATTTTCTTAGGATTCATGCATGACATTATTTTTACTCATGTAGGTTCATCACACTTTTGCATAAATAAGTAGGATGTACTTGTGATTCTTCAATTGTCACCCATTTCATACCATCAATTGCTCTTATTGGTAGGCCACTCAAATGATTTGTCTCCTCATCCATTTTTATTACGAGATATGCTTCCAATTAGTTGGTAGTTAGGAAAGAACAATTTAGAATAGGGAATCACATAATGCACCAACCGAATGCCTGAATTATTATGATATTAACTACTTTCTTGATAGTGTTCATTGATCAAAAGGTGGGCACCTTTGATGGAAATTTTTGGTCTCTTTATAGTAGTTATTGGTTCAGTGGTCAGTGAAGGCCAGTTAAGGGATTGTTTGGTGGACATGATTAAATAAAGAATTCATGTGTTATATCCTTTTGCTGACTTATATCAAACAGCTCCAAGAGAGTGTTGCTCGAGGACAAGGAACATTTAAGCTTAGGGGAGTTTTATGCATGGGTTTTTAGTCATTTTCAAAGGAATATTTTCCTTAGTTTTATGTATTGATTTGTCATTTTTGATGAATTATGCATGAAATGCTATCAATAGCCTATTCTATCTAAATACATGAAATTATGTGATTTTTGCTGCTTGAAAAAGTTTAAAGTTCATCCCAAGTGCTTATGTACGTTCTTGTGCTATTTTAGGTACAACAGAGTTTCGAAGACTCGGTACTACCAACATCAAAAGTCAGTGGTATCGAATTCACATCAGTAGCAACCAAGAACTCAACTAGACTTGATACTACTGACACCAAAAGTTGGTAGTACTGAAATCAGGTCAGAGAGGTGCAAGAAGTAATTTGTAAAAACACGGTACGACCGAGGTCACCTTACTTGATAGTACTGATATGGAATCAGAGAGACAAAGGTAGATCGACCCAAAGAATCGATACTATCAAGGTAGTTCAATAGTACTGACACCATAGAAGTATGCTTTCGACATAAAAACTTGGTACTATCAACTTTCAGTCGATACTACTGAGTCTTCCCGATCTGGCAATCCAAAGGCAACACTTTAATCCAATGGTTGGCATTCTTTCACAACCTAAGTGGCTCTTATAACTTAAAGGTAGTATGGCCAGACCTAAGGACTCAGCCATTTTCTAGTGCATGACACCAGAGAGGGGAGGAGAGCACAACACCAAAAGCTACATCCAGGATGATTCGAGCACCTCCGGTGGGTGGTTCTACAACCGAAAGATAGTAGATTGCACGTATGTCGAAGGGGATCATCCGGATCAGCTATTCTCCAGTTGTTACGTTAGATTTTCTAATGTTTCCCACATTTTTATCCTTCTTTACTATGTATTCATCCATGAAAACCATGTGGGGCTAATCCCCTTGATTCCTTAGGATCCGGGAGTTGCCCGGATATGCATTGTACCTGACGTTTATGCATTAATATCATTTTTATCCTTCTTTTCTGGATATAAATCTATGAGATTGTCTTGTTCTATTTATGCTTGATCACCTAGATAGATTATTAGATATTTAATCATTTCAAGAGAAAGGTTAAGGGTTGGAAAATCATAGAGTTAATGGTTTATTGTGCCCTTTGGGAAAGGTGGAGCGTAAATGGGAGGAGAAACCCAAAGGTTATTCAAAAACACCTAACTAATTAATCAATGACTATGGAATTGGGATTGGCATTAGAATAGGTAGTGAGCTACACTTTGGGAGTAGATAGTTCTTGATGCAGACTCTTTATCCAGGGATAGGGGTAATAGATGTTAGTGTGTAGAGTTAATTGTAGTGTTATCTGTATTGTAACCATTATCTTGAGAAATTCGTTTATATCTGAGTTACTTATTCTTTAATCTTGTTTCATTTCTGCGTTCACTTTTATTCAATCAAACCAATTTCAACCATTTTTATCAGCCTAGCTGATTAGATCATAGTTAGTAGTAGTCCATGGATTCCATTTCCATGTGCTTGACTCTGGCCTCACCAAGCCTATATTACTCGATAAGTTCACTTGCGTTCAACACACGTTATGCCTGTGTAAATGGTCCAAAACCTAAGAAGGTCTGGGTTGTCAAAAACCATGTTGGCATCAACTATGATAAAGTGAATGATGCTGATAAAATGAATGATGTTGATAACACAGAAGAAGAATCCTAAAAGGAGTAATTCCATGGTACTACTAAAACTTTTGATCCAATTAATGATGGAATGGATGACACTTCTGATTCTAGGATTGTTGACCCAATTACTCCCCAAAATTCTATTGATATTTCTAAGGAAACTAAATGGAGTTAGGAATTAGATGGACTTAATGTCACAAGAAAGTCGAAGAGAACAAATCCCCTGATTCATCCTCTCTGAGCAACATATTTAAAAATGAGATAGGTTGTATGGGGTCATTGAAGGGATCGAAAACCAGTGAAGTACTGCATAAAATTGTTTCACATGGTTGATGTAAATTTCAACATTTTGTCGCGGAATGTTAATAGTCTTAATATCAAGGCTCCCAAAGCCCAAGAATAAATAAGAAGAATAAAACCTTAGTTAATGATTATGAATGAAATTAAAGTGAGAGAGAGGAAGCTTCAAAATCTCATGATGAGATTTTTTCCCAAAATACTCTTGGATTTCAAATAACTCTTCCCACATTTTGGGGAGGGCTATTGTCTTGTGGAAGGTAGACAAATGCAATGTTACTAAGCTAGAGGAATTAGATCAACATATTCATTCTTGTGTGTGTGTTTCAATAATAATTTCATTTTTCTATCAACCGTATATGGCCACAATGGAGATTATGACAGATGTAGATTATGTGATAGCATTTTGGTTATCCATTAGGGTACGTGTAATCACTGAATTGTCTTAGGCGATTTTAATTCTGTGAGGAAGGATAGTGAGAAGATGAGTAAGGAACCACCTCCAGAGAAATCAATGAGATATTTCAATAATTGCATGCTAAATTGTGTTCTTTTTTAGATAATTATGAATGGTCCATCCTTTTATTGGGACAATCGCCAATAGGGTGACAATTTGGTCACTTTTCATATTGATGTAATCATTTTTAACAGTGAGGTTCTTGAATGTCTTTCCCTAGTTTGAAGGCTTTCTTATTTCTAACACAACGAGTGATCATAAAATCTGAAGTCTTTAGATCAAGAGTAGAAGGAAATTCAGTTCTCCTTTTTAGGTTCATAAATGCTTGGACTGGTAAGATTGGCTTTTGAATATAGGAGGTTCATCTATGTTTATTGTTTGCTCCAAGTTGTGAAACTGAAGAGGTGTTTTTAAGTGGAATAGATCTTCTGTTGGTAATCTTAGTGACCATGGTCATTTTTGTGAAAGGAAAGCGCTTGATGCACAAATGAAACATGATGAAAATCTTGGTAATTTTGAGCTGCAAAGACAGTCTATTTCTTACAAGAAAGATGCTCACAAGGCTTTCAAGTTGGAAGAGTATATCATGAGGTAAAGTTCAGGGTTCATTTGCTTAAATAATAGGATTCTAATACTAAATTCTTCTATTCAACTATTGAAATTAGAAGGTAGATTAATCATATCAAGGCTATTGAGATTGATGGTATCCTTACTACAAAGTAGGAGGATATCAGTGAGTACATCGTGAACTATTTTCAAAGCATTCTTAACACTGGTCACATGGGAATATTAAAGGTTTGGATGATTTGAATTTTGTAAGTATGGATGATATTCATTGTCTTGAGTTGGATATGGCTGTCATGCCTAAGGAAATTTAAGATGTGATCAATGGTTTGAACCCTGATAAAATATGTGATCCTTATAGTTTTAATGTCCACTTCTTTAAGAACTGTTGGTATACTATTAAAGTCGATGTCATTAATGGGATTCTTCATTTCTTCAGGATAGGAAGACTATTAAGAGAATCAAGCAGAACTTATATAACACTCATTCCTAATTGTAAAGATTTTTTGAAAAAATAGATGCCTATTGCTTTGTGCAACACTCTTTTCAAAGTTACTAAAATTTTGAGTAATAGACTTTAACATGTGATTTATTTCTATTATCAGCATGAATCAATGTGCCTTCATCCAAGTTAGAAGTATACATGATGTTATTCTTTTATCTAATGAATCAATTCATGACTTTAAGACAAAAGGAAGGAAACACAAAAAGTGTCTTAAGCTTGATGTTTCTAAAGCTTATGACTCAGTATCGTCAAAATCTCTTTTTAAAATTATTATTCTTCTGTTGGAGTGTGTGGCTTAGAGAAATTATTTCTACAACTTCTTGTGTAATTCTCATTAATGGGGAGCCATCGAAGTCCTTTAAACCTAGAAATGGAGTTAGGTAAGGAGTCTTCATTATGGTTATGCAAATTTTCTCTCGACTTGTTGATAATGTTATAGAGGAAGGAAGAATTAATCCCTTGAAGGCTTCAAGCAGCATGATGTTCTGTCCTCATATTCTCGCATGTCATAAAGAGCATGCAATTCCTAAAGATCACTCTTCATCTCATGATCTCTTGGCAAGTCTTTGATTCGTGATATTGATGCTTTGGATAGTCACTGAGTTGGTTGAGTATGAACTCAGCTATTTTTAAATTTCTTTTTGATCCCCTTTCAAAGGGCCTTTTCATGTATAGTTATATTTTCTTCTTTCTTCTATAGAAGAACGTCACGTTGTAATTATCAAATAAAGAAATAGCAATACAAGGATCTTGGTTTACTAAAAAAAAGATAAGAAAAATACCTTGAAAGAATTGTTGCTTTCCTATGTAGAATTTCTCAAAGATGCAAACTAATATATAGGGATGTCTGAAGAATGACTTGTAGACTTGCATATTTGGTGTTAATGTGATAATTTCTAACAAGTTTCATGTATGGTGGAGAATCCTACCCCCTATCAAAGGAGTATATAGACTAGAGATCATGGACCTTGCTAATATCTACTGAGCCTATTAAACAAACAAATACACAAATGTATTCTAATAGGACACATTTTTTCTAAAGGTCATCACTGTGACAAAGTTTTCTTTGTAGAGTCTGGATTTCACAACTTGTATTTACTATGCTCCTGTTGGAGAACTGTGTGAATACAAATCTTACACACCATGCTGCTTCTTTTTTATTTGGACCCTTATTTTCACCACTTAATACAAAAATGGCATTGCTTCATTATTTTATTTTCAACTAAATTAATATGAAAACATGACAACATTATTTGAGTGGCTAAGGGGATCATTTGACTGAGTAATAAGTGTATTGATTGAGAAAGACATCACATCAACTTGTTGTATCTAAGGCCAAATATGATGTGTATTAGGTTGAACAACTGTTGCTCCTAATGAATTACATTATATTGACTAGATAGTATTCATATTTTATTAGCATAGTTTATTTTCATCAGATAGTTGATATACGTGACCAATATATGATATTCGACTCATACTTGATAGTGTATAATGAAATATTTTGAGTGGCTCCAGTAATACACAAAGATGAAAACCTAATATTACTATCATTTTCATAGAATCACCATACATGAGGATCTTGAAATTAGAATAAAAAGGTAGGTGCTGAGCGATATGATTATAGCTGGTACCTCATTTTATCATAGAAAAAATGATAAAAACATGCAAAATTATTTTGAATAAGTTGAAACATACAACACTAAACTTTATACCAACATGGATAGTTTTGGAAAAAATGGGAGTATGAAAATTCAATAAACTTCTAAAAGCCACATGTTGTCACCAACAAAAGTATGGATCACATCATATTACAAACTACTTGGAAGATCCATAATGAGTCAATGCAAATTTAATTAAACTTATTTTTTTAAATAAGAAACAAGGATAAAAGTTTGAAATTAGTTTGATAATTATAATTATATGCAAAATTGAAGTCCCAAGTTAATAACTACTAGTGGAAAAGGAGGAACAGAGAGGTTGGAGTGTAATAAAGTAACCTTTTACCAATTTTTATACAAGATATAAAATAATATTTAATCATGTAAAATTTCATAATCGTAATAATAATTCCTTGGAGATCCCACAAAGTTGTTGTTAATGTTTTTCAACCAAAAGAACATGATATCACCATAGATGAATATCATTTAAATCCACGATATCATATCATGTTTAAAATTCAAAAGGGCTGTCCAAACTCCAGATATTTTGCACATTCATATGCTAAGAAACAACTAGTTCAAATTCATCATCTCGGATATTTAAAGTTCATTTCAAAAAAAAATTACACACCATTGTATATGGTTTACAAATTTAATAAGAGAATATCTAACATGAAATAGAGACATAGAAACATCTGTAAGATGAAATCAAATGGACTAAAATAGGAAATCATGTCATTGGGTAACTTGGAGTAAGGAAATCACAATATATTCCGATTACATGAATAACAAAGATGGATTTTTGGTGGATCCCACAACCTTTTGTTGAATAAAATTGAGTAAAGAAGAGAATATGATTACCATAAACATGTCACAAAGGAGTACTCATTCATTAGTTCTTTAAGAAGATGTTGGCCTCCCACACAGGAAATTTCCTTATTTCCTTCTTCTTGCTTTTTAGCAGTTTTCTTTTTCTTGTCCTTTAATTCTCACATATTGTGCTAGAATATTTCTCTCTAGACCCCTTACAGTCACCAAAGTGGGGGGCAAAAAAAAAGATTGGTGACAACTGCCCCAGTACATACAAGTTAGTAGAAACAAATATCATGTTGTTCATGACACATGTCACTGGTCTTGGAGGAATATATCAAAACTTGATACTCAAATCAACAACATAAATGAAACAAATTCCCTTAATAAAGGTTATATTCATATTGATTTTTATAAGGAAAACACGTTACATAAATTATCTCAACTTGTACCTAAAATGTAACACATAAATGATAACTAAAGTTATGCATTAAAAATCTCTCCGAATAATCTTATGAGTTTTCAATGCCTCACTAGGGAAATATTGTTAGATTTTACTTGAGATGTAATCCTCCTAGACTAGGAAACTTGATTCTACTCTTCTACTGAAATCATGCCTCCATATATGCATGCAACAGAAACCATGTTAGGGTAAGAGGCATCGAGTATGTTATATCAAACATAAGTAGTACTTGGAAATCGTAAAACATGAAAATAATTTCTTTAACAATTCCAATTTTACATGTATTACTTTTCTTAATGTAATTAGTTCATTAAATTGTCATCAATGTAATATTTTCACCAATTGTGAAGGCATGTGAATGATCAACTAAAATGATCCACTTGATATCATAATACGCATAGGATCCACCAAGAAATGTAGCAACTGTGCTCATAAGGCCCTACAAGCTCAACTGATGTATATTTCTCCATTTAAACTCATGATTGCACCTGAGTGCCATATAACTGCTCCATTTGAGCTCACTAGACACTTAGGCTAAAAATGTAGTATTGGGGAGGAAAAAAATAATGCAACCTATTTTCATTATTTTTAATCAACTTGAAAATGAATGACTTTAATTGAATTTCAAATGATCATGATATAAGTTCTTCAAAAATACACATGAAAATATTATAAAAGGTAATATGTTTGGACAACAGTTATGTCATTAACATTTTAATTTGGTGTAATTTTCAATTCATATGATATTCTTGTATATCATATATTAATAATCACAAACCAACTTCAAATTGACATTTAATATGAATGTGCATGGATCTTTGTACCTCATACATTGGAATTTCCCCAAATGCTTTTTTGTATCTATATTCCAACTTTTGTAATGAAGAAATGAAAAACCAACATATTAGTACCTGGTATGATCCTTAGGTCAGATTATGGTCAATTAAAGTTAGAGAGTTTTGAGGTTGAACTTTTTACTTAATAAAAATTACTAGTAAGTACTTATTATTATTTTGATGCATTAACATAATGAGTAGAATAACTTGTTTACTTATTATATTACATATTCACTATCTTTTTCTATTTATAAATATTCTAATGGTAAGTCATATTTTCAAAAGTTAGGGTTAATTTCAATATCATAGAATATTAGGTATATTAATTAGGTTGGTTGTAATTACATTTTGCTGACTTAGATTTATTGATCAAGTTTGATAAATTACGTCCATATGGTTTATTTATCTCTCATTAGAGTTTGTAAATTACTTGCCTCATATTGTCACTTTAAGTATTCACAAGAAATATTAAAATGAGTATACATAGTAGGGTATGATGTTCAATATTATATGTTTAGTTATTTAATGGGTATTTACACATATGTTTTGAGATAATATATTTTTAATTGGTTTTACATGCTTTATCAATCAAGAGTTCAAGATGAATCCATGTTTTGTTTCTTATTGATGCGATGATTTTGAGTCGCATTTATAGACTTGTTTTACTTGTGTTTTGTGCATTTATTGGTCATTTTGGTGGTTAATATTGCATAATTCATTTACTTTAGTCTATGATCTTTCTCAGTGTCAAATCTCCCTTATTCTATTGTTTTGAGCATAAATGATTACAATAATATGTTTTATTTCGGCTTATGTGGTTTTGTGTTGAAATTTTAGGAAAAACGAATATCTGCTGCTGGCGATACCATCGATAGTGGTCGATACCATCGACACAACCACAGGTTGCCAGCCGCAAGGAGCAACACAACGTCGATACCATCGACGGCGAAGTCGATGGTAGCGACTTACCATCAGGTTGCTGGCAAGAAGACAGTCGATACTATCGACCATAAAGTCGATACTATCGACACCTAAAGATTCAACGACAGAAAAGGACAAAAACCGACGCCTTAGGGTGTCGATACCATCGACCCTCGTCGATGGTATCGAGTCAGCATCAGGCGCAACAACGAAGAGAAGGAAGACTTGCAGATATCGTGCAAGGTCGATACCATCGACCCGCGTCGATGGTATCGACACCGTCAGATACAAGTTTGTTTCAGATTGATCTAAATCCGACGACTGTGATATTTTTGCAACCTAACTCGGTGATTATACCTAATGACGGCGGCCATGAGAAATCTATCACAGCATTAGCCGCTGCACACATCCCGAGAAGGAGTGGAGAGAAGAACGGAGTCTGGAGGCATGCCCCAGCCGTTCTGGAAGCCGAAGAAGACGATTTCCACCGCCGAAAGGCTGTAGATCGTGCATTCCACGCCAAGGAATGCTTGGATCTTCTCCGTTCAGGGGTTTCATCACTTGTTCACATTTTTCTGCATGTTTCCCCTTTTCTCTACCATGTTTTGCTCTGAGATGAACATGCGGGGCTAATCCCCTTTATCTTTAGGACCGCGAGTAGCCCGGGGAAGCACTGTAAGACATTTTTATCATAGTAATTCATACTTTATCTCTTAAATCCGTGGTATGATTTCGTTTTCTCAACTTATATTGTTATGCTTGATCACCATAATAATAATCTAATGCCTTTATATACTTTGAAAGAAGAATTAATGGTTGAAAAGAGACGGAATTCACATTAATTAACAAATCCCTTGAACAAGGCGAGGTACGGTTAATGGTGGAAACCCAGAGGTCGATTACAATGCACCTAGTTTAGGGTATAGGTTACCATGACGGTGGAACCGACCTAGACATAGGTAGTGAATTGTACCACGACAGTGGGCAATTCTGACTACAGGCCACTACCCGGATTGAGAGATGAACCTGAATTATTATATGGAAATTCATACAATGATAACCCGCGGTGAAACCACAATCCTAAAGATCTCCACTCGAATTGATTAAACTAAACCCTTAATCGACTGTTTTGTTTTATTTTATTTTATTTTCTTTTCTTTTTCAAACAACTCTCAAAATCTTTTAATCGGCCTAGCTGATTGCAAATAGTTAGTAGTAGTCTACTGATAGTTTAAGTGTCCCTGAGTTCGATTCGGGCCTCACAAGGGCCTATACTACATTGACGCGTACGCTTGTGTTTTACGCATGGTAAAAGCATGTCAAGTTTTTGGCGCTGTTGCAGGGGACACGACAATTGTCGGCACTACGAGTGCTGCAAGTGGCCATTCTAGGCCACCTTTTATTTTAATTATTTTGAAATCATTTTTAAATTCATAGTCTATCTCTCCAATTTTTGTAATCGTCTAGCACGGTACTGAACTGAAACTATCATTTTGCAGGTACTGTGCATGGTACAGACGCGTAGCACCGACTACACGCAATAAGCACCAAAGGTTCCACTGCCGGGACCTGACGACGAGGAGGATTACAATCGAGACCAGCTGGAAGAAATAGATTCCGAATCCGAACAAGAAGAAATGGCAGAGGAACAGACGATATGGGAGAAGATAAAGGCTTCTTCTTCATCTGCTTCAAAGGGGCCAATCAAGAAGCAGGCGATCAACATTCTGACCTATAAGACTGATCATGCATTAATCAACTTGGTCAAGTCAAATGCATTCCATGGGCTAAAGAACGAAGACCCGGTGACTCATATCAGCCAATTCGTGGAGAATTGTGACATGATTAAAATTGACAGATTTCCACAAGAGACGCTCTACCTGAAGCTGTTCCTGAGTTCTCTGGTAGGAAATGCATGAGAATGGTTGCACAATATTGACGATGAATATGTGGAATCATGGAAACATATGGTGGAAGTATTCTTTGAAAGGTTCTTTCCGCCCGAGAAGACAAATGACATGATCAGGAAAATCCATAACTTCACCCAGAAGGTAGGAGAGACTTACTCTGAGACATGGGAAAGGTTCCAGATAATGCTAAGGAGGTGCCGACATCACGGGCTTGACAAAGAGACGTAGGTCAAAATCTTCTATTTTGCTCTCTCTGAGCATGATAGAAGTAACCTAGACTCCGCAGGTTCAAGGTTCTTTTTTAACAACACATGCACGAGGTGTTGGGAAATTCTGAAAAATATGGCCAAGAATCAATCATGGGGTGACAGAGACGCCGTAGAGCACGTTTGAGCTGTGGGGGAGTCACAGGCCATCAAAGAGATGAATGAGAAGATGGACCTTCTCGCAAAGAAACTACCTGCAAAAGAAGATGCAGGATCAGATGATGAGGCTCAAGTCAAATTCATGCGCCAGCAGCCTGGGTACAGAAACAACGATTACTCATGGAGAAAGGATAAGAAATTTTCCTGGAAAGATCTGAATAACTTCTTGCAGGAACCCGATGCAAAACCCCAGCCGGTGGTTGAGGATAAGAGCAAAAAGTTGCTCAACCAAGTGATAAAGCAGAACCAAGAACTAATGAACACTTTTGGCCAGCATATCAAGCAACAGGGGGAATTCATAAATCAGTTTGGGCAGACATTGCAGAGCCATGGGGCTCAGATGAGAATGATAGAGACGTCTATGGTGCAAATGGAAGCTGAGATAGCCAATCTGAAGAAGCCAGCACAGCAAGGCTTTCCGGGTAACACCAAAATTCCAAGAGGAAACCAACAGGCGAAGGCAATCTTGCTAAGGAGTGGCAAGAAGATTTTAAACCCCAGGGCCGATGAACCAAGCAAACCCCAGTCAGAAACCGAAGGTGAGGCCACTGAGGAAGTGCCAATTTCAGTCACAGAGCCGGTTGAGGATATAGCAAAGGATGTCATTGCAGTCCCCGTTGTTGTTGAGGAGGAGACACAGAAAAGGACACCATATGTGCCGCCGCATCAAAGGGCACAAGCTGTCCCGATCCCATATCCAAATAGTGTGAAAGAAAAGAAAGTGGACGCCCAGTCCAAGAAGTTTCTGGACAGTTTCAGAAAACTTTCTGTCAACATTCTATTATTAGAGGCAATAGAGAAAATTCCCTCCTACGAGAAGTTCTTGAAAGACATCATCACTAAGAAGAGGAAGATCCCTGATACAGAGGTAGTAGTTCTCAAGGAGCAGGTGAGTGCCTTCATCATGGGCACATTGCCACCTAAGAGGTAGGATTCAGGTTGCTTCAACATTTCGTGTTACATTGGTAAGGTGAAATTTGGCAAAGCACTGTGTGATTCCGGGGTGAGAATAAACTTGATGCCTCTCTCTACATTTAAGAAATTGGGACTGAAAGAATCAAGGCCAAGCAATATGACAATACAGCTGGCAGATAATTCAGTGGTGAAGCCCTATGGTATTTGTGAAGATGTGTTGGTGAAAGTGGATCGGTTTGTATTTCCAGCTGACTTTGTTGTGATGGAGATGCAAGATGAACAGGGTAATGAGTTACTTCTTGGACGACCCTTTCAAGCCACTGCTGACATGATACTTGAGATGGGGAGAGGTTGTTTGACCATGGGTATCGCTGATGATCGATTTGAGATGGTCATGCCATCTAGCACCACGCCATCTAAATCTAAGGAGCAATGTCACATGGTGAAGCATTTTGATCAAAATATCTCACTGTCTAGGGAAGCCATTTTTAGATATGGCTCATGTAATGACTGAGGTGGAGAAAGGGACACTGGCTGTAGACATCATGGAGCAGACCAAGGTTGTGTTCCTTAGCAAAGTTGTGGGTTTTCCCAATGATGAAGAGGAGGACATTCCGCCTTCTACTGAAGATGAGGCCATACCAAGTTATGTTTTCAATGCATATCCAGAATTACCACTTGAAGCCTGCCAGGTTAATATAACACATGATTGGATGAGAAGCAAGTCACTACAAGAGTGTGCCAAGATGCTTCAAGTACTTCCATGCTTTTATGCTAGGTATTATGAAGACCTTGGAGAACTCCCACCACCGCTTCAGTCATCCTTAATCAGTCCGCCAGATTTGGAATTGAAGCCATTGCCACCGCACTTGAAATATGCATTTCTATCTCAGGATGAGAAGTTGCCTGTCATTATTTCGGTATATCTGAGTGCCGAGGAGGAAGATCAGCTGATGATTGTGTTGAAGAATCACTGAGGTGCATTCGGGTGGTCGGTCGCAGACATCAAGGGGATCTCCCCTACATTGTGCCAGCACAAGATTCGTCTCGAGGAGGGAGCCAAGCCGGTGATTCAGTCATAGCATCGACTAAATCCTAGCATGATGGAGGTCGTCAAGAAGGAGGTGATCAAGCTCCTTTTTGCCGGTATCATCTATGCTATATCCGACTCAACGTGGGTGAGTCCTACATAGGTAGTCCCTAAAAAGGGGGGAATTACTATTACACATAACTTGTTAAATGAACCTGTCACGACCCGCTTGGTAACCGAGTGGCGTGTATGTATAGACTACCATAGATTGAATGCTGCTACTCTTAAGGATCATTTCCCTCTCCCATTCATTGATCAGATTTTAGAGCGATTAGCATGCCGATCACATTTTTGTTTCCTTGATGGTTATTCGGGGTACAATCAGATTTCCATTGATCCTAAGGACCAAGAGAAGTCCACCTTCACTTTCCCTTATGGAACATTTGCATACCGCTGTATGCCATTTGTGTCTAGCAAAGGGTTGGAGGTAGACCCGGTAAAGATCGAAGTTATTTCCAAATTGCCCCCACCGAATTCGGTTAAAGGGGTACAAAGCTTTCTAGGTCACGCCGGTTTTTATCACCGCCTTATAAAAGATTTCTCTAAAATCGCCAAACCTTTATCTGAGTTGTTGGAAAAGGATGTTGTGTTTGATTTTAACGAAAAATGTTTACATGCTTTTAATGTGCTTAAAGAGAAATTGATTTCAGCCCCAGTTGTGCAAACACCGGATTGGACAAAGACATTCGAATTGATGTGTGATGCCTCAGATTTCGCAGTTGGGGCTGTTTTGGGACAACGGGTGGACAATAAACCCGCTGTGATTTTCTCGGCATCCAAAACCTTAAATTAAGCACAATTAAATTACACGACAACTGAAAAAGAACTTCTCGCTGTTGTTTTTGCTTTCGAAAAATTCTGGCAATATCTTGTAGGATCTAAAGTCGTGGTATGGATGGACCACGCTGCCATTAAGTACTTGATGGAGAAAAAGGAGGCCAAACCTAGACTGATTAGGTGGATCCTACTGTTACAAGAATTTGATATTGAAATCAAAGATAAGGTGGGAATTGAAAATGTGGTTGCGGACCATCTTTCTAGGTTGGAAAGGGTAGATGAGAAGGACGTACATATACCCATTACTGAGACGTTTCCTGATGAACAATTATTATCTGTGAAATCGAAAGATCCTTGGTTTTTTTACATTGTCAATTATCTAGCCTACAAAATTATCCCAGATGATTGGACATACCAGGAGAAAAAGAAAATTTTCCATTCTTTGCGGTATTATTTTTGGGATGACCCTATTCTGTTGAAGCAATGCAGGGATGGTGTATTACGCAAGTGTGTACCGGAGGTGGAGTATGAAAGTGTCCTTCGTCATTGCCATACTGTACTGACGGGTGGCCACCATGCAAGTTCTAGAACTGTGGCCAAGGTACTGGAGAGTGGTCTTTATTGGCCTACTTTGTTCAAGGACACCTATGAGTATGTGAGGCAATGTGATTCCAGCCAAAGGGCAGGTAATATGTCAAAAAAACTGGAGATGCCCCTCAATGTCTTTCAAGAGGTCGAGGTGTTTGATCTATGGGGTATTGATTTTATGGGACCCTTTATGTCCTCAAATTATAACTTGTACATTCTGTTAGCTGTTGATTATGTGTCGAAGTGGGTAGAGGCAATACCCACTAGAACTAATGATGCCGTTGTAGTGTGCAGGTTTGTCAAAGAATACATTTTATGCAGGTTTGGTGTACCAAGAATGATCATTCGTGATGGAGGTACGCATTTCCGGAATCAGAAGTTCGCAACACCATTGAGAAAGTACAGGGTAAAGCACAACATTGGTACCCCGTACCACCCGTAGACACAGGGGCAAGTGGAGGTCTCCAATCGGGAGATTAAGAAGATCTTAGAGAGCACTGTGGCTTCCATGAGAAAAAACTGGAGCACCCTGCTACCGGATGCTTTGTGGGCGTATAGGATGACGTTTAAGACACCTATAGGCACTACACCTTTTAGGTTGGTGTACGGTCGGGCCTGTCATTTGCCGATGGAATTGGAACATAAAGCGCATTGGGCGCTTAGGAAGCTGAATTTGAGCTACGATGAAGCGGGAAAGAAGAGGTTGCTTGAGTTGACCGAACTTGACGAGCTAAGGATGAATGCATATGAAAGCTCGTGGATCTATAAGGAGCGAACAAAGCTGATTCACGATCGCCATATTCAGATGCGCGTCTTCAAGAAAGGAGATCATGTACTCTTGTTCAACTCCAGGTTGAAGATGCATCCTGGGAAATTGAAATCCCGATGGAGTGGACCGTTCACCGTAGAGGAGGTCAGGCCACATGGCACTATCATGGTGCGAGATGGCGAGACAACATTCTTGGTGAATGGACAATGATTGAAATTGTATTTTGGAGAAGATTACACAAGGAAAGTGAATGAGGTCAAACTCATTGTGCTTCCAGTTGCATGAGGAGCTTAATGTCGTCTAGCCTAAGACGTTAAATAAGGGCGCTTGTTGGGAGGCAACCCAGCCATCGGTAGCTTAGTTTAGTTTCTTTCACATGTGTACTTTCGGTTCATTTGATCTTGTTTTTAGTGTAAAAAAAGATACCTTGATTGTTTGTTCAATGTGCAGGACCGAGGCAGAGTCGATACCATCGACCCTTGTGTCGATGGTATCGAGATGGGTATAGGTTGGCGGCTGCAGAAATCACTCTATGTCGATACTATCAACGACCTCATCGATGGTATCGACACACCAACAGGTTGATCGCTAAAATGAGTTCTATAGTATCAACATGGGCGTCGATACTAGCGAGATCTCTGGAGATATTCAGACGAAATTGTCTCAGTGAAGTCAATACCATCGACGGGCCTGTCGATGGTATCGACCTAGTCACAGGCAGCAAGCGGCGGCCGGGCCTCGCGAGGGTGTTGCCCTAAGCCGAAGTCGATACTATCGACTTTCGTCGATGGTATCGATGCGACACGTCACCGATCCGCGAGAGGAAATCAACGACGATCGCTGCATCAGGAGAGTCGATCCATGGGATGTGTCGATACTATTGACCCCCATCGATAGTATCGACACATCATCGATCCGGGCCCCCACATCGGGCTATCGACAGCCGTCGATACTAGAAGAAGTATGGATTGTGCTACGCGAGTCGATACCATCGACCCGCGTCGATGGTATCGACGGGCACACAGCAGCGCCGACCAAGGTTATAAAATGGATGGTTTCTCATCATATGACGTCAAACCTTCAGAGATTTCTTCCTCCACTTGTGCCATGCGTCTTGTTGAGCATTCGAAGCCAAGCTACGAGCATCCAAGGAGCATGTTCTTCCCTGATCCTTCACCGAGCGGAGATTGTCTTCTCCGACCTTCACCAAGCCCCATCTTCTACTCTTTCTTTCTCGACAATGGTGCGTACAACTGGTGCATCCTCTTCAAGAGCAGATCCAATAGAGATCCCAGAGTTCATTCCTCCACCCATTGCATCCATTCTGCGCCCGCAGATCGTCCATCCTTCCGCGGAGGTCCAGAAGGTCTACAAGGAGATTATGAAAAGAAAGATCGAGCCCACGTGCTACATTGATCGGACAATGGTCTGTGATCTGGGGTTTGAGGCCAATCTTGCCTACGTTCTCAAGGGGCAGGCAAGGCATACGGGCAGGAGGCCCGATGAGATGGAATTCCATGCCGACAGCCAGCCATTCTTCGGTGACTCGCCCACATACAAGGAGCTGGTGGCGGAATTCATGGCGTCGCTAGATATATGTGTCGTGCCAAACGACGTCATCACCACTGATCTGGAATGGATTAAGGGCCACGTTTCTTTCCAACTGTACAACAATGACTACACTCTCACCCTCAGGTAGTTCAATGAAATATACAACTGGAATCATGGGAGAGAATAGTACCGGCGGCCAAATAACAGGATGGATTACGATACCATCTTTGCCGAGTTAGTGACTGCACCTCCCGACAAATCTATGAGCTACCACAATGCGGCGGTTGCGGATTTCGAGCATCTGTTCGTGCGGGTTCTTCACCGCATGCTCTGCACCATGTTGTTCGCTCGTGGTGACCTGTCTCTCAGCAAGTTTCAAGAGACATGTTTGTTTTTCCTGCACAAATTGTTGAAGCGCCAAGAGTGTAATTGGGGCGTGTTTTTCTTAACGTGTGTGTTGGCTGTAAAGAGGAGTACGCAAAAGGCTCCAATTCACTTTGGGGGGCTCATCACACCGCTGGCCCACTATCTTGGGTTAAATTTCTCCCAGCTGACTCCTCTTTCCAACATGAGCAAGGTAAACCTGCAACATCTGCACCGCTCCAACCTCATCCTGCTACGCGATGGCTTGGCATATGCACATTGCCATGTCAACCAAGCATATCAAGAGTGTTCACTTCCAGACCCCGTGTTTCACATCAAGGGCGCTCAACATTTTCTATGGCCTATCATCGCCATCGAGAGCTCGGATGAAGACGGCAGCAATGAAAACAATGACAATGACGATGATGAGGCTGAAGAGGAAGAGGAGGCTTTCACTACTCTTCGTGCACGCGTGGCACCCAGGAAGCGTCCCCGTATGCATCTGGGTGCATCTTCTTCTTCGCAGCCTCTGCCACCACAACCCTCACAGCAAAGCGAGGATATCTACTCCATGCAAGGGATGTATGCAATGCTGTAGGATATTCATCAGATGCAGTAGCAGCATACAGCTTCATATGCCAGTATTCAAGAGACGACAAACCGGTTGCTTGACAACCAGAGGGCTATCTTTGAAAATGAGCGCCTCCTCCTCGACAACCAACAGCACATCCACGACAGGTTGCATAGGATGGAGATGCAGCAACAGCCTTTCTATGATCATTACTGGAGACAGAATTTCTTTGGGGGTATCCACAACCTCCGCCTATGCCTGGGTATGATCTGAGTTTTCAGGGGCAGTACCCATCCTGGGACCCCACGGCCCCACAGTACCCGCCTCCTCCGGAAGAATGATCAGTATCACTGTTCCACCTTTTAAGGTTGTTTTTTACTATGAGTCCATAGTCGAATTCAAGCTTGGGGGGGGGGAGTTGGAACAACTCTATCCTTTAGTTTTTAGTTTTTATTGTTTTGTCTTTTGTCATTTAGTCCTTGCAATTTTTAGTTTGTTTGTAGGATTCACACTCTATCTAGTGTACTTGTGGATGTCGTAAGTCATGTGTCATCTCGTTTGCTTGTACATGGGAAATAGGGGCAAATTTAAAAAAATTTAGTGTTTGCAAGCTTGTGTTGTTCAACTTTGAGCACATTACTTAAGAAAATGATTGGGTCTGTCAACTCTAAAATAGGAAATCACAACTGTACATGCCTATGATTCATGAAAAGTAGACTTAATTGGTTGTTGGAGCCTAAGCTGACCAAATGATAATGAGACCTTAATTTTAAATAAGAGAGAGAAACCTCTTAATTATCACATAGGTCGATAAGGAGGGACACATAATAATTTTCAAAGGTTCAGTCAGTTAGTCTTGTGATCTATCCACCTCATTGTTTTTCATATTCCACCATAAGAATTGGAAGTACATTACGGTTTTAATCTTCTTGACTGCATTCCATGTAAATAGGTCTTGCATTGCAACTACTTTAGTATTTTTTGCATGAAAAAAATAGAGTAATCATACATGCGCATCATCCTTAAGTGCATGTCATTTAGTTGCATAATTATCATGTTGTAGCTATATTCACATTTTTGTGCATAGAGTACATCATGTGTCTTATATCTTCTGAACATTAAGGGTGATTAACTTGTTCCATACCTTCTGAATGCTTCAAATAGTTAAGCTATGCAGAAAGAAGTGAGCCCGATAAATAATTCATGGTCATTTATGGATATAAGGGCCTTTACAAAAAAAAAAGAATAAAAAAATTGAAAAAAAAAGGAAAAGAAAAAATTGAGAAGTAAATAGGAATGAGAGGGAGAAAGGAACATGGTTCACTTGCATTTTCAAGAAGAATAAGTACATGATGTAGTTTTTCTAGATATTCCATCTCATATTGAGATGGGATGTTAGTGCATGCATCACTCCACACAAATGTAGGCATTAGGGCATTTCCATTTGCATATGCATCATTTAGGGCATTTTTGTTTTATGCATGTTAAAACTGTATAATGCTTCCATTTATTCCATGAGCCACCCATTCCATCCACTTGTTGCTCGAATTGGTAGGCCACCGTGATTTTCTCCTCACTTGTTAATATCAGGAGAGCTTCTTCCATGTAGATGGTAGTTAGGGCGAGCAACGTAGAATAGGAGATCACAAGATGCACCGAGCCTGAACCAGAGAATTTCATTATGTTAACTGCCTTATATGATAGTGTTCATAAATTTTGAGGTAGATATCTTTTATGGATGATTGTTGTCGCCTTCAGGGTAATTATCATTTCGTGGTCAGTGAGGGCCGGTTTGTGAATGTCTGGTGGGGATCATATGGTGATGTTTGTTGTGATGACCTATTCTTTAGTTGACCCTCGCAATTCTATTCTAAGGTTTTATTGCTCGAGGGCGAGCAATGTTTAAGCTTAGGGGAGTTTGATGCGATGATTTTGAGTCACATTTATAGACTTGTTTTACTTGCGTTTTGTGCATTTATTGGTCATTTTGGTGGTTAATATTGCATCATTCATTTACTTCAGTCTATGATCTTTTCAGTGTCAAATCTCCCTTATTCTATTGTTTTGAGCATAAATGATTACAAGAATATGTTTTATTTCAGATTATGTGGTTTTGTGTTGAAATTTCAGGAAAAATGAATATCTGCTGCTGTCGATACCATCGACAGTGGTCGATACCATCGACACAACCACAGGTTGCCAACCGCAAGGAGCAACACAATGTCGATACCATCGACGGAGAAGTCGATGGTAGTGACTTACCATCAAGTTGCTGGCAAGAAGACAGTCAATACTATCGACCATAAAGTCGATACTATCGACACCTAAAGATTCAACGATGGAAAAGGACAAAAACTGACGCCTTAGGGTGTCGATACCATCGACCCTCGTTGATGGTATCGAGTCAGCATCAAGCGCAACAATGAAAAGAAGGAAGACTTGCAGATATCGCGCAAGGTCGATACCATCGACCCGCGTCGATGGTATCGACACCGTCAGATACAAGTTTGTTTCAGATTGATCTAAATTCGACGACTGTGATATTTTTGCAACCTAACTCGGTGATTATACCTAATGACGGCGACCAAGAGCAATCTATCACATCATTAGCCACTGCACACATCCCGAGAAGGAGTGGAGAGAAGAACGGAGTCCAGAGGCACGCCCCAGCCGTTCTGGAAGCTGAAGAAGATGTTTTCCACTGCCGAAAGGTTGTAGATCGCGCATTCCACGCCAAGGAATTCTTGGATCTTCTCTGTTCAGGGGTTTCATCACTTGTTCACGTTTTTCTCCATGTTTCCCCTTTTCTCTACCATGGTTTGCTCTGAGATGAACATGCGGGGCTAATCCCCTTTATCTTTAGGACCGGGAGTAGCCCGGGGAAGCACTGTATGACATTTTTATCATAGTAATTCATACTTTATCTCTTAAATCCGTGGTATGATTTCATTTTCTCAACTTATATTGTTATGCTTGATCACCATAATAATAATCTAATGCCTTTAATTACTTTGAAAGAAGAATTAACGGTTGAAAAGAGACGGAATTCACATTAATTAACAAATCCCTTGAACAAGGCGATGTACGGTTAATGGTGGAAACCCAGAGGTCGATTATAATGCACCTAGTTTAGGGTATAGGTTACTACGACGGTGGAACCGACCTAGACATAGGTAGTGAATTGTACCACGACAGTGGGCAATTGTAACTATAGGCCACTACCCGGATTGAGAGATGAACCTGAATTATTATATGGAAATTCATACAATGATAACCCACGGTGAAACCGCAATCCTAAAGATCTCCACTCAAATTGATTAAACTAAACCCTTAATCGACTGCTTTGTTTTATTTTATTTTATTTTCTTTTTCAAACAACTCTCAAAATCTTTTAATCGGCCTAGCTGATCGCAAACAGTTGGTAGTAGTCTACTGATAGTTCAAGTGTCCCTGAGTTCGACTCGGGCCTCACAAGGGCCTATACTACATTGACGTGTACACTTGTGTTTTATGCACGGTAAAAGTGTGTCACTTATCAATATGTAAAACAACTCAACTTTCACAATTTAAAACATGATGAAGATCTTATTAAAATTGATGACATGTGCACCTATGTTAAGTCCTCGAGGGTAAAAAGGAAACATCATTGTCTAGAATGCTCGTTTTAACAGATACAAAGTGAAAGCATCATATTTGGGAAGAAAATTAAGGGTATAACTCAAAAAATGTATGTTGATAACATGTTTTTGAGCTCCTAATAGTCTCCAAAAATAAAGGAATTAAGTCATGAAATCTGCCAAGATGGTCCACATACATAAATACACATATTTATAATACACCTATTTATACATAACTCATATATTGATATTGAGGATGGAGTTTTCTACACGCGTGAGTGAAAAGAAACTAAAATGTTTGTTTTAATTTTTCTAAATAAATAAATGAATTAATTTATAACTTTTCATGAATATCACATTGCAACTTAGTTTATAAAGAAACTTTCCCCTACCTGATTGGGAAGTTCCACTATCACTATCAACCCAGGATGCCATTCCTAAAAAAATTAAAAGTAATTAAATGTTACCTTGTTAAATATCATTTTATTTGATACATGAAAACTTATGTTTTAGATTGTCAAAAAGTGAAAATACTAAAGTTATTAGCAATTTTAGAATAAATTATTCACAAAATAGGTTAATTATTATTAAATTATTGGATACTAATAAGATAACATACTAAAACTATCAATTGAATACATTTGACTATATATTATTCCCGCCATAATTTAAATTTGTATGTAAACATTAACTTCATACATGATAATTATTTTTAAGACCTAATTATGCATTAATTGTTTTTAGAATCCAAAAAAATGTTATTTATAATTTTCACATAAACAATCTCATATAATTTATTGAAGTACAATATTAACATTTTAGGTGTTACAAAATGTATGTTAACATCAATTCTACAAAAACTTTAAAAAAGACCACCTTTTTGACATTTTTTCTATTGTATGTGTATTAAGATATATATCAAGTTGGATTTGTTTGTATATGTGTTTCATTTATAGCATAACTCAATAAATCTACAAGTTTAGGTTGTAGAACAAAATATTTTTGGAAGATCAGTAACTTGCAACTTAATTTTTTTTGAGTAGGTATGCGAATTCTAAATAGACGGGGTAAAGTGGAAGAAATATATCTAGAGGGGAGGGGGAGAGAGAGATTAAACCTACCTTAGATATGAAGAACAAAGATTCCATAAGCAAGATAACGTAAAAAACTATTGATGAAGAAGTCCTGAAAGAGTAGTAGGCATTAGTTGTTTCGAAAATTGTGAACTATTTTCAAGTGTGTTCCGTGAAGTGAAAGCCCAATTGGGCTATTTTTAGACAAAATATTGGGTTTTTTTAGTTTTTCCACCTTGGATAAAAACCATTTTCTTATATCCTATGACTGGGGATGCATTTCTATGCTTGGTCTTGTTTGGAATTTATAATTTTTGTCATTCACCAAAACTTTAAACCATGGGTTGATTTTTTGGCTGACTAACCATGTAAGTTATATGGACATGACATGTTAGATTATTAGATCGCTACATGGATCGATATGGTGGAATTGACATTCCTAGTTAATCTATAAAAATACCACTTGCTACTAGTAACTACACTACCCACTACTCTAAAATGGATGAATATAATCACCTTGCTTCCACCTTTATTTCATCGCTAATGGAAATGTTTTTATCACAAGCGATTATGTGGTAGTTGTAGTTATGTATGGGCATGAGTGGTCTTTGACAGAAATTTGAGAAGTTTTATGGGTGGGCTAAGGTGGTTACCCAGTGACGTGGTTTTGTTGTTGCCACCAAAATTAATGTGGTGCAATAGAGAGATAAAGAGTTAGAAGAATGAGAAAGAATGAGTGGGTTATGGGAGAATAAGAGCACGTGAGAGTGGGTACCCCTCTTTTCCAGGAAGAGAGAAAAAATAAAAGAGAAGGTAAGTAAAGGGGGAAGAGGAGGGAAATGATGGATATAGTGTTAGGTTTTCTAGAGGCATAAAGCACAATCGAAACATCAAAGAAAATATTCTTCATGTATCGTACTAGTAAATGTCATTGACAATGACATATTTGAAAAGTGGGTGTGTGAGGTATACCTTGTCATAGAGCAATTTTGGTGATGCCCCCTTCGTGCAATTGTGCACATCATTCTTTGTTTACACGGAAAATCCTTGTTGACATCCTCTGAACATAAGCGCTTAGCATTTCAATCTCTACATAGTCCATGTGGATGGACTGGAATTCCTCATCGTTCTTCCTCATTTGGATGAAAGGAGCAATATTTAGCTTGATGACTTGCTAGCACAGTGATCTCTCTCCTTCTCTCTCTATTAGGGAGGAGGACATATAGAGTTCACATATAAGAGTGCGTCTCTAATGTTTAGTTGTCATACCCTTATAAATTGGAGAGAAAAGGAAGCAGAGTCTCCCAAAACCCCTGGGAACCAAAAGGTTGCACCTGGGCGAAATGTGATCTATCAAAAAGACATTTAGAATATTTTGGAATCAATTAATTAACCAACTAATTATATTAATTATTTAACTAATTTTTTGTTATCCAATTCTAGTCAATCACTAGATATTAGTCGTTCGATTTCAATTCATTGACTTCAACATTTTAACCAATAAACTTAGAATATATTTCAATATTACTCTAGAGGATTACCTAAACATTTTAGTAATCAATTTGACTCAGAATGTTTCCAATTATGTCCACAATTATACTCTTATTCCAATACATCCTATGGATGTAACCCTATAGGATCTAAATAAAGTTAGAAGTGAGATTCATAATCAAATTATGATTTCAAAGGAAATGATGGGTATCTAGAAAGACTTCATTGCTATCCAAGTAACTAAAGAAGTTGGAGAACAACTTAATATATTATTGTGACCAGTGTTATAGTGATTGTATAATCCCTTTATCTCAAATATCCAGATTGAACCCAGCCACAATAATGTCATACTATTAACGTTCAATCTTTTTTCCTTGATTTAGAGTAAAATATTGAGATACACATGATCTCAATATCATATATTGGCTCGCATGATCATGGACACATATTTCATAGTATTACTCATCAAGTGTCTAGGATATCACTCTAGTGGGAAGGACAAATTCCATCTACATCCCTCAAAATAGTCCACATGTATCACAATGCACCTAATCACTACATGTATAGCAACCCTTTTAAAGGTCATGTTGTGAGTTTTAAAGCACATCAAACAAAATGCATTGAATGTACTAACTTTAGGTCTATGGACCATAATCACCATTGTCACACTAATATGTGATTCTGATGCCACAATTGGCTTCCATGTATCATACTCAACGTGGTTTTGTCAATTAAACTTGTTCATAACAAGTACCTATGTGTTTGACTTGATATCCCATATTATGATTAATTAGAATTGGTCATCAATCAACACACATTCTAGTATTATGT
The DNA here is from genome assembly GCA_963693085.1 of Alisma plantago-aquatica. Lineage (NCBI taxonomy): Eukaryota > Viridiplantae > Streptophyta > Magnoliopsida > Alismatales > Alismataceae > Alisma > Alisma plantago-aquatica. The sequence goes on along the minus strand of OY856413.1, from coordinate 1,169,263,344 downwards.
ATTACTATCATCTACTTTTCTTCCACAATATTATCTGAATAGGGACATAACAAGAATGTATATACTCTTATCATGCATATGATCTCATTCTTTAGTTCCTCAACCTGAAGACACATGTCATTGAATAGTATCATTCTTTAGACATCTACCATGTTTGTATCATCATATCATGACTGAGACAAACATAATATATGGAACTACCTTTATTATTATCAAATTAAGTATACAATGCCCCATTACAATCATCATATGATAGCCTTTCTGGGCATAAATACCAACAAACATAGGAAGGAAATGAGGGAAGTAATGGGAGAGAGAGAATTTAGGATCAGAGAGGAGGGAAGTGATGATGAAAGAAGTTAGTAGAGAAATAACAAGAAATGGGGAGAGAAATAATGATACGAGAGAAGATGAGTGAACAGGAAAATAATGAGGAAAGAGGAGGGACATAGTGGGGAAAGAGGACGGAAGTAATGTGGAAATAGGAAGGATATAATAGAGGGGTAGGAGAAAATTGAGGAGAGAAGTAATGGAAAGAGGAGAGTGTTAGGAGGGGAGCAATGTGAAAAGAGGAGAGAAGTAATGGAGGGTAGGAGTAAAATGAGGAGGGATGTAATTTGGATAAAGGAGGGAAGTGATAGAGGGAGAGTAGAAAAATGAAGAGGGAAGTAATTTGAAAAAATGAGGGGAAGTAACAGTGGGAAAGGAGAAAGTGAGGAGGAGAAGAAAAGGGGAGTCTATTAAATAATGGAGTCAGATCAGTTCCTTCTTATATAACTTTAGCACCTCATTTTGTAAGTTTTACTGCTCATTTTGTCACATCAACACCTTGTTTCAGTACAGTTTCTACTTCCTAGGTCACCTCCTTTTGTAACTATGGAGCTTCATTTCTTAACTTTTTACTTCGTTTTATAACAACAACACCCCATTTATCACATCAGTGCCTACTTCATCCTCTTCATTCTATGATTCATTAGGTTTTAACATCAATGCCTTTTTTGTATCATCAACATCTACATCAATCCTCTTCGCATTACTTCCTCCTCAGTTCCCTCCTTGGCACCTCATTTTGTAACTTTTATGCTTCATTTTGTAAGATCGACACCTCATCTTGTAACATCGCTACCCATTTTTAACATTGATGCCTACTTCCTTCCCCTTCACTCTTCGATGCCTCATTTTGTAACATTAACACCTATTTTGGTAATTTGGATCCTACTTCCCTCCTCTTTCCATTGCTTCCCTCCTCACTTCCATCCTAGGTGCCTCATTTTGTAACCATGGAACCTTGTTTTGTAATAGTGGTGACTCATTTGCAACAGTGATGGCTACCTCCCTCCTCTTCACTCTTCGTTGTCTCATCTTGAAACACAACACCTCATTTGTAACATTGACACCTACTTCCCGCATAGTGTCTCATTACTTTCATCCTCTCCCCTCTTGTCATTACTACCCTCCTCTCTTTCATGAATTCCTCCTCTCCTCTCATTACCTCCCTCCTTTCCATGTACCTCTTAGTTCCCTCATCAATCCCCTTCTCTTTTATTTTTATCTCCCCCAAAATGTGAGGAAAAAAAGGAAATAAAAGATAGGTGGATGGGAAATGGAGATAGGACAAGTGATAGTAGAAGGTGAGAGTAGGTGTTAGGTGTAGTGGGTGGAAAGTGAAGCATGGGAGAGGGGCGAGTGTAGTAGGGGAAGGTGACATGGCTTGGGGGAATGTTATTTTTTGTGTGTGTGGATGGTTTTTGTGTGTGGGTAGCAAACACGAGAAAGGGCATTAGTGTCCCCAAAATTTAACCCTTTTTGTATTTTGTGATATGACCACCTAAATTGAGTGAATGTATGTAACTTGTGAATATCAAAGGTAGTAATTTATTTATTATCCTTGTCAATGTATCTGTTTGCCACCACCAACTGTGTTGATGTGATCTTATCATGTTAGTGGATACCACCTTTGAATCAAAGTGTAAAAGACTAATAGGGTCATGATGATGAGAAAATGTTGATCTCAACCCTTAAATCAATTTTGCATATAACAAATATTGCTATCACCAAAATAAGATCAAATTAGAACACTAGATCTGATAATATAATAATTTTAGATATTTGATATTCTATATAATGCTTAATATATTAGCATAAGTTAATTTCACCTTGTCGTATGCAAGCCTCAAACATAAGAGACACACATACAAAACCAAAGGAAAATTCTTTGGTTTTTCCTATTGATGTAAGAAGCTAGATAGTTATTTTGTGACAACAATCTAAAATGGCTTGGTGATACAAGATAACCAAATATATAATGACAATAGTGTGCCCAAGTAGGCTAGTAGAGAGCACAAGTCCATATAATACTCATACTTCACCCCAATGTTTCCCATAGGTAGACTGTAGCCACATGTGCTTGACATTTTCCTTTCTGCATGGCTTGGTTTTACATAAAGTGGATGTTATCCATGACATTTTTGTAGATGGCATGGACGCAATGTCAGGGTGCAAGGTGATGTCCCACTCATATGACTTATGAGGGGCTACTTAGGGGATGTCATGATAGGGAGGTGTAGAGAACTTACCCAAGGGATTCAGTCATCTCTCATAAGAAGGTTGGAGCATTGTTTGATTACTATGTCCAATTCCAGTCCAATTGTGAGGTACTTATTTATACATCCCAACGATGCACACCATTATTTTTCAAGTATAAAATAATCAAGTCATTTTTATCTCCGGTGTATCATTTTGTGTGTAGTGATGGTGTCTTGTTTTTATGATTTTACATAATGACAGGTGATGAATAAGGATTTCTATGATATTTGGTTCTTCTCATTGACAACTTTAATACTTGTTAAAATGTCGAACAAGATTCACCACATAATAAAATCATGTGGTTTTATTTATATAAATGTAGGATTTAGTTTTCACTTAGTTTCTTTGATATATCTTTTTTTGATATTGCCTTCAAGCTTTATTTTGTAAAACCTTTAGGCCTAGTTTGGGAGAGAAATTTTAAAATGAAGAAATCTTATACAGATGGTGCTACATTATATCAACTAGGTAATAAATTATAAATATTATATTCTTTAGATTTTGTAGCCAAAAATGGCATTTTGAAAACTAGTCAAAATTGACAGACTTTTAAATCGTTTTCTATTAGATGTGTCTCAGAGGACGTGCAAGGGCTCTTCAATTATGTAGAAAATGTCACTTAATCAGTGGAGCACTATTTCGCAACATACTATTTGGGTATAGAATACTAGGATCTAGATGGAAGAACACAAACAACCCCTTAGGTTCCTTTTAATAAAATGGACAATAAAATACTCAATCATGTTTCCAAATAATGTTTCATGATGAATATAGTTCGGGACTCTTATCATATTAGAATAAACTTTATATGAGACCATAACATATATATTCATTATAACGATGTATATATATAACATATATATACATATATATACACACACACACACACACACATATATATATATATATATATATATATATATATATATATATATATATATATATATATATTGTGTGTGTGCACACATTCATGTTTATATATATGTGTGTGTGTGTGTGAATGTATGTGCATGATTAATTTATAAAACAAACCTATTTTCAAATGTCTTGATGTAGTTTATTACTGTATTTTAGTATATTAAATGCATTAAGGAAAATAATACATTGATCTTATCCCTATACACATAAAATAAGGGTTTGAACTTATTAAAATTATTGTTTACTATTTATATCTGTATGTCACGTGTATGTATCTTTTTTTTGTAGGGAAGTCAGGAGACCATCTTATTCAACCTGCTCTCCTCTTGCAGGCGTTAAGAAAAAGTTTAATACATTATCAACTGTAGAAAGAAATTTGGTAGGACTCCTACCATTACATAACAGGAAAGGGATAGGGAGACCCACAGGGTCGAGTGGAGGGTTCATATAGGTACGACCATCCTTGAAATGTTTTAGGTGGTGTTTGGCTAGAGCATCAGCCAAAGTATTATGCCTTCTTGGTCGGTGAACAATCTATATACTCAGATTCTTCTTAATGTTGTCTTCAACGGATCGAATCTAGATGTTGAAAGCTGGGAAATTTCCTGGGTGTCCTTCAATAGCATACAAAGCTCTATTACTATCAATAACAATAAGGGTAGTGCCGGACGCAGTAGAAAAATTAGACTTCACAGCCAACTCGATCGCACGCAGCTCAGCTTCAGTAACAGATTCAACATATGTGTATATAGCTACCTCGCCAGTCCAGGCCTTATTATCATACAAAGCTACGACGGCTATAGCAGCCTCTTTTCCCTTAACAGCGGCATCAACATAAAGAACCTTGAGATTGTCAGGGATGCTCAGGTCTTCATAATCATCATTGGGATGGTGGTTCTTAGATTGGGCCTTCGCGTGTCTTCCAGTAGTGATTTTATTGTAGAGGTCTTCGATCTAAATAAGTTGTTTAGTCGTGTTGACATGGGATTTGTCAAAAACTTTGTTATTCCTAGTCTTCCAAATAATCCAGCAAGCATAGGAAAACCAGGCAGCGTGTTCCTCTTCTCATTGCAAGTGGGGCATAAGCCATTCATGGATAGTAGTATGAAGGGGTTCACTTGGAGAAGTGATGTTTAGCTTGAGCCAAACCTCCTATGCATTAGAGTAGAGCTAAAGGGTGTGCAAAGTGTCTTCCTCGTAGGCTTCGCACCTGGGACAGATAGTATAGTCAGTGAATGATTGTTGCTGACGCCTGACATTGGTCATGATGGCCACGTGAGCGACTAGCCAAATGAAGACTCTTATCTTACGGAGCACCTGCAGCTTACAAATGATCTGTCAAAGTTTATTTTTGGGGTACTGGTTGTCAGTGTGGATGAGCTCGTAGGTAGAGGAAGTAGTGTACATGCCATTTTCATTATGTATCCAACTCCATGTGTCTTCTCCCTTGTTCACAGAAGGAATCGGGAGATCAACAATACGGCTAACACAGGTATTGGGAAGGTAGCTCAGGAGGAAGTCCTTGTCCCAATTTCCGTTGAGGTCTCGTAGGCAATCTACAATGACATTGAATATGTCATTGCTGATAGGGGTGGTGCACATTGACTATAGCTCTCTGAAGCCTGAGACCCAGTGGTCTTCCCAAACCAGGGTTGTGTGCCCATTGTTAACAGTTTTGATGCAATTCTCTTTGATGAAATCTAACCCCACATGGATGCTTCTCTAAAAAGGAGTCTCCCTTCTACTAGGATGCCCATTAAACTTCTTGTATTTATGCATCAACCCCTCGACCCATGGAGACTTTTTGTTGTTGAGAAATTTCCACCCGTTCTTCCATATGAGGGCCTTGTTCCAATCTGCCAGGGACTTGATACCAAGGCCTCCATTGCTCGTAGCAGTGCTCACTTTGCTCCAAGCAACTAGGGACACATGGTTTTCCTTGTGGCATCTATCCCAGATGAACTTGTGGATAATTATGTCAAGTTTAGTGCACATGAAGATGGGAATTCTCATAGTTTGCATGATATAAGTGTGGAGGGCCGCCAATATAGACTTTGCAAGGAAGATCCTCCCGGTAAGGGATAGTGACTTAGCTGTCCAACCATTGACCTTAGCTTCCAGGTTATTAGCAAGAAACAAGTAGGTTTGTTTACTGACTCTTTTGTGCAGTAGCGGGACACCCAAATACTTTCCTAGATCATCAATTTCCATGATCCCGGTGGCTCTACAGATGGCAGATCTAGTAGCTCTACTGACAAAGGTAGCAAAGAAAATTTTGGATTTTTCAATAGAAATTTTTTGGCCCGATCCTTCATGAAAACTCTTGAAGAACTGGTTAATAGCTGTTGTCTATTCCAGTGATGCATTGGCAAAGATGACGATGTCATTGACGAAACTGATGTGAGAAAGGTATGGTCCTTATTGAGAAATCTTGATAGGGGTCCACTATTTGGACTCAATGAATTGGTTGATGAGTTGTGTAAGATGTTCCATGCAAAGAACAAAGAGGTACGGAGACAATGGATCGCCTTACCAGAGGCCTCTGGAAGTCTTGAAAGGTGCGAGGGATTCACCATTGAAGTTGATACTCGTACTACCCGATGATAGAAAATTTAGAATATAGGGTTTGATGTGAGGAGGCCAGGTCATCTTATTTAGAATGTGCTCGATAAACTTCCATGACATGCGGTCGTAAGCCTTTGAGAGGTCCACATTAATGGCCATATAGGGTGCACTGGACTTGCGCCTAAGATTATGGATAATCTCCTGGACGATAATGATGTTATCAGAGATGCATCTGCCCAGAATGAAGATTGCCTGCATAGGAGACACCCGGTGAGCAATGTATCTTTGGACTCTACCGACTATGACCTTGGAGGCCAATTTGAGACAAACATTATTCAGCATGATAGGTCTGAGTTGGCTGCAACTGGTGGATTGTTTAACTTTTGGGATGAGTGCGATGCTAGCATCTACAACCGTGCTTGGAATCTCATTCCCGTTCAACATACTTCTGATAAGAAGGAGAAGGGAATGTCTGATGTGATTCCAATTGGATTTGATGAAATGCATATTAGTGCCATCGGGGCCCACTATTTTGAAGGGATTAGACATTTTAACTATTTTCAAAACCTCTGTCTCAGTGGTTGTTGCGCCCAGCGTGCGCATTTGACTTGGTTGGAGAGCTTTGAAATTGGCGGGAATGTTGTCCATGGCACTGGTAGTAGGCATGTTGGTTTCTGTGAACATGCTTTCAAAGTGATTTGAGATCAAGTGTTTCAACTCAGTGTTGTTGGAGATCCAATTTCCCTCATTGTCTTGGAGGCTTATGATGTTGTTAAGTCTTCTTCTGTTGTTGACATAAGCGTGATAAAACTTAGTGTTGCTATCCCCATCCACAAGACGGTTGATATGGCTCCTTTTCTTCCAGTCTTCTTCTTCTTTCATGAGAATGCCGTGTAGCTTGTTCTTGAGCAGGTGACACTCCCGGTCCTTGTCTTCATTGTAGTGTCTTTCCAATGTATGTTGTAAGGAAGATATTTGAGTTATAATTTGATGCTTGGCCTTGTTTTGAGTGTGCCTTGATTTAGTGTCCCACTTGGTGATATGTGGTTTAGCATGTTGAAGGGTAGTGTGGAATTGGGCCTCAAGATTCCAATAAAGCTCCAGAATGTTGCGAAAGCTAGTCTCATGGTTCCAAGATGCTCTGGTTCTAAAGCGTGTATCTTGAGTCGGACGGGCAGAGTTGAGGAGCGCAATAGGATTATGATCGGATCCAATCTGGGACAGGTTCTCACATATGAAGTTAGGGTACTCTTGTATCCATTCCATATTAGCTAAAGCACAGTCGAGCTGTTCATGGAGGATACCTTTCTTATAAGTAAAAGTGTAACATGTGCTACCAAGGTCAGCAAGGCCAGCTTGAATAATGGCACTGCTAAATCTAGTAGCTTCAGAAACGTTGAATCTTTTGCTTCCTATCTTCTCACCAGGTTCAACATACAATTGAAGTCACCCATTGTAATCCAAGGCATATTAATTGAGTGTCTTAGCCGTATGAGGTGTTCCCAAATAATAGGGTGCCCTCCAGGGCTAGGGGACGCGTAGACGAAGGTACAAAGGGTCTTGTCATCAATGCAGCAGTGGATAAAATATTTATGGCTCTCCAGAATCTGGACGTCACATTCAACTTTGTTCCATAGTATCCAAATGCCTCCAGAGAACCCATTAGTCTCTACTCTATGTGATCTAGAGAAACCAATGCCATGGATGGCATATTGTGCCTCCTTGCCCGAGATTTGAGGCTCAGAGATGGAGACAAGCTTCACTCTATGTCTAGCAACAAGGTGTTTGATGTAGTGCCTATCTTTCAGATTTATGGCACCTCTTATGTTCCAGGCTATCGTATTAATGATTAACAACAGAAAAGGGTTTAATTGGATGAAGGAGTACCTCCCTCGTTGGACTCAGACACTCTCCTCGTTCTATTCCAGGTAACATATGGGTGTTCTTTTTTTGGGTTGCTGTTACAACCTCAATTTTGCATATGTTTTCATAATTGAATTGTAATGTTTTTATGAATATGGACTTAACTAAAAAGGTTGTATGCTTTGCTTCAAAGAATGGATTTCTTTGCAAATTCCCTTTTGATAGGAATTTCATGGTTCCTATTATTATATTAATCCAATAATGGATATAAAAGAGAAGAAATGAAGAAAAGTCCAAATATTTGAAAAACATATAAGATAATGAATATTAAGAAAAGTATTTAAGAAAAATATAGAAATCTCTAGAAAGTGGCATTGATGGCCACAATTGAATGAATTTCGTTTACATATGATTTCTAATGGAAGAAATAGGAAAAGAGGAAAAAGGGAAATAAAGGATAAAGAGAAATCATTGAAAAGAAATCAATAAGGAAAGGAGAAAAGATAGAGGTAGAAGCCTCTAGAAGGCTAAGAGATAGCCTCCAAAGTTAAAGTTCGTGCCTTTAGGATTCCTTGAGGTAGAACCGAGGGACTTATTAGAGGATTTTATAAAATACATAGGTGTCTAGAAAAGGATCATGTCTGGGGGCTAGCAATATTTTCCTCCGCACCGCTAGTCGGAATACTAGGACTCCTGGATCTGTGTGACTACCTAGCCAATGTCTTAGGATCTGACTCAAAATAAGATACCTTTAGGACTCTCTCATCTATTTTAGTCCCTTCTCAACCCTAATTCTGTTAAGATTCTAAGGTTTAGGGTTTTTCTCTCTCTTCCTCACCCTCTTAAGGTCAGGGTATATATGATAAGGTTAAGAAATCCTCCACCAAATTAATGAAACAACATGTAAATAAGATGTCATGGACATAAGCTTAATAGTTTAAGCATAAACTAAAGAATAGTTGCATGCTTAGGTTGTATGACATGTGTTGTCATGCCCTCAGGAGAGATATGAGATTACACCTTCTTGTCAGGAAGATGAAGTAGAGTTGGTCTTGGAGGAAGAGACCTCCATTATAGGTAGAGACCTGACACATCTTCTGAGGATGATGCTAACCCTAACCCTAAGTGGTGGTCAGATGGAAGTCATGGTCGACCTTGTGGGTGGGTTGACATGATGTTGGTTGTGAATCTGTATGATACTGTGAGCCATTTGAGGTTGGCTGACCTAGTACCTTTGGCAACCCAACCCTAGGAAGGGTCATGCAGGATTAGGGTGAAGGGTAACTCCTTAATTGATGAGGTTAGTGATGACCCTATAGAAACCCTATGGGTAGATATGAGCATGGTATAGTATGCACCTAGAGTATGTTTGTAAATGCTAGCAGTAGGTCAAAACCCACGCCAGAAGGGCATGTTGGATAGATTATGAGCTAATCATAAAGAGCCATAGATAATCTAGAGCGAACGTAGGTTTCACCCATGTAAGTGTATGCATGTCAGCTTGATCCACCCTTTTAGAGAGAGAACTTCCAAGGGCAAGGTTGTTTGTAGGGTTAGCTCTAGAGAAAGAGAGAAAGACCCGAATAAGAAGGTTGGAAGCTTAGATTCAGGGATATGAGGAACCCTGAGAAGTTGAGTATGTTGCGACCTAAGTGGATGGTTGTGGTTGCCTCGTGCATGACCCCTGGAGGCTTTTGGTATCTTGGTTGCCTTTAGAGGAACCAAACCCGAGAAGAAAGATGAGGCTACTGGTACCTATGTGCATATGATACAGGTGCTTACCTGCTAAGGATAGGAAGAAGAGTTCCTTAGACCCTGAGGAGGTTTAGTAACAAGTTGTAAGGTCTTATACCTAGTTGGTTGTCCTTGAGGATGATTCGACTCTGAGGTGTTTTTTCAAGTGGAAGGATAGTAGGATGTGCATGATGCACCTCGTACATGCTTGATTTGTTGTTAGAATGTTGAGCATGTAGTTCGACAGCTGTTGCATAAGAGGTGAACCTAGGGTTCCTAGACCTATAAGAGGGGAAGTAGTAGTTCCTGGTGCACCTGATTCTCACATGGATGTTTGAGTTCCTACGCATGGGAGCATGGAACCCCTCCTATTTAGAGGAAAGGGAGAACCCTTGGATTAAGGTGTATGTTTGATGAACCCCTCACATATAGGTTGGTAACATGGGAATGTATGATGATGGTCCAATGTTGAGGAATGAGAACAAGTATGACCTACCATGGAAAACTAGAATGGTTTAGTAGGTGGTCTATTTGTTAACTACATGCTTTAGTAGCTTGATAGGACTAAGCATGCTCATGTTGTTGTAAACCCTAAATGGGAGGACGTTTGTGACCTTTGTTTCCATCAAGATGTAGTTTCCTCCCATCCTGGGAGAGGGACCCTTCTGTAGGGTATGTACAACTTTTGTTGGGTTTGGGGTAACCTAAAGAGGTCTCATAGGATCTTGAGAAGCTAAGAGTACATAGTATAAGAATGAACCTACAGACCCATAGATAATCATCTCTAAGTACATGTGTATGGGGCCTGACCGAGGCCGGTAGGTCGCCATGATCCATAAAAAAGGATGTAAGTCAGACCACAAATGCTGAGAGAAATGATATAAACTTGGGTAAGGTTTAATGTTGGATATGTACTATGTTAGGATCCTAAGTCTATCCTAGGGTTAGGTTGGGATAAGACCGATGGGAGTAGGAGTTGCCTTATTCCCTAGTTGCACATGACCATAGGGTTGGGAGGTAACAACTATCATTGTCTGAGGGCAATGGGTTAGGAGATTGATTACCTTCATGAACTCATGGGACCCAAAGGGCAGATGAGGAAAGCACTCTATGGATGCATAGGGAAGAGGGATGACCCCAAAAGTGTCAGCACCCTATAGACCTAGAGGAGATGACCAAGGATGGTATGATGACCCAAGTGGGTTCGAGACCAGTTTTCTATGGAAGTAACCTTGATATTGAGATGTTCATGATGTAGGGACATGTGTTGCATGTTTCAACCTAGACTGGAAGGTGTACCGGCAATGTGGGATGCACCATCTCTACTCTTGGAATGGGAAGAACTCTGAATTTGGACTACAACCAAATGCTTATTTCCTCTCGTTATGGGAGTGAGAGATAGGGAAATATGCATGCCATACACCAAGGATAAAGATGATGTGAGTGGAAACTTTGCTATGATATATGAGGATAGAGATAATAGCATACCCTTGTGGAGTGTACGAGGCATGGATGGTTTACAAACACCAAGAGAACTAAGGTAGTCATCTTATGAGGATTTTTTTATCATGAGCTATGCGGAATATACGAGTTATACATAGTTGAGTTCGATAACCAAAAGGATGAGCTCTGAGTTTTCTTGATGAAGATAGACCTAAAGTCCAAGAAAAGATGATAAGTGGAATACATGGAGGTCTATGTCTTCACTGCTACCTAGCACATAAGGATGAAAGGTGGTAATGGATGCTCTTGTAGAGACGTATCTACCTAGTTTAGCTAGTGGAAAGGATGGAAGAGGTGGCTATGTGAACCCTAAGTTGTGGAATATGTTTGTCTAACACTAGGATGTAACGAGATCTATTGATAGAGTTAGTGGTTGCTTGGTTAGCCAGCCTAGGGCTTGTTGTGATGAAATGATGGTGGTAGAACATCAGATGCACTTCTTTGGAAAAGAAGGTGATCAAACCCACGACTAGAGTGTTTTAGGGTTTCTAAGGAATCAACCTTGAGGAATCATGACATACAGGAGATCATGATTAAGTTTTCCATACACCTTGATACTATTAAGATTGTAAGTGGCAGTAGTACTTTGGATGCCTAAGATGAAGTTGCATGTGGCTTGTCGCCATGCATGCCAGGAGGTGAAGGACGAACACTAGTAACCCAATGAGTTGATATAGAGGATAAAGGGGTCCCTGAGAGGGAGTGGGAGTTCATCACTATAGATGTGGTGGTAAGTCTCCCTGGACCAACGAAAGCCAAGATGCAATATGGGTTATGGTAGATCGCCTTACCTAGAGGACATAATCTAAGAGAAAGAGAGAGTACTGTCAGGGGACAAATCTGGTTGAACTATATATGAGAGAGAGAGATGGTTCAACTACACCATGATGCAAGTTCAAAGGTTCATGAGTATGACCTAAGGATTCAATTCCATGCAGTGGAAGTAAGTACATGATGAACTCGATGCTAGTATAGCTTATCACCCCTAATTGATGGTTAGTATAATCTAAGCTAGAGGGTCTGATGAGAGCATGTGTGCTCATTCAGGGTGATACATTGAGACAACTCTTGTCTTATGAAAGTTGTGATGTTAGCCACCATATCCAGTATCGAGATGTAAGAAGCTCTGTAAGGGAGGTTGTGTCGGTCACCGCTTCATTAAGATGATATTGGTGAAGGGATCTCGCGAAGGTAAGAAAAAGACCACAGTGTGTGCAGATGAAGTCACTATGATCTGCGATGGCTGAAAGAGAGCCCAGAGGCGACATGATTCGTGAACTGATGCAAAGAAGACTGACATGCGGTTCACTGTGGGAGAATATGTGATATGAAAATCTGACCCCTCTGAGCTATAGCTGAGAAAGTTGGGTCCCCGATACATGGGTCCATTTGAGATGGATTGGTGGAGATGCATGTGTGTAGCCTTACCCCTCAGGATAACGTGATGTATGATGTGTTCGACAAGTCCGATCTAGAGCACTATGTGTGGTACCTAAGCCATGGGATGAGCGATGAACCTAGTAAGCTCATAAGGGAGGCTAACTTACACTGAGTCACCTATAAGGGTACGAGATACCAAGGTGAGAGAGAGCTCAGGAGTAAAGAATATGAGATGATAAAGGTTATTTGGAAGCACCATGGAGAGGATGAAGCCACATGGGAGCCAATGACGGATATGGAAAAGTCTTATCATGAATTGTTTATATGTTTGGTGGAATTTTGAGGGCAAAATTCCTATAAGAGGGGAAGGATGTTACAACCTCAATTTTGCATATGTTTTCATAATTGAATTGTAATGCTTTTATGAATATGGACTTATCTGAAAAGGTTGTATGCTTTGCTTCAAAGAGGAGATTTATTTGCAAATCTCCCTTTTGATAGGAATTTCATGGTTCCTATTATTATATTAATTCAAAAATGGATATAAAAGAGAAGAAATGAAGAAAAGTCCAAATATTAGAAAAAGATACAAGATAATGAATATTAAGAAAAGTATTTATGAGAATTATATATAAATCTCTAGAAAGTGGCATTGATGGCCACAATTGAATGAATTTCATTTACATATGATTTCTAATGGAAGAAATAGGAAAAGAGGAAAAAGGGAAATAAAGGATAAAGAGAAATCCTTGAAAAGAAATCAATAAGGAAAGGAGAAAATATAGAGGTAGAAGCCTCTAGAAGGCTAAGAGGTAGCCTCCAAAGGTAAAGTTCATGCCTTTATGATTCCTTGAGATCCAAGGAATCTAAGATGATAAGATAATGGAAAAAGAAAGAGTCAAAATCAAATAAAATATTTTTTTAAGAAGGAAAGTTGAGATAATGATGAAAATATAAGAAATATGTTGAAATATGGATAATGGAATCATTATGAATGTGATTTCGACTCCACATGGTTTCTAATGGTAAAAGCAATCAAAAGAAAGAAAATAAAAGATTAAGAGAGAGAAAATATGCTTAAAATAAGCTCTATTAAAAGATAACTTGCACATGAAGATAATGCCTTTTTCCTTTTGAGTTTGGGACTCAAATTTGGTGTATGAGTAGATAGCCAAGATAAAGGTTTCCCTAAAATTTGGGATCAAAAGGATAAATGGTTTGGGAGATATGAATATTGTATGTTTCCTAAAGTAAGAGGGATATATTAAATATCACAATTCGATTTTAATTCATGTTCTTTATGGGGCCTGACAACCGTTGGATCTAGATCCAATAGTGGCTACACTTCACCTAAAATAAGGAAAGGAGGAACAGACTCACATTTTCGGGACTAATTTCCTTGCTAATCAATAATTGAGCACTAATGGGACCTCTCCCATTGTGATTAGGATCCCTTTCCAAGTAGATTAACCTTGAGTTTGGATAGTTTTAGAGAGCGATTCCAGGTTTCCCCAAAGTCCCGATGGACTCAAACTCCATGGATACGGACTTGAAAGCCACACCTATAAAAGGGGCGCTGCCCCCTCCTCGCGATTGGTGGAGAGATGCAAGGAGACCGTGCGAACTCGACGGAGATCCCCCTACTGCTTCCAGTTGCCCTGAGATCAACCTGTGATGCATCCCTACTGGTCCGATGTTCTTCATGGAAACATCATGGCTGCACTGGAAGGTCACCTTCATCAACAATAGGGGTCCAGGGGACCTGGCCGGGGTTGTATGGCTGCTCGGAAAGCTTCCCATGGGCATTGGCCTCCCCAACTCCCTCAGCCCGGGCGGCACAGTAGGCACTCTGTTTCCCCTGTGGAAACAGAGTCCGCGCATGGGCGTTCAGTGCACAGAGGGTCGAGAGCCAGTCATAGAGTCAAAAAGGTGATAGATCCATCACCGAGATTTGCGAGCTAGAGAAGAATAGGCGGAAAGAAAAATAGAAGGAAAAGGACATGTGGCGCTTCACGATTGGTCTATAGGAATGTTTCTTGCAAAAATCGTAATTAAATATCTATAACTCTGATTACAACAACTTATATATGAAAATTTATTAGGAGAACACCAAGACTCCAGTAAAAATAGTTTCATAGCCTAAATCTGATCGTATATATAAAAGTTCTTTAAGTTAACCTTGATTATGCATTAAGCAATGATAAAACCCTAATGATGCTTACAGATCAAATCTAAGATGTTTGATTGGTTAATTCGAGTAATAATAACCTATTGAGATATAAAGTGAGGTTTAAATCTGATTTAGATAATGTTTGGCTTGTTTTAGGGCTTTACACCAAATAAGAATGATTAAGCACTTAGAAACCCTAATTTAGGGTAAAAGAGAAAAAGATCACTTTTAATTTGATATATGTGATAATATGTTTTTGGAAGATGATCCTAATCCTATTGAATAAAATAGGTTAGAATCATTAGGGTTTAAGAGCAATTTTTCCTAACTAGGATTTGTAGTGATAAAAGTACAAGAAAAACCCTAAGTGCAATGGAAACCCTAAAAGTGGACTAGAAACCCTAGAAAGCAAGCTAGGTTTAATGGATCTTGATGGCATGATTTATGATAGGAAATTATATGCATATTTCAGGAATTCTTTGTGTGCTTGCTTGCCTATTGGATTTCTTGCATTGATTGGATTAATTCTGTACTCAAATCAGCCTAACAAGTATGTGGTTACGCTTATGAATATCTCAAACTAGTTTTTTGAGGATTTCTGAAGTTTTCATTGGTGGCTTGAATTAAATTGTTGGATGGATTTATTTCATGCATACTATAATGTGGATATGACTATCACCTAAGATATATGCCTACTAGATCAGATCCTAGTCCCCTATGTAACTTGATAGGTTGACCTAGTACATGGCTACCTATGGGGTAGATCCATCAGGTCATTGGATGACTTAGTACATGGCTACCTATGAGGTAGGTCCATCAAGTCACCATGAGTCAGAGATTGGGCTACCTTTGGGTAGGGTCATGGGACTCCACAACCCTAAGTAATGGCTACCTGTGAGGTAGGACCATGGGGGTAAGGATCGACCATATGAGAGAGGTAGTATCTAAGTCCACTGCAGGGACAACACAGAGATAGGGGATAGGTATGGATTGAGTAGTATCGCTTAAAATGTAACCTTGTTTGTTAAATGATATTTGGTTACTTACATTGTTACCATAGTTGCATGATAATTGTTTCCCCCACATACCGACATATTCATTTTTGCTGACCAACGTTTTGTTTGTCGGCATTTTAGGTAAAAATTGAAAAGAACAAACAGTAAAGTGACATATTGTGAAATTAAAAATAAAGTGCAAGGAGGATTAGTTAGAATAGAGTATAGAGGTGGATAGAATTAGATATCCAAGTTTTTGAAGAAAAAAAAGGTATGCAAAGTTTTATTTTTATTCTAGTTTTCAATATAGTCATGGTAGAATTTAATAATTATTACTGATTATTTGTGAAACCTTTGATCTGGGAAATTGGGATAATGTCTCTAACCTCTTGGCCTCCCTTAATTGGGGGTTACCAGGAGGCGGGGTCGTTACAATTGGTATCAAAGCATTGGTTCCTCATTTAATCTTTAGTAATTATTAAATTTTACAAATTCCATAGAACCGAGGGAGTTATTAGAGGATTTTCCAAAAGACAGAGGTGTCTAGAAAAGGATCACATCTGGGGGCTGGAAATATTTTCCTCCACACCGCTAGTCAGAATATGAGGACTCCCTGATCTATGTGACTGCCTGGCCAATGTCTTAGGATCTGACTCAAAATAAGATACCTTTAGGACTCTCTTATCTATTTTCGTCCCTTCTCAACCCTAATTTTGTTAAGATTCTGAGGTTTTGGATTTTTCTCTCTCTTCCTCACCCTCTTGAGGTCAGGGTATGCATGATAAGGTTAAGGAATCCTCCACCAAATTAATGAAAAAGCATGTAAATAAGATGTCATGGACATAAGCTCAATAGTTTAAGCATAAACTAAAGAATAGTTGCATGCTTAGGTCGTATGACATGTGTTGTCATGCCCTCAGGAGAGATCTAAGATTAGACCTTCTTGTCAGGAGGATGAAGTAGAGTTGGTCTTGGAGGAAGAGACCTCCATTAAAGGTAGAGACCTAGAACATCCTCTGAGGATGATGCTAACCCTAACCCTAAGTGGTGGTTAGATGGAAGTCATGCTCGACCTTGTGGGTGGGTTGACATGATGTTGGTTTTGAATCCCTATGATAGTGTGAGCCATGTGAGGTTGGCTGACCTAGTACCTTTGGCAACCCAACCCTAGGAAGGGTCGTGCATGATTAGGGTGAAGCGTAACTCCTTCATTGATGAGGTTAGTGATGACCCTATAGAAACCCTATGGGCTGATATGAGCATGTCATAGTATGCACCTAGAGTATGTTAGTAAGTGCTGGCAGTAGATCGAAACACAGGCCAGAAGGGCATGTTGGATAGATTATGAGCTAAGCATAAAGAGCCATAGAGAATCTTGATCGAACGTAGGTTTCACCCATGTAAGTGTATGCATGTGAGCTTGATCCACCCTTTTAGAGAGAGAACCTCCAAGGGCAAGGTTGTTTGTAGGGTTAGCTCTAGAGAAAGAGAGCAAGACCCGAATAAGAAGGTTGGAAGCTTAGACTCAGGGATATGAAGAACCTTGAGAAGTTGGGTATGTTGCGACCTAAATGGATGGTTGCGGTTGCCTCGTGCATGACCCCTAGAGGATTTTGGTATCTTGATTGCCTTTAGAGGAATGAAACCCTAGAAGAAAGATGAGGCTACTGGTACCTATGTGTAGATGATATAGGTGCTTACCTACTAAGGATAGGAAGAAGAGTTCCTTAGACCCTAAGGAGGTTTGGTAATAAGTTGTAAGGTCTTATACCTAGTTGTTTGTTCTTGAGGAGGACTCAGCTTTGAGGTGTTGTTCAAGTGGAAGGATAGTAGGATGTACATGATGCACCTCGTACATGCTTGGTTCGTTGTTAGAATTTTGAGCATGCAGTTGGACAACTATTGCATAGGAGGTGAACCTAGGGTTCCTAGACCTATAAGAGGGGAAGTAGTAGTTCCTGGTGCACCTGATGCTCGCATGGATGTTTGAGTTCCTACGCATGGGAGCATGGCACCCCTCCTATTTAGAGGAAAGGGAAACCCCTTGGATTAAGGTGTATGTTTGATGAACCCCTCACATATAGGCTGGTGACATGGGCATGTATGATGATGGTCCAATGTTGAGGAATGAGAAAAAGTATGACCTACCATGGAAAACTAGAATGGTTTAGTAGGTGGTATGTTTGTTAACTATGTGCCTTAGTAGCTTGATAGGACTAAGCATGCTCGTGTTGTTGTAAACCCTAGATGAGAGGACATTTGTGACCTTTGTTTCCATCAAGATGTAGTTTCCTCTCATCCTGGGAGAGGGACCCTTCTGTAGGGTATGTACAACTTTTGTTGGGTTTGAGGTAACCTAAAGAGGTCTCATAGGATCTTGAGAAGCTAAGAGTACATAGTATAAAAATGAACCTACAGACCCATAGATAATCATCTCTAAGTGCATGTGGATGGGGCCTGACCGAGGTCGGTAGGTTGCCATGATTCATACGAAAGGATGTAAGTCAGACCACGAATGCCGAGAGAAATGATAGAGACTTGGGTAAGGTTTAATGTTGGATATGTACTATGTTAGGATCCTAAGTCTATCCTAGGGTTAGGTAGGGATAAGACCGATGGGAGTAGGAGTTGCCTAATTCCCTAGTTGCACATGACCATAGGGTTGGGAGGTAACAACTATCATTGTCTGAGGGAAATGGGTTAGGAGATTGATTACCTTCATGAACTCATGGGACCCAAAGGGTAGATGAGGAAGGCACTCTCTTGATACATAGGGAAGAGGGATGACCCCAAAAGTGTCGGCACCCAACAAACCTAGAGGAGATGACCAAGGATGGTATGATGACCCAAGTGGGTTCGAGACCAGTTTTCCATGGAAGCAACATTGATATCGAGATGTTCATGATGTAGGGACATGTGTTGCACGTTTCAACCTAGACTGGAAGGTGTACCAACAATGTGGGATGCACCATCTCTACTCTTGGAATAGGAAGAACTTTGAATTTGGACTACATCCAAATGCTTATTTCTCTCGTTATGGGGGTGAGAGATAGGGCAATATGCATGCCATACACCAAGGATAAAGATGATGTGAGTGGAAACGTTGCTATGATGCATGAGGATAGAGATAATAGTGTACCCTTGTGGAGTGTATGAGGTGTGGATGGTTTACAAACACCAAGAGATCTAAGGTAGTCATCCTATGAGGATGTTTTTATCATGAGTTATGTGGAATATATGAGTTATACAAGGTTGAGTTCGATAAACAAGAGGATGAGCTCTGAGTTTTCTTACTGAAGATAGACCTAAATTCTGAGAAGAGATGATAAGTGGAATACATGGAGGTCTATGTCTTCACTGCTACCTAGCACGTAAGTATGAAAGGTGGTAATGGATGCTCTTGTAGAGACGTAGCTGCCTAGTTTAGCTAGTGGAAAGGCTGGAAGAGGTGGCTATGTGAACCCTAAGTTGTGAGATATGTTTGGCTAACACTAGGATGTAACGAGATATGTTAATCGAGTTAGTGGTTTCTTGGTTAGCCAACATAGGGCTTGTTGTGGTGAAAGGATGGTGGTAGGCCCTTAGATGCACTTCATTGGAAAAGAAGGTGATGAAACCCACGACTAGAGAGTTTTAGTGTTTTTGAGGAATAAACCTTGAGGAATCATGACATATAGGAGATCATGATTTTAAGTTCTCCATACACCTTGATACTATTAAGATAGTAAGTGGCAGTAGTACTTTGGATGCCTAAGATGAACTTGCATGTGGCTTGTTGCCATGCATGCTAGGAGGTGAAGGACGAACACCAGTAACCCAATGAGTTGATATAGAGGATAAAGGGGTCCCTAAGAGGGAGTGGGAGTTCATCACTCACTACAAAAAATACATGAATTGGCTACAATTTATTTAATTACATATATACTATATGTAGTCAAAGCCAATTTTAGCTACATTTCTTAAAAATATAAATAAAATAAATGAAGCCAATAAGATTGATCAACTTCAACTACATTTGTCCTCTTTATTTTAGATGTAAACACTACTTTGTAGCTAAATTTACTAAACAATACCCCTCTCCCGCGCGCATGTATTGGATCCAATTAAACCCGCACATCCCAGTTTCCCATTCTCTCTATTCCCTGCTATCTCCTTCTCTCCCACACACTCAATCGGCCGCCGATCACGCTATCTGACTAATTGTCACGCACGATCGCCTCCCGCAGTCCACGCCCGATCGCGCGAGCTTCCGCACATCCCAATCCTTGCATTGGCAGGATGAAGACCTAAAACCGGCATGGATCCTGAACTTGTCGTCCAGCTTCGCCCACTGAATAGTTCGTATCTTCAAGCGATCATTGCCCCCGTCCAGTGCTCGCCTGTTCTGCAAGATCGTCGGCCCTTCCCAAAGTCGCCACCTCATCCCAAGGTTACTGCCTCTCCATTGTCGGAGACAATCCCCAAGGTCTTCAGACCTCTATTTCTGTAAGTCTGAGATGATTGCACTTCCTTTTCTTCTATTTTTGAGATCATATTGTCTTTTGTTTGCTGATCAATCATGGAGTCAATTTTTAATATTTATGTAGAGGAGTGAATACGTGTATCTTGTTTATATGCTCTATTATGAAATTTTTGGGCACGCCATCATCATCAATCACCACTGCTAGAGGATTTGGACTAGGGATAGTAGGCAATGGTTATTTTTAAGCACATCACAAGTATTCAGACTCAATGCAGTGGCATCTCAGGCTTCTGATCATACTAAGCATCTCCTCATCCCAAACTCCCAAGGTAGGTTGGGAAACTTGATCCAGACTAGAATTTCCATTATCTTTGCCTTTTCAAGAGGCTCTCCCATCTCCCACTTCTTAAGGATTAGTAGGTTGGTGCCCTTGGAGTGGTTGTTGGCCATGGGGGTGGGGACCTATAGGTTGGTGCCCCTGGAGTGGTTACCCTATCGGTTTCTACTCCCTTAGGTGGAAACGACCATTGTCACACTACGATCAAATTCAATCCCAATGAACCAAGAACCAAGAGAAGCACTCCATGGAGTATTCATATGCATGAAATTTTCTTTTTAAATTTAGAGTTAAGAATTTACTATGTCTAGGCACTCTCCTGTTCTGACCTTTGGCAAGTATAACTAATGTCATAGTAGTTTTAGAGCCACAACAACATGAACATTGTGTCTAGGGACTTTTTTTCTCAGACGCTTGGAATGTAAACCTAATGTCAGACACATTTCAAGATGAAAATGATGTATTACATTGTCACTAGGCAAGTAAACCTAATGTCAGACGCATGATATGTTTACTAGTTGTAAGTAACTCAAAAGAAAGAACTAAAAAATCTACCTGAGCTTGCTATCAATATATATCAATAAGTGTAAATAGAAAACTACCTGAGCTTGTTCTCCATGCAATCATTCTACATTCCATGTACTTTCTAGCGAGCTAGCAGAATATCACTAATGGTCCTATAAGAAATATGTGGATTCAGAATGGTAGTAGCATTAGGTTGAAAATATTTAAGTAATTCAAACAAAAAAGCAATCAGGTTTGACTGGTAACCACCAGCATTTGAAACCACCTTATCTCATTTGGTAGAGAGATATGTTTACCAAGAGGAAGCTTTCTTAAAGCAACAAATAGTTGGCACTATCATTCTGCCCTAGAAAAATTGCATACTCATCAGTAAGAAATGGAGGACGAATGCAAACAAGAACTTATCTCACCTCATACCTCCTCACTGGTATCACAGTATTGAGATTCTTTCTTAAGATACTAGTCTTCAGAATTGATAGTGTATACAACACTTAGTATCCCACATAGTTGCATAGACACAACAACCCCATCGACTTTGCTACCACAACAATCCATGGTGGCTAGTTATACAGGACAATGCAACAACTAATAACGAGGAACCTTCAGAACACCATATGCAGAGAATTAACTGACGACCTACCAACTGTCATCATGGAGCACAAACAGTACTATAACTTCAGCAAAAGGATGACCAAACAAGATAAAGGAAAAGGTCCAAACCACATCAGACCATTATAGGAGCCAAAAGTTCAAATCTGAGCTAGATAAATGTTGAAATATTTCCTATTAATATTTGGTTGCTTTTGTTTCTTTATTCCTAATTAGTAAGGTTGTGCCTCGTAATTTTCCCCTCACATTATATAAGTGAGGGTTATTGTTCATTTACAATTATTAAGGAAAAACAATTATCTTCTTCAAGAAGAACATATGTGTCATTTACAATTATTAAGGGTTGCACATAAGTGTCAGTATACTCACGTGCTACCATCTTCACATCTGAAATTGAACTCCATCAAGAAAGTATGTAAGTGTGTCCAAATAACTAATTATAGGACTAATAATGGAAGTATGACAGTATATCACTTGCAGAAATGATGATAACCATGCTATAAAGCACTTCTCCTATTATTTCATTTTAAGCATAACATCAATTAAACAAATTATTGTAGTAATATGATGGTATAATAAAATAGCATCTATACAGTCATATAGATAGAGATTATTAGATGTTTAGTGGTCAAGTTGATGATATATTCAACATATAAGACTTGAACTTACTGTTGGAGCTGACATCATTCATTTACATCCTCGAACTCATGTTGGGGGAAGCCCTTTTCTTGAAGAATGTCTAAAGAAGAGGAGTATTGGTAGCTGAACCAAAGAGCAGGGTGCTCATTCCTATCCTGTGGAGGTCACAATGGAACCATATCATGTGTAAAGAAGTTGAAACCAAAACCAGGGCACTCATTTTTATTCATGTGGAGGTCCCATTGGAACAAATGTATGTTTCAAAGTTCTTACCAAGGTTAGACTTTTGTAAATGAATTAACCTATTGGTATGTCCTTTTATAGAGAACAAGAAGTAAATAATTTGTAGACTGTAGTAGGTGCATACATTTTACACAACATGTGGGAGGTTCTGGAAGCAAAAATTGGCCTCTCTAGCTTAAAATTTAATCTCTTATTCTTTAGAAACAAAGTTAGGTGGATGTTGATGCATAGGATCAGAGATGACTATATACTCATAGATGTTTAGTTGTTCCCAGATATTAATTATAAGTTGCAACCTATTTAACTAGGCGAGGATTAATTGTGAGCATGTAGGAGTTGATAAGGTGCCTTAGAGAGAGAAATCACTAACATTGAATTGAAGGATTATGGACAAGGGTAGGGATGTAGAGCATGGTGGAGAAGCCAATTTCAACTGATCAAATGATAAACTTCTGCAAGTTAGAGATAAGGAATTGGGATGCAGAGATATTAATATAGCTTAGTGATCAATCAGTAATATACTACCTTACCATGATATTTCTATAGGTTGCTTATTAGTTTATCCAACAGATTTAGAGGGGACCCTTGCAAGGCAATGGAAGTTGTTGCAAATGTATGCTTTGTTGGTTCTCTAATGCTCTCCACTAAGAGAAAGCTTTTAGAATATTTAGAACAATAATATGTAATTATAGAAACCTAGATTAATCTATTCCTATATATTTATTAAGAAATCATTCTTTCCATAAACTAACTGATCATGTCGAACACATCCTTTATTAAAGTAGCACCTTCTTCTGTCAGTCACGTGAGCCTGCACTTGTAGAAGTTCATTTGCTTATTCTAGAAGTCATGTAGAAATTACTGATTCACATTTATGAAATGAACCCATAACTCCAGAAGTGTAAGGCTAAATGATGTAAGGGTTCATGTGCCACATGATTGAGTTTGTGAAGATGATAAAATTAAGATGGCAAGGGATGAAGCTTGGACTGATATTATCATTGCAAAGTGAGAAGGATAACGAATAAAATATTACTACACTGCTTTTAAATTTGTGTATTTGATTAATTGACTAGTTCCAAATGGTTTTGTCATGTTTGTGACTTTGTATGTAATTAGTAGTTAATACACACTTATTTATATTTATTTATATTGTTAGGATTAATTGCAAAACATGTTTGGATTCAAGTGGTTTACTAAAATTTAAGACAAAATGAAAGAGAGCAACAAAGAGACCTAAAACATATGGGGACTATCAATAAAGGTTCAAAATGACATAATATTAAACATAAATGATGTATCTTAAGTATCTTAAATATAAATGATGTATCTCAAGTATCTCCATGCCTTCTACAGTCCATTCAAAAATAGATTGTACTTGATCTGTTGTTGAAATGTCCATGAAACTTTAAATTTTGATAAGTTAAGAATGTGTGATCGCCCGGGAAATCATCTAAATGATTCATCCGATAGTACATAAACTTTTGGATATAATTCATACTTACTTTCAAGTTGAAAAGTTTAAACTGAATACATCAAGCTTGACAGTTCTTCATGAATTTCTGAGCTTTCTGAATAGTAGGACCATATTCTTCCCACATGAATAAAATTGTACCCATTGGATTTAGTAATTTCTCCTCTTTTATCGGGGTACTAAATTTTGCCCATTTTCTCTTCAAGATTTAGAAAATGTTGTATGTTACAAAGAAATTACTCTTGTTTTTATTATTGAATCACATTCCACAATACTAAACCAACTATGAGTGTAGGAGACTTTTTTGATGGCTTGTAAAAGAGAATACCTAGCGAAATGTTTTCATTATGTAACTAGATCGAGTTCTTATGTGAATATTTGGAGCTTCAAAAGGATTAGAAGATTTAGAACAAAAGTGAGACACCTTCATACATGTTGATCATAAAGAGGGAGCATTGCAGTTTTATTGATGTTTATGATGCCCTGAATACTTTTTTTGTTAGTATTTGACACCCTAAATAGTGTTGCATCCAGAACCAGCTACATGGGTATATTGCACAGTAGTAGCATACCCTTTTGGGCTGCTAAAAGGGAAGAAATCTGGAAAAAAAGTACAAAAAGCACAAAAAACTAGATTTGGGGAATTTGAACCTGTGTAGTTGTGCTTCAACCTATATCCTTTAGTCTCCCCTTTCTTGTTTCCTTATAGGGCTAATTCCTTCCAACCCCTCCTCTCCGGCAAACTATGAGATCAAGACAACTAGAGGGGAGGAGATCATGGGTGTATGGGAGGAGAACAAGGTGAGTGGGAGTTCCAACACTAAAATCATCCATGAGAGGATTACAGTGTAGGAGAAAAAGACCTTCTTATTTTAGGGAAATGGAAATCACCTGAAGGATTACTGAAATAAATTTCCAAAACCAGTATGTGTATCCTTCTACATTCTAAATCTTTAACCAGTTGATTCTAAAAGCACTGAATTGTGTACTTGACACAAAAGATATGAGATATACATAGACAAATATAGACCATGTTATATTAGTACTAAATTTTAGATCACATTATTGTTTTCTTTCATTTATTTATATCATGAATTAAATAATACATTTAGATATTACAAACCTGATTCCTTTAGATCATGAGCTTTATAATTACCATCTTCCAACAAATCAATTCAATTAAAGCTAACATGGCTGCAAAGTAAGAGATATATGAATATGAGTTAGAGCAGGAATTTCAATTATCATAACCCATTAAACTCAGGAGTGAATGCTTATACATAATCCAGCTAACAGAAGAAAAAAAATGATCACTTGCATATGAAAAGTTGTTATATGTCCACTTTCTTAATGCCACCAATATCAAGAATAAAAATAAACCCAATCCTAATTTTCTCTATTATATCATATCTCCTAATCTGATTTGAAATCGACTCCCTTCCTTACCAAAAAATTTGGCTGAATGTCAGCTGATAATAAGACAAGGCTCCAAAAGATGAACTCATGAGAGTCAATCTAAGTAAAGTAATTGCATGCTGACAGTGTGCTAACCTAATTATATTAAGGTTGCTAATATATGATGAGAAAGTCTTTGATTTATCCAACTGTCAAAGTGAAAAAAGTGGAGCAAATCAAAGTTAATGCATAATGGGCATTTGAACATGTTTTGAGGCACACCTAGAGGGACATTAAAACCAGGACTCAATGTGTTTCATGTCTTGTTGCCCTACAAACTAAACGACCCCTAAACAATTCAGGTTGTATGTGACTGAAACATGGGGATGCGAGTAGAATAATTACAAGGAGCTTCTGTTTTATAACTTCAACATTGTTGTTTTCTATCCGTAGTGGCCTAAACCAAAATTGAAATTTATAAAAACAATGCATATTCAGGTGCGCAATCAGGAGTGAGGGTTAATTTTTGACACTGGCATATACGTCAACATTCTTGGAATTCAATTTACCATATGTGCAGTTTAAAAATGAAGTACTAAATAAAGAAATGAAGCACTCAAATCTATGCACAGAATAATGGTCACAACTAAGACATAGATTTGTTATTACAGTTGTCAAGCTCAATGGAATAGCAGAACTGCATTACAGAGGACATAAGTTATTCTCGTAAAGTGTCATTTTGATTTATAACTTGCACATAGTGCAAGTTGCACCAGTAGAAGACATAATGCAATAACTACAAAATCTTGATGGAAACAACAGAGCCAATACCTTTACCAAAAAAAATGCACATTATTGATCTGGCCATTGCAAGTGTGATGCTCTTCTAGATTATTTGGGTGGTCACTCTAACTGTGTTGAATACATGCATCTTGCATATCTAAATCACAAGGGGTTTTCTAGATGTAAATGAGAGAAAGGAATCATGTTAGTTACATGTTGAACAATAGTATCAATTGCACTGAAGTATTTGTACCATCAAATGTATAGCTTAATACCTTCTTCACAAAATGCATGCACGCATACAACAATAGATATATTCATGGCTTGTCAAAGTATTATGTAGTATATAATGTATAATATGATCGGTATTATACTTTATTGATTTTCTACTTATTTATATATTTAATTTTTCATTGTGTTAAATTTATGTATACTTTTTTACCTTCTTTATTATTAATTTTTTTTAAATCTTTCCGTTTGATTAATAATTTCTACGTATATATTGATTATATTGATGTGTTTACTTACATTTATCTAGGGAAGTATGATCGACAAAAGCTGGATAATTGAGGAAGACAGGACCAGTACAAAGTACTTAACTGGGGTAGTCAAATTCATAGAGGACGCTTTCAAAAAATGTAGTAGGAATGAGACTATCTTATGCCCTTGTAAAAAGTGTCTAAATACACAAAGACACAACCGTCAAGTGACAACCGAGCACCTGTTATGGAATGGTTTTTTCAGCAGCTACACTGATTGGATTTTTCATGGTGAGACTTCTTCTGATGCCACGGAAGATTCTTCTATGCAAGACAACATGCCGTTTGATGATATGAGAGACATGTTGCACGATGCATATGGAGTCCAAAACTGTCGAGAAACTATGGACAACGACGACGATGATTCATTTGTATTTGTTGACGACGAAGAAGTTGAGAAATTCTACAAATTGTATCCTGGAAATAAGAAATATTCCAAGTTGTATACCGTCGTGAGGTTGTTCCATATAAAATGTAGCAATCATTGGAGCAATAAATCATTTACTGAGCTGCTCGAACTTTTGAAGGATTTGCTTCCTGAGGGTGACACGTTGCCTGGCTCATACTATGAAGTAAGGAAAATAATTAGGGACCTTGGTCTTGACTACGAGAAAATTGATGTCTGTATAAATGATTGCATTTTGTATCGCAAGGAGTTTGCAAATAATACCTCATGCCCGCATTGTCATGTTTCTAGATATATAGAGACTGAAACTGATGTAGACGGTGCACAAAGTATGGGAATTAAAAAGAAAAGAGTTCCTTCTAAAGTTATGCGCTACTTTCCCTTGACTCCTAGGTTGAAGAGATTGTTTATGTCCTCTAGAGTTGCACCACTAATGCGGTGGCACGATGAAAGTTGCACCAAGGATGGAGTTTTAAGACATCCAACAGATTCACCTGCATGGAAGACATTTGATAACATGCATGCTGATTATGCATCTGATTCTCGTAATGTGCGTCTTGGTTTAGCATCTGACAGATTTAATCCATTTGGCATGATGAGTAACTCATATAGTATTTGGCCAGTCATATTGATTCCGTACAATTTGCCACCATGGTTATGCATGAAGACACCTAATTTTATCCTTTCTATGATTATTCCTGGTCCAATTCAACCAGGAATGAAGATAGATATCTACTTACAACCTCTGATTGAAGAGTTGAAAGAACTGTGGGAAGTTGGTGTTGATACCTACGATGCTGATCGTAAAGCTGTATTCAAATTGCGTGCCGCCTTACTATGGACGATAAATGACTTCCCTGCCTATGGTTATTTATCTGGTTGGCAAACTAGTGGGTATGATGCATGCCCTGTTTGCAATAAGGACACGTGGTCTATTAGACTACCACATAGTAGGAAACAATGTTTCATGGGCCACAGGAGGTTCCTTCCGATGGATCATAAATTTCGTAGGGATATGTCCTCATTTGATGGAAAAGAAGAATTAAGACCTGCTCCAAAGATGTTGTCTGGAAATCAAGTTTTAGTTCAAACCAGAGATGTAGACAATATGCCTTACAATTGGAAAAAACAAAGCATTTTCTTTGAGTTGCCATACTGGAAGTACAACCTTATTCGTCATAATCTTGACGTAATGCATATTGAAAAGAATGTATGTGAGAGTTTGATTCACACGTTACTTGGGATGGACAAGTCAAAGGATAATGAAAAATCACGTTATGACCTTTTAGAGATGGGAATAAGACCTAGACTGCACATTATCAAGAACGGAAGTAAGAATATTATTCCACCTTCTTGTTTTACTTTGAAAAAAGAGGAAAAAGAATTATTCTGTAAGTTTTTTAAGTCTGTACGGGTTCCAGATGGTTACTCCTCCAATATCTCGCGAAATGCACGCATCAAAGAAAGAAAATTGTTGGCATTAAAGAGTCACAACTACCATATATTAATGCAACAATTTCTGCCATTGGGTTTACGGGTAGCGTTGCCGAGCAAGAACGTCATAACTGTGATAACTGAGTTGTCTAGATTTTTCAAAGACATATGCTCAAAAGAGATAAATCTGTATGCTATTGAGAAGTTAGAATCTAGAATTGCGGTGACTCTATGCAACATGGAGAAGATTTTCCCGCCCTCATTTTTTGACATAATGGAGCACGTGGTCATTCATCTTCCACGAGAAGCTAAGATAGCTGGACCACCATTTTATCGTTGGATGTATCCAGTGGAAAGGTAGTATGTTTTTACTATTTGTTTCACTAAAATTTTATGAAATATATTTTTTGATTTTAAACAAATTCTATTTATCATTATAGATACTTGAAAACTTTGAAAGAATATGTGAGGAATAAAGCTACTCCAGAAGCTTCCATAGCAGAATGTTACCTGGCAGACGAATGTGTAACATTTTGTTCAAGGTATCTCTCTGGGGTAGAGACAAGGTTCACAAAATTGGCTAGAAATGATGTTGAAGATGATGATATTGTTACTGATGATGATTGGTCTATATTTTCACACAAAGGGCGTCGAATAGGAAAGAGTATTCCTGTTTATCTTGAAGATGTGATACTGAAAACTGCACATCAGTATATTTTATCTAATTGTGTTGCAGTTGAACCATTCATGGAGTGAGTTCATTAAATTATTAAGAAATATGCATGCTCACCGTTATATGTTTGTACACACGACTTATGTACTTGTTAGCAGGGAACACATTCGCCACGTGAAGAAATTGAATCCACGTGCAAGACATTGGGAAATCAGTAATATTCATATGAACACTTTTAGTGATTGGTTTAAGAAGCATGTAAGTCTATAACATTAATTTCATTTAATATTCTTAGAGCATTGTATTAATAACTCAATTCATAATGTATACAGATTGAAGAGAAGGCCAAGTCAGAAAATTTTCCATCAAATCTACTAACTCTAGCTCGGGGACCACAAAATATGGTGAACAAATACAATGGATATGTAACAAATGGATATAGATTTCGAACCAAGGAGGGGGAACATGGTAAAAAAACCCAGAATAGTGGGATAATGGTGAATGCCCAGACAGAAAGTTTTTCCAGTTCCAAGGACAAAAATCCTAAATTGGGTCAAGTTACATACTATGGGGTACTCCGAGAGAATTTTGAGATTAGTTACTATGAGCAACTGAAAGTTGTATTGTTCAAAGGTGATTGGGTCAATGCAAACAAGGGCGTCAAAAAAGATGAAAATGAATTTACAATGGTCAAATTAAAACTCATTGACTTAATTGAAAATCCATTTGTATTGGCCTCTCAAGTACAACAAGTCTTTTATCTGGCTGACATCAATCATCGTGGGTGGAGCTTTGTCGTGCAGACGACACCACGTGATACTTATGACATGGATGAGAAGCTTACTGAAAATTTCATGGATGGGACATGCGTACCCGAAGATTCTCATGCAGATGATTGGGAATCTATTTTCAGCGATGTTTCTGATGGATCTGATTTAGTTAGAGAAGATATGGAGGGTGTAACTTTTTACGATGGAAAAAATGATGAGCAACTTGATTGAGATCGTTGTGATCTATCATATGTAGTTTTTACTATTTTGTATCTTGATGTAGCGTTATAATAATTTAGTTTTATTCATTTATTATTAATTATCAATACCATTGTTCTTCCTTTAATATGCATTCTATTTCTCTTAAAATTTGCAAACTTTTTTTTCTCAATAATCGAATCAGCAACAGTTTTATAATGTTTATATCAGGTAGCCCCTACAACCATTATTATTTAACTATATTTTTATGGTTATAGTTTTGTTTTATTAATATTTTTTATGCATTATATTTTCAGGATGTTGAAAAGACGTTCACAATTGTTGTCTGCACGAGAAACTGACGATGCAAACAATGGAGTAATTAAACGAAAATTGGCGGGTACGGTGACATATAATTTATCTATTATCATTTTGTACTTATAGTTGTAAGATTCTGTCTTAATATTTATCTTTGTAGGAATGTCTAAACGATTGCAAATGAATGGAGGCTATCTTGGTTCAGTTAATGCTGATTTGGGAATGAATGGAGGTTATCTTGGTTCTGTTAATGCTGATTTGGGAGTGAAAGGAGGATATCTTGGTTTAGTTAATGCTGATCTTGGAAGTTCTAAAGCTGATTTGAGTAATAAAACTAATAAAAAGGTTGGTGCATCATCTATTTTCAGCAGCAAAAATGCTGAAGTACACATCAGAAAAGAGAAGCATCCGCATGTGTCAATGATAAATCAGGATGTTCCAATCGGTGGAAGGATGTCTCTGTTAAACAACCGTACAAGAACTGCTCATTGTGTTGATAATGCCAATATAAATCATGAGTTTGGAGCTGATCATAGAAATTCTTTGACAAACAATAGCATCAGAGCTGGTCATTCTATTCATAAGGCTAATTCTTTGGCAAGCAATGGTACCGGAGTTGGTCATTCACTTGATACAACCAATATCAATCATGAGGTTGGAGCTGGTCATAGGGATTCTTTGGCAAATAATGACATGAGAGCTGATCATTCTGTTGATAATGACAATATAGATCATGAGGTCGAAACCAATCATGTAAATGATGAGGACTTCGAATTGGTTGATCAAGAAACTACTGCTAATCATTTTGAAGGTACATAAGTTTCTAATCAACAATTTACACCAATTAGCTATTACCTAATATTTTAGCATTTATATGTATATTTTAAAAATAATTGCCTCATATTGTTTTTAATTTTTAGGTGGTGCTGTGTATAATAAAAAACGAGGCTATTCTAAGTGTCTTCGATTATGGAGTAAGACAGGGGATGCAAAATTACCAATCACATTGGATGAGAATGGAGAACCAATTGGACCTCATCAAAATGACTTGTCTTCTTTTTTGGGAACAATTGCTAGAAATTTACAACTGGCACCCTTGGATTACTTGGATTGGCGACAAGTACCAGCTGGAAAGAAAACTAAAATATGGAATTATGTCTTGGTAATATATTTTAGTAAAATGTTATTGAAGCGTATATTTGTTATATTCATTCTATTTTTCATTTAACAGAAGAAATTTACTATCGACTCAAAGGGAAAGAAATCGGTTCTACGCACAGTTAGGGATTGTTGGAGAAACTTCAAATCTGAAATCAAAAGAAAAAATTATATGCACCACAAAGACAAAACAGACAGACTTAATGATTGTCCTTCCCGTGTTGACCCATTGCAGTGGGCTTTTCTTGTGAATTTCTGGGACTCTAATGACGGAAAGGTAAGATAATTAGTTATATATGATGTCTTCTCTTAGTTTTTATTGGTGATAAGGTTAATGTTCATGAACTGTAGTTACGGAGTGCAAAGAATAGTATGAGTAGAAAGTTTGTTACCACACGACATACATCAGGGTCGATGCCCTATGCTTGTGTGAGAGCTAATGTGAGTGATTTGTTACATAATTATAATAATATCATAACACATTCACACTCTACTTATACTTTATTTGTGTGTTAATAACAGTTGCAACAAAAGAATAAAGGGGGTCCCGTTAGTCGATTGTAGTTGTTTGTTGCTACCCATAAGAAGAAGGACGGTAATCCTGTAGATGCAAAATTAGTTGAACTAATTGTAAGTATAAAATTATTCATGACATATTTGACTTTATTTGCTCAATTTTTTATCATCATTATGGTTACTGTTGTAGGACAAGTTACAATCAGCAGTTGAAAACAATGATGCAAATCTTGATGAAGATGAAATTGCTGATCAAATATTGGGTGAAAAGAAGGCTCGTGTGAATCATGAGAGTAATGAGTTTAGTCAGGCATATGTTGAGGGTTTTGAAGGTACAGTCAAAGACCTACAACACATATGTGATTCACAAAAAATAGAGTTGTCAGATCTGAAAAAAAGACAAGAACATCTCGAAGAAATAATTTTGGGAAATTCAAGCGGGAGTGTTCCATTTCAAGCAAATCAAGTAATTATTCAAATTTTTAGTAATAATTATAAGTTATGATTTTATTTATTTCATAAGTGTTTTTTATTGTAGAATATGGAAACAACTAGGAATGAAGGAACACCCATGCCACAAAAGTCATGTAGCGGAACCACCATTACAGAAAGACAGGTTATTAAATAAAAAAAACTCCTAATAACTTTGATTCTTGATATCTAAAATTTTACATTGTAATCCGTACAACTTATAGGTCGTGAGGTTGTTAAGTTTCGATGATGGAACGTCAATTGTAGCTCAAGGACAAGTGCTAGGTGTGAATCCTGACCTTGTAATAGGAGGAGGAAAGTTAGGGTCTGCATTTGCTGCTGTTTGCATTGGTGTGGCAATTAAACCTGAAGAGCAACTGGTTAGACCATTTGACAATTATCAAATCATTGAAGATGCAATCGGGTCAATAATAGCTTGGCCAAAGAAGCTACTCATTGTTCGGTAATTTTTTTCTTTCAATGTGCTATAATTGTAACATGTCTATATAATAGTTTTAGATAATTATTTTTGTTATTATAGGTAAAATGCTTGGAGCGAGGCAAGTGAGGCAAACAATAAAAGTTCCTTCAGAATTATGTAGATGCTATTTTTCCTCTTTTCTATAGGTTTAGAATAAAGTTTTTGTTTGATGTAAATCTTGTCAATTCATTTGATATAGAAAGGATTGTCATCCGAACCACCATTACAACATTGTTTTCCATTTCTCTTGCTACATAAGACCATGATATGAATATTCTATAGTATTGGTTAACATTTAGACCTCTTTTATGAATATTCACATGTGAGGCAGGAAGTTTATGTTACCTTTCATATTAAAGAGGTGTTGAATAAAGTAACTCTTGATTCTGTACACAGACAAGATGAGAGAAACAGGCTGGCTTCTTTTCCAGAAATGAATTCAACAGAAATAAAGGCTTAAGCAAAGTTACAACAATGTAACAAGCCAAAATAAAAAATAGGTTGATTTTTTCACATATGATTTAAATTATTTTTGCATACTGAGGGAAAAAGCTATTGTAGAGGTGTATTATCATACTGTCACATTCTTCTTGTAAGTTAGCTAGATAATTGCACCTGCCTATGCACTCAATTGTAACCATTTGACTTCCTCATTTATTTCACCAAGAAAGAACCTAATCGGGTTCCATTTCACCAAAACAAGTAGGGAATGACTATTGAGATTCTACATATATAAGATCTTGTAGGGCTCAGTTGAAGACAAGATAATTGTGAAGATAGGTGCAGCAGATTCTGTTAGTTTGGATGGGCCTGGGTTGATGAATGTTGGTTTGAATCTTTCTTTGAAGTTATGACTGTGTTGTGATCTGGTGAGGTTGGTATGTTGTTGATTGAATATCTAATCATATCAATTTGTTTATAGAATTTTATTAGATGCAAACTTCAAAATATGTATGGTATATAGTCCATTCATCTTGTTTATTCTCTTTACCATAACCACTACGAATACATGTCCTGTTTCCTCTAATTTGAATGCAACTTATAATAAATTTATAATTGGATTCTGAATTTCACTCACATTCCTATTAGTGTCTGTCAACTCATCTCAATCCTCAACTATTGTTGCTTCTACTAAGGCTGCAAGGCCACATCATGTTTTACTTCTTTTCTTTTTCCTATTTGACTCAATATTTTCTCCACTTCCCTCCTCCTTTTACATTTTTTTCTCTTTTTATTCTTTTAGTTTAATAAATTCATTTACTACACTGGGTTCGTTGAGTTTCAATTTTGGCAGCTAATGAATGTGAATTCAAAATTATGAACTTCTTAGATGGAATAAAATGACATTATTAATCTTATGTGGTAAGCTCAAAAGCCTACCATGTTATGTACATCATGCTTTTCACAAAACGTTTTGGTATGCTATTTATATTCACAGAACATGATAAGTTTCTCTTTTGCATTGGACAAGACAATGTTCTGATTGCATTTTTCCCCACTGCACTATGTATAAACTAGTTGGATTATTCTTACTCTAAAGACTCTAAACTACTATGGGAAGAAATTGTTATTTACTTAAACATTGTTGTTGTTCCCCATTGCAGAGATGACCTTTATAATTTATCCTCATAATAGAATCATTTTACTAGTTTTGTTTTCCTTCACAACACCCAGAGAGGGAGGGAGAGAGAGATGAGAGATAGAGATAGAGAGAGGAATATTAGAGTTCATAAAGACAAGAAAATGAATTTTTTTTACCTATGGAATATTATGAAATCTGAGATCCTTAGCTCATTACAAACTTAGATATACTATGCTGGAGTTTTATCTGTGTATTAGTTGTCTAGCATAATTGGTTTACTCTTATTGACTCTTTCTATTGAATCTTTTTGGGTTGTCTTTGATGGAGCTCAACTGATTGCTCTACCACTAGAATTTCTTCTGTTGTTTCAGGAGGAATTGGTAGGTTTTTGCTATGTTGGAATGTATTGATATTAGTATGAAAATCCTAAGATTGATATGTTTTTTCTCTTCTGGAATTTCTTCTATTATGATTTATTTATAAATGTTCCATTAACATTATTTTCTTGTTTTTATTTGAAAGTTTCTATGCCTAGGCCGGTGTGGATGTGATAAGTTTTCCATTGGCAGAATATTTTGTGGTACATATTTTAGTCTTTAGATTCTAATACTTTGATGAAGATTATATCAAACTTCTAGACACACATTTTATTCAATGGTTTGTTTATGCAATGATGATTCTTTTTTTCTTCTACTGCATCACATTGCTGACTTGAAAGTTAACAGTTTCATTCCTTTATTCTAGAATTATGCATTACATTTCAGTCATCAAGCATTGGAAAATTAGTTCTACTTCCTTTTTCTTTTCCTCTTTTAAGTAGATTCAATATATTATATCATTTACCTTGAGGTTCTTCTTGGTCCATAAGTTGTTTTATTAACTGATCACTACCTAACCAAACTTACACCCGTTAAGTTGTCTAGTATTCCAACAACTTTGGTTAGGGATCTATGTGGAGTGTCACAATAACTGCTTCCATCCTTGAAAGTCAAGGCCTTGAGCATCTTCTACAATTGAATTTCTCTTCTTCATTTTCTTCATAATTATATGATTTCTTTTAGGAAAATAAAATCATATCTGAATCTTATAACAGTTTGACAAACAAGTTTTCATGATTTTAATTTAGCATATTTGGAAAATATTCAAGAACTATTTTGATTCCATCCCTAAAGGTTTAAATATCAAATTCTCTATTTGGGTAAATATCATATTGTCAATGCCTCTGTACTTCTAGTATGTACTAGCTTAGTGAAATAAAAGTGTGTTATACATTTGCAAACAAAAGTTGTCTTTTAAGACAAAATTTACTGTCTGCGTACCCTGTTTGTTCTTCTTAGTTGACTTTCTTAAGGACCCAAGTTGTTTTTTGTGCTAGATCTTAAGTTCTTGGTAGACTACCTCAAGAACTAGTTACTGATGATGGTTGAAACAGATAACAAATATGCTTTCCATCAAACACATCACTAGGAAAAAACCTACACCTGGTCCTTTTATATGATAAGTGAAACACATTAGTAAAAAATCCTTATTCTGAATTCATACTAATCATATAAATCAATGTGACTCACTCTGCTACTGGGAGCTTGTTTAGATAGAACAAGAAGCATCTTTCACCTGTAAATTAAGTTCATGATTAGTAGTACATGGTCTGTCAAAAAAGTAGTCCCCTCTAAAGACACTAAACAAGGGACCCAAGTGCTTCTAGAAAGTGTTAGAGCCAATATATCCTAAGAATTTATGGATATAAGTTACATAGTTGTAGTGGTCATTTTTT
Source organism: Alisma plantago-aquatica (assembly GCA_963693085.1). Lineage (NCBI taxonomy): Eukaryota > Viridiplantae > Streptophyta > Magnoliopsida > Alismatales > Alismataceae > Alisma > Alisma plantago-aquatica. Next base: position 1,169,226,843 of record OY856413.1, on the reverse strand, counting down.
GTGTGAAGTTGTCTTCCTTTGTTTCTGCTGCATGACTTAACTCAGTAACTTGCTGCAAATCCTTTGCCTCTCAGTAGGTGTTGCATGCTTGTAAATCTTCTGCTGAAGATCGTTCTACTGATCTCACCTTAATGCCTTATTGAATTTCCTACTGATAGATTTGGAATGGATGTGAGATTATTTATCTCTCATCAGTCATCACCTCACACCAGTGGACAAGACAGTTATTCAAATGTGCCCAATAGGTTTGCCTGAGCAGAGCCTTGATCATTTCTCGTATTGTCTTAATTCCTAGATCTCCTACTTCTCTTGGTCTTGTTGCTTTACACCATGAGATAAAACTCATACCACATTGGTCAATGTTAATTTGGGTTGAATATATTTTTTTCTCCCTAAAAAGCATGACTTCTTATCAAAATGTGTGTAGTTTTGAGGTATAAGTCTTACTTAATACTTTGAAAATGTAAATATGGATCATCTTAGAGAAGCATACTATACAACTTAATTGGTACATTCCTAGAGATGCTTAGTACCAACAACCCAACAATTTCATGTGATATGAACTTGAACTATTGTTCAATACTGTGAACAAGCACACACATAAGCACAAATTGTGTTACCTTATACTTTTAGCTATTATTATTAGCATTTATATGCATATGCAACTTTGAATTCATGTAATTAGTGATTTTATCTTATATAAATGATATATCAATAAGAAATTTGTTTCCACTGGTAAACAAGTGAAAGAATTCTTTCACTAATTGGCAAATGGAAAAATTCCTTGAAGGAGTCACAATATGGTAAGGATATCCAAACTCGAATAAAATTATATCATCCTTATTATGGGAAATATACTTATATGGTTTTCAATTCCTGATAATATGGACAGTGCCATACTTTATCTGATTCAAACAAGAAGCTTGATACAAGGAATATTGTCCTCAAGGTCGACCCCATGCATCCCATCTATAAGGAACTCTATGATAAGGTATTTAAGGATCCCAAGGTATGCATTCTTGTTTTGTTTTGTGCCATTTGTATACTAACATTGTCACTACTAAGCGTCTCTAACATAAAATTGTTTGTGCACCTTATTTATTCCCCATATACTTTTAGTACTAAATGTACTGGACTAAGGATTGCTTCATACTGAAACACCAATCAGACATTTATGTTAGTACTTGAGTACAGGACGACCAATTGCTTGATGCTCAACTAGGTAACCATTTAAATTTTACATAAGTATCGTATTGTTTATACTCAATAATGAGGTTCCTGCCTTCACACCTTGTTACATCCAGTGACAAAATTGAACAAATATATGACATATACGTGAAGTATTGTGGGTTTAAACTCCCCTTTTTAAATTTGGACATGACAATGATCCAACTGCCTCAATATATTTTGACAGTGTCAAACTTGAATATTGCAGTTTGATCATCTCAGTTGCATACATATTTTCATAAGTTGACCTGAGACACTCATCACTATACTGGCTGACCATCAGATAAATCCGTACTTATATAGCATGTAATTTTTTTATTTCTCATGTACCTTTCCTATCATATTGGTAAAGCTTAACTAGTGATCTAAGTATGCATATAACACTTCAACAAGTCTGAACAGTATATGAGTCCTCTAGCTATAGATGAGAAAATGTTAGGTTTCATCCAAAGTTTTCGGGGAGGCAGTTGGTTAGACACATACACATTATCTTGCCACACATTGCATATAGAATTGGTAATGGGGATTCCATTCAACCATGGAGGTAACTGTGGATTAAAGGGGGAATATTTCTTTATAATTTTCCAGATTCCTGCCATTTAAGAGAATTGTGAGTGGTCTGTATGGTTCTTCAGAAAGAATATCTATGGATACAATATTTTTTCATAGTGGTGATTGGAGGCATTTGAGTAAAAGCTGGTCCTAGATTTATTGTAGCAATGTGAATAACACCAATTGGCAAATTAGTGAGACCAATGAGTCTCAATCTGATTTAGTTGAACGATGATGCTTTTCTACTCCCTGAGTAGTGAACTTGACTTTGAAATAAATAGATATGTGTTACCAAACCTTCTTTATCATTTGGTTTGTTGTCTTTGGGCTATGTTTAGCTCATTTGGAAGTGTCAAATTCTAAACTAGTACAATAGGAAAACTGAGAGACCATTTTAGTTCTCTTACAGATTATTTTGTCCTTGTATTCTGGTATTCACACATGAATTAAACTTGGGAGGCATGTGTCAAACTCATATGTTACAGATATATTAAATTGGGCATATGGTTTAATATTCTTCGTAAGCCTTCACATCAATCTGGAATTTGAAGACCATAGTGTAAAATGCATTTGCTGCTTTAGTAATCTTCACCCTTCTAAAATGTTTTAAGATCCAGTTTGTCTTTGGTATCTGATGCTTGATTCTTTGCGCTTCACCTTGGAACTTGATTGGGTTGTGCCTTCAATATTTGGTGAATATTTTGAAGTAAGAAGTGCTCAAAATTTTGTTTAGCTTGTGAGTTCATTTCTCTTTACTCAAGTGACTTGGATAAGTTTCTGCTACGATGAGCATATTTTTGTGAAGTATCAATTAGTTGCATACATCATTGGTGGCTGTGATCTGCTGATGCTCTATGATCTGCTGGTGGCCAACTATATGGTCAACTAGAATTTGTTTTTTGCCCTTCTTTGAAACTTGTATTCCATATAATTCTCAGATTTAGCCAATTTTCTACTCAAACTTGAACCCTTCAGAAAGGTTACCGTTTCGTCATCAGTTACAATACATAGTGGACTAAGGAGCCAATGAATTGGAAGCGGCAGTCTTTGGTAGGCCCATTCTGCTATCAACAAAATATCATCTCCACTTCTGTGTGCAGGCTCAGATTCTTCAGACTCTTCATCAATTGTCTCCAAGCTACCACTAGGACTGATCTTACGAGCTTCACTAGAGGATTTCTTCTTAGAGACCAGCCACCTATTCTAGAAATGATTATCCAAGGTCTTACCAAATAGTGAGTTATCCTCTTTCGTAAAATAGAAATCAAATGGCTTTTTGTACAGACAGGAAAAATATTGGATGCAAAAGTTTAGAGACTTCAGTGCAGGATATTGTAATTGTATCTTCCAAGCTTTCACCGAAATAGTTTTTCCTCAGGACCAGCAACCAAGCATATGCCCATGACAGAATTAAGTTTCTGTAAAGTTGGCAACATAAAATAAACTAGCATAGTGCTTACATCCTTGAAGACCGAAGCATCAACTAGATCCTTATCTAATGATAAAGGAAGAATTTGATGCAGGCACAGAATGAGCATTGCATCCATCTTTTCCTGAGGTGGAGCTTATCCTAGACAGGAGTGGCAGAGCTCCCTCCTTGTGTTATGCTTGTTTTTCTGTTCTGGAGCAGTTTATCCTCACAGCTTGCTATAGTTGAGTTCTTTGGAGATCTGTTTGAAGCTGTGTTTTTTGCACATGGGACGTAAGATTAGTTTGGATAAATTGGAGCTGGCTAAAGAGATAGTGAAGCGCTTTTGCACAGGGGCTATGAGATATGGCTCTATATCTTTGGAAGCTCACACCACATTGGCCATTGCTATGAACAGATTGGGAGGAAAATCTAATACTGGTATTATCTTCTTTCACACATCTGAAACTTTGAAAATGTATGTGATGCATGTTTTAACCATCTACTCTTGAGGTTTCAATGGCACCATCCCTTTATTCTCCGATGCAGATGCAGACAGACACCCAGATTGTGTGCAACCACTTAAATGGCTTGATCTCTTAACATGACCTCTAAGTCCCAATTTGATCACTTATTAGTTATCATATCCTTTTTGGTCGATTTAATGTTGCCATACTTTTTTGAACGCTGCCAGTTAACAAAGAATTGAATTAGTACTTGTTGTATCTTTATCCGTCTTTTGATAAATTGAATTTTATTCATGATCGTTGATTATAGCTCGTATATAACTCTTTTTTTTGTCTAAATTCTCATATAAAACTTGGTTTTCTTCTTTATTATTCCAGATGCCCAGATCATGGTGATAGCATCCTCTATGTTGGCATCATACTTGTGTTGATACGACTGATTCAATAATGATGCAGCAAATAGCTTTAGGGTGACATCTGGGGTCCCACATGAGCATGTCCCTGCAGGTTGATCAAGCCACAATTAACAAAACTCATCTGCTTTTTGCTAGGTTGTGGTAGCTGTAGTAGCACGCCTTCATCTGCACCCGTGTTGCTGATGAGGGGGTATTGGCCTAGCTGATAGCTTTTTGGAAAGATGACCCAACTTGGTGTCCCACAAACCAACACAATTTAAATGCAGCTCTGTTGTTGATCGAATTTCATTGGCAAATGTGATGCCAGTACAATGCTTGTATATGTGTATCATTTTTCAAAACATTGTGTAATAGGGGCAAGGTATACGTCCTCCCCATGTACATTTGACACTTCAATATAAATGAAAGTAAGTTTGTTGGCATAATGAGCATAATTTGGTCTAGCTACTACAAATTTGTTACTAAAAGAGCTTCTGGACTAATTACACAATACATGAATAATCAAACTATACATATATGTATATGTGGCACTACATATGTAGCTAGTGCATAATCCAACTGCATATATATGTGTGCAGTAGATGCTGCCTTTCCCTACACATTAACTACATATAATTTGTATTAACTTCATGTTTTTGCTACATACTGACTATATATACAATTGTAGGCATACATTTAGCTATAATTATACCTATATTTAAATATGTAAGGACAATATCTAGCTACGCTTCTGGATACATATGAATTTGTAGAGAATGGATTATCTAACTACATATTTGAAAAATATAGTTAAAGGCTTTAGCTATACGAGCATATACTACAATTTGTATGTGTCAAGAAATATGTAGTCAAAGCCTTTCGCTACAAAATATGGGGTTTTTGCTACAATTTTTTTTTATAGTTAAAGACCTTTTTTTTAGTAGTGACTATAGATGTGGTGGTACGTCTCCCTGGACCAAGGAAAGCCAGGATGCAATATGGGTTATGGTAGATCACCTTACCTAGAGGACATAATCTAAGACAAAGAGAGAGTACTGTCAGGGGACAGATCTATTTGAACTATATATGAGAGAGAGAGAGAGATGGTTCAACTACACCATGATGCAAGTTCAAAGGTTCATGAGTATGACCTAAAGATTCACTTCCATGCGGTGGAAGTAAGTACATGATGAACTCGATGCTAGTACATCTTATCACCCCTAACTGGTGGTTAGTATGATCCAGACAAGAGGGTCTGATGAGAGCATGTGTGCTCATTCAGGGTGATACATGGAGACATTTCTTGTCTTATAAAATTTGTGATGTTAGCCACCATACCCAGTATCGGGATGTAAGAAGCTATGTAAGGGAGGTTGTGTCGGTCACCGCTTCATTAAGATGATGTTGGTGAAGGGACCTCGCGAAGGTCAGAAAAAGGCCACAGTGTGTGCAGATGAAGTCTCTTTGATCTATGATGGCTGAAAGAGAGCCCAGGGGTGACATGAGTTGTGAGCTGATGTAAAGAAGACTGACATGCAGTTCACTGTGGGAGAATATGTGATATGCAAACCTGACCCCTCTGAGCTATAGCTGAGAAAGTTGGGTCCCCGATACATGGGTCCATTTGAGATGGATTGGTGGAGATGCATGTGTGTAGCCTTACCCCTAAGGATAACGTGATGTATGATGTGTTCCACAAGTCCGATCTAGAGCACTATGTGAGGTACCTAAGCCATGGGCTGAGCAATGAACCTAGTAAGCTCCTAAGGGAGGCTAACTTACCTTGAGTCACCTATAAGGGTACGAGATACCAAGGTGAGAGAGAGCTCAGGAGTAAAGAATATGAGATGATAAAGGTTCTTTGAAAGCACCATGGAGAGGATGAAGCCACATGGGAGCCAATGACGGATATGGAAAAGTCTTATCATGAATTGTTTATATGTTTGGTGAAATTTTGAGGGCAAAATTCCTATAAGAGGGGAAGGATGTTACAACCTCAATTTTGCATATGTTTTCATAATTGAATTGTAATGTTTTTATGAATAAGGACTTAACTGAAATAGTTGTATGCTTTGCTTCAAAGAAGAGATTTCTTTGCAAATGTACCTTTTGGTAGGAATTTCGTGGTTCCTATTATTATATTAATCCAATAATGGATATAAAAGAGAAGAAATGAAGAAAAGTCCAAATATTAGAAAAAGATACAAGATAATGAATATTAAGCAAAGTATTTATGAGAATTATATAGAAATCTCAAGAAAGTGGCATTGATGGCCACAATTCAATGAATTTCATTTACATATGATTTCTAATGGAGGAAATAGGAAAAGAGGAAAAAGGGAAATAAAGGATAAGGAGAAATCCTTGAAAAGAAATCAATAAGGAAAGGAGTAAAGATAGAGGTAGAAGCCTCTAAAAGGCTAAGAGGTAGCCTCAAAAGGTAAAGTTCGTTCCTTTAGGATTCCTTGAGGTCCAAGGAATCCTAGATGATAAGATAATGGCAAAAGAAAGAGATAAAATCAAATAAAGCATTTTTTTAAGAAGGAAAGTTGAGATAATGATGAAAATATAAGAAATATGTGCAAATATGGATAATGGAATCATTATGAATGAGATTTTGACTCCACATGGTTTCTAATGGTAAAAGGAATCAAAAGAAAGAAAATAGAAGATTAAGAGAGAGAAAATATGCTTAAAATAAGCTTTATTAAAAGATAACTTGCACATGAAGATATTGCCTTTTTCCTTTTGAGTTTGGGACTCAAATTTGGTGTACGATTAGATAAAGACAAGATAAAGGTTTTCCTAAAATTTGGGATCAAAAGGATAAACGGTTTGGGAGATATAAATTTTGTACATTTTCCTAAAGTAAGAGGGATAAATTAAATATCACAATTCGATTTTAATTCATGTTCTATTATGGGGCCCGACAGCCATTGGATCTGGATCCAATAGTGGCTGCACTTCACCTAAAATAAGGAAAGGAGGAACATAGTCACATTTTCGGGACTAAATTCCTCGCTAATCAATAATCGAGCACCAATGGGACCTCTCCCACTGTGATTAGGATCCCTTTCCAAGTAGAATGAGCCTGAGTTTGGATAGTTTTGGAGAGCGATTTCATGTTTCCCCAAAGTCCTGATGGACTCAGACTCCATGGCTGTGGACCTGTGAGCCACACCTATAAAAGGGGCTCTGCCCCCTCGTCATGATGGGTGGAGAGATGCAAGGAGACCGTGCGGACTCGACGAAGATCCCCCTACTACTTCTAGTTGCCCCAGGATCAACCTGTGATGCATCCCTACTGGTCCGGTGTTGTTCATGGAGGCATCATGGCTGCACTGGAAGGTCACCTTCATCATAAATAGGGGTCCAAGGCACCTAGTTGGGGCTGTACGGCTGCTCAGGAAGCTTCCCATGGGCATTGGCCTCCCCAACTCCCTCAGCCAGGGCGACACAGTAGGCACTCTGTTTCCCCTGCAGAAATAGAGTTCACGCGCGGACGTTCATCACAGAGAGGGTTGAGAGCCGGTCACCGAGTCAAAAAGGTGATGGATCCATCGCTGAGATCTGTGAGCTAGAGGAGGATAGGCAGAAAGAAAAATAGAAAGAAAAGGACACGTGGCGCTTCACGATTGGTCTATAGGTATGTGTCTTGCAAAAACTATAATTAAATATCTATAACTCTGATTACAACAACTTATATATAAAAATTGATCAGGAGAACACTAAGAATCCAATAAAAATAGTTTCATATCCTGAGTCTTATCATAGCTATAAAATTTCTTTAAGTTTACCATGATTATGCATTACAGAATGATAAAACCCTAATGATGCTTAAAGGTCAAATCTAAGATGTTTGATGGGTTAATTCAAGTATTAATAACCTATTAAGATATAAAGTGAGGTTTAAATCTGATTTACATAATGTTTAGCTTGTTTTAGGGCTTTACACCAAATAAGAATGATTAAGCACTTAGAAACCCTAATTTAGGGTAAAAGAGAAAAAGATCACTTTTAATTTGATATATGTGATAATATGATGTTGGAAGATGATCCAAATCTTGTTGAACAAAATAGGTTAGAATCATTAGGTTTTAAGAGAAATTTTTCCTAACTAGGGTTTGTAGTGATAAAAGTACAAGAAAAACCCTAACTGCAATGGAAACCCTAAAAGTGGACTAGAAACTCTAGAAAGCAAGCTAGGTTTAATGGATCTTGATGGCAAGATTTATGATAGGAAATTATATGCATGTTTTGGGATCTATTTGTGTGCTTGCTTGCCTATTGGATTTCTTGCATTGATTGGATTATTTCTGTACTCAAATCAGCCTGACAGGTATGTGGTTACGCTTATGAATATCTCGAACTGGTTTTCTGAGGATTTTTGAAGTTTTCTTTGGTTTCTTGAATTAAACTGTTGGATGGATTTAATTCATGCATACTATAATGTGGACGTGACTATCACCTAAGTGTATGCCTACTAGCTCAGATCCTAGTCCCCTCTGTAGCTTGATAGGTTGACCTAGTACATGGCTACCTTTGGGGTAGGTCCATTAGGTCATTGAATGACTTAGTACATGGCTACCTATGAGGTAGGTCCATCAAGTCGCCATGAGTCAGAGATTGGGCTACCTTTGGGTAAGGCTATGCAACTCCACAACCCTAAGTAATGGCTACCTGTGAGGTAGGACCATGGGGGTAAGGAGCTACCATATGAGAGAGGTAGTATCCAAGTCCACTATAGGGACAACACAAAGATAGGGGATAGGTATGGATTGAGTAGTATCGCTAAAAATGTAACCTTGATTGTTAAATGATATTTGGTTACTTACATTGTTACCATAGTTGCATGATTATTTTTTCCCCCACATACCGGCATATTCATTTATGCTGACTGAAGTTTTTTTTGTCGGCGTTTTAGGTACAAATTGAAAAAGACAAACAGTAAAGTGGCATATTGTGAAATTCAGAAATAAAGTGCAAGGAGGATTAGTTAGAATAGAGTCCAGAGGTGGATAAAAGTTAGATATCCAAGTTTTTGAAGAAAAAAAGGTATGCAAAGTTTTATTTTTATTCCAGTTTTTAGTATAGTCAAGGTAGAATTTAATAATTATTACTGATTATTTGTCGAACCTTTGATACGGGAAATTGGGATAACATCTCTGACCTCTTGGTCTCCCTTAATTGGGGGTTAACAGGAGGCGAGGTCGTTATAGATACCCATGCCCGGGTGAGTCATCTTCTCTTTTACTTTCCTTCCTAGTAGGATAGGTTTCCTTACTCCATCATTGGTTCTAATGTTGTTAGCATGTGGCTCAATCTCCTCAACAGTGATTGGGGTAGGTGTATTTATGGTAGTTGTGTTATCCTCTGGTCTTCCCTCAATAACCTCGTTGCCTATAGGAGTGACAATAGTGTGCTTGGGGTTGGCCTCCGGTGCGGTTTGGGCATCCTTTTCAGCAGTTGGGCCTTCCAGGTGTCTTCTTTATTGAGACGTAAATATCCTCGTTCCTCCTCCGCTTCTACCTCCAGACTTTGGGGCCATTGTGCATCTTCAGAGTTGGCTTGCTTAGGGGTGACATCATTTTTATCCTCCACATTGATGAAATTTCCCACCTCATCCTCTTCTAATGCTTGGAACTTATTGGCCGAGCCTTTGGTCTTCTTTTGATCCTTATAGCATTTTTGTCTTCGGGCAATCACATTCTTGCCATAATAGACCCGCCATTTTTCCTCCTCCTCCATCCATCTAACCCCCTCCTTGTCTTCAGTAGGGTCGGTGTTAGGTTTAGATGGCTCTTTGTCAGCCCCCTTACAGTCAACCACATCATGACCTAGCTTCCCGTACTTGAGATACATATTCGGCAAGGATTCATACTCGATTTTTTACTCCCGACCGTTGATGAGGATGGAAGGTTGAATGGGTCTAGTTGTTTCAATTTCTACTGCAATTCGCATGAACCTGCTCCTTGTGCGATTAGTAGAATGATCGTCCACCCTCACAAGGCATCCAACTGCTTGACCAATTCTATGGAACATCTCTCTATTATAGTAATGGATGGGGAGTCCTATGACTCAGATCCACATGACTATGTGGCTTGGAAGTCCCTTTGATGGTTCGAAATATCCGTTCCAAGGCCATACAATGAGGCAGCTCCTGAAGAGTGACCATGGACCCTTCATTACGACATTCTCTTGATCCATTCTGCTATAGAACTGCACTACATAATGTTGTTCAGCAAGTTCATATAGCTCAAAATGGCCCGCCGGTTGCCAGAGGAGTTTCAGGCGCTCGACCATGGTGAGGAAAGTGACATGTCTGTCGATTAACTTGACGATGACTGCATACTTAAATGATTTGCTCATTATTTCTTCTGCCTCCAGTTCAATGAAGATCTCTGGGAATCCTCATTCATAAATGAGTTCGATGTCTTCAGGGTTTACTATCTCGTCCAGTTCATTGTCTGTGAAGAACGGGTCTACCGCCGCTCCCCCGCTATTGCCAGTGACCACTTGTTTGAAGGATTTAGCTGATGGCGATGAAACGTTTCCCACGAGGAAAGGGTTTTCGTCATCCTCGATGCCTTGATCTAACTCCATCTAGTTCGGATCTCCAATCCTCTCAAAGTTTCCTCCGCTCCTCATCCCCTTGTATGTAAGGTTAATCCTGACCCTTTGCAGAATCGCCTGACTCCCATGTCTGGTCGAGTGAGGAGCCGATGTAGATCAGTAGACTCCGCTCCATGTACCTTCGCCGTCATCTTCTAGGGTTCCCTGTGCAGTGCCCATTGCCCCGCCTCCCCTCGCTCTCCCCTCTTGCGCCGCCATCTTATCTTTTTCAATATACACGACACATAGATTTTTTTCTATTTCCCAAAATTTTCGAATAAGTTTGTACAATTTGATTAAGTAAAGGTAACTCATGAAAATGTAATGTAATAGTTTTAGTACTTTGAAAAACATTTTGTCATCAAGATTGTATGATTTATAGCTTAATTACATATTACAAGAATATGATTTTAGGGTTTACTTCATGTGTTGATATCAATCCAGTTCACGCTAATGTTAAGTTGGGTATGGACTATTGATTATGGTATTATAAATTTAGGGAAATCTCTTAAAAGGCATTTTATTTATGGTTGTATGTTGGAAAATTAGAATATACTCCTTATATTGAAAAACAAGTTCTTTGAATTCCACTTCTGTAACACCCCACCAAGTACATACATATTAGCAGAAGAAAACACTATGTTGTCCATAACATAGGTTACATGTCTAGGAGGAACATCACAAAACATGATATACATAGAAATAAGATAAATGAAAAACCATGCATTATCTATTGAAATTGATTCATACATTGTCCAAAGGAAATATACTATAGTTGAGTTTTTGAATACACAATCAAATCTCTAAACATGACTTAGAAAATGAAAGAAACTCTAATCTAAACGATTGGATCGTCTGGGTAGATGGCGCCCCCACTAGGCTAAATCTTGAGCTATTCCTTAGGTTGATCTTCATATGACTCTTTCCTCGACATTGCTCTTGTATGTGCGGGCATCACGCCGCCAACCATGCATTCAAAATGCAAAACATATTAGAGTAAACGACATTGAGTATTGTTATAAAAAAATAATAACTTAGCAATAAAGGAAACATGAAAATAACTGAATAGTAAATTTGGATTTTCATAATATGCTCTTAGTGGTTGATTACAATGTCCTCTACTCTTATGAACCAATTGTGCTCATAAGGCACATAGGCCCAAGTGATGTTCCGCTTGAACACATGATTTTCACTAAAGTGCCACAACTTATGATCCAATTGAGCTCATGATTTGCACCTAAGTGTCATTAATAATGCTCCAATGAAGCTCATGATTTGCACATAAGAGCCACTATGTTCCAGTTGAACTCATAAGACCTGAGGGATCAACATTAACATGATGAGGACAAAATAATACAACTCATTACCTGATTTATCATTAACCTTAAATAATTAACTGAAATTGACTCTACATGAACATGACATGAATTCTTGAAAAAAAAATTGAAAGCATAAGCATAACAACTTTTGGGGAGCATTAATTAAAAAAATTCTGAAATTTTAATGGATAGCTATCCATATACTTTAACCTGATCATCATGATATAATAATTTAAAAATGATTGAGAGCCATAAATTAATACTCAAAGTGTATGGACCTGCTTACCTCTCTCTTAGACAAGATCCTATTTGTTCTCCATAGGTTGAATAAAACCAAATTTCCTTCCTGGATTGATTAAAACCCTAATCAACATGTTATAATAATTAAACATTAATAATTAATATCAACTTTATTACTAAGGTTTACTTGTATCCATCATCTTACATTCATGTATTATCCATACTTTTGGACTTGTATCATAATTTGATATTGTAACTAGTTTTATTGGATTCCTCTCCTTCTCTTGATTAGTGTGACATATAATTTTACAATAAATGGACCTTCCTAGAAATTATTATGCCTTAAATTAGATTTTTACTCTATCCAAGTAGTTTTGACTATTGATCATCAATCCATTACTGACCTACTTTGCTTCCTTCATTGGTCGTGTTGGACAGATGGGGCAGATGTAGAACAACTACGATTGGGCCCTCCTAGTAGCGAATGGGCTTTGGGAGAAATTTCACCCAACCCAACCCACATCAATCCTTTACTGACATGTTGCTCAAGAACCCATTCGCTTGATGAAGCCAAAACGATGCACCTCCATACCCAATATACTCCTACCTTGCGGCTTCTAGATGAATATTATAGTGATGCAGTTCTAGTTTCTAGATGATCCGGATCCTCGAAGAGGGATTTATATAGATAGTGATGTGAGGAGTTCTAGGAAGGTCATCCAAGAGGAGAGGAAGACGGAGTTGCATTTCTGTGGAGTCCATGAGAGAGGGGATGTTAGGGAAAAGGAGGCCGACACCCTAATGAGTCCCTAAGGGATAGGGATAGACGATTCAGGTCGTGCTTTCTCCCTGGTCTCAGAGTATGTGACATTCATTATTCATAAACATAATCTTAAATTATGATCTTTACTTAGTTAATTAGTAGTTCTAGAAAAATCCAATTAAGAAAAAAAATTACAGGTTGCTTAACTGGACTATGAGGAGCCAAAATATTTAGTTAGTTTTTATTTTTGACAATCATAGCTATATTTAATTTCCCTTTGTCCCTTTATTTAATGAGTTAGTAATAACTAAAAAAAATAATGTATTATATTTTCAACAAATCTCATTATCATTGAAGTTAATTCGTATAATTTTATTGTGATATTTAGCACTTTACCTAGGTCAATATCATTATAACCCTCATGTGTTACCTAATTACCAATTAGGGGTCTATATGGTGAAATTAATTTACAATTTGATTTTCATGGGTCAAACATTTCTTAATTTAATACAATCATTATTTTGACATTAAGTTAAGGTCCGAATTCATATTCGGATTTAATTGCATCTAGGTCCAAAGATTTTAAAATTAACTAGTGGAATACTCTATGAAACTTTGATCTTACTTTATGTAAATTATGGGATGTTACAACTTCCATCTTGATATACCATAAATTCAATAGTGTGTCTTGGAATAGATCCTAGATTGTATCTAATTTATATGGATATTCAAGCTGAAACCTAATTATTTTGTCTTGCTCATTTTCTCTTAAATTACATCATTTTGGAACTGTTGATCTATTTTATGATTAAACCCTGCATTTGTTTAGTTATGTCACTTGATCTTTTATTGCCTATACATTTAAGCATATGATGATGCATTTGTGCTAGAATAATATAATTTATTTGGACCTTTATATATTTTTTGAGATAGATTTTATGTTCCCCATACCTAAGTTTTATGTTCATTATTTTGTTATACGGAGGAAGTTATGTGCTATTTTGTGGGGGTTTGGTTATGTCCATGCTCTATCAGGTTTGAGTTATGTATCCTACAACCATTATTCTTATTTTTAACCATTGAAGTATTTTCTAATTAAACGTGTTGATACTTATGTATGGCCAAATCATTGTGTTATTGTGGAAAAATTGAATATGGCATATATTGATGATATATTTGAATGTCATGATCTTCTCTTTAATCATTATCCCCGATAACCATAATTTTCTTTAGTTGTATATTTGTAACTTGATATCATGTTTTTTTTAATCACTTATTTAGTTGTAATATCTCTTTCTCTTTTTTGTGTTGAGCCTATTTTTCTTACATTGTTATCATTTTTTAACAATGTATTATTTCTTAAAATTAATGTTTTATGTATCAAATACCATGTGGCCCACTATTTATTTGTCTTGATTTGACTTTTGTTCCCTTATTTGAATGATTTATCAAAAATACCAATATAGTCCTTATGACTTTTGATAATATCCTTTGATAAGTAATAGTCGATTAATTAATTAACATGTAAAATTCCAAGGGAAAGAAATTTAATTAGACTATGCATGCATAATAAGTTTGGGTTGATCAACCATAGCTCAGACTAGGGTTTAGGAAATGTGTGCAACACCTTAATTTTGTGATCATATCAAATATTTGAAATATAATATAACCCTACAGAGATAAGATATGAGATGTTTGATGTGTGACCTTGTAGATCTTGCTTCTTGTGAGAAGAGAAAATACCTTAGTATTTTAAGGGTTTCATTTATGTTTACATGGTTATTTTTTTGGTTTTGTATACGTAGTTTGAAGTATGATTAGATGGATGTGAGTTTCTAGATCCATGGGACTAAAATCTGTTGTGTTGCCTATCAGATCAACATAGTTGGTGTTAACCTTGGCATGCGTTATAATGCATGGACTCATCGTACCTAGCCCAAGTAGGCTAAGTTCATGTTTAATAGGGCCTATTCCTACATGTGAACTTGGCAAGATCATTGTACATAAAATTGATTAAATTCATCACAAATTGACAATATTGTGAGTGTATGCCTAAGTTTGAGGTTGAGTTGAAGTTGTTGGTCGACTTGTTGGTGCTGGCCAACTCAAATGAGTTCCACAAATCAGATTGAGTTCTCAATGGCCCATATAGTGTGTGTATTAGGATTTATTTTTTCTATGTGGTTACACAAGGTTTTTAAATGGATCGAGCTCCCTAAAATTGGCCAAGTTCCTTCCATCTCTAGTATTTGGTCAGTGTAGTGGTTTGGTCCAATTAATACACATATAAGCATATTTTCTCTCCTATCTATGACCAAACCTCATTTTCACCATGAGTGTTGGATTTCAAAGTTTGGTGGGGGGGATAGAGGCATACTTAGGCGATATAGGCTCCCTTACCTTAAAGAAGGCTGCTCGTGTGTAGATCTTGTTGGAAGAACATCCCTTGAGGTCGATTCTTCCCTTCCCTTCCTCTTACTCTTTTCCTTCTTTGGCACCTTAGACAAGCTTTTCTTAGTGAAATCTTGAGGATCTTGAGCATGCTTCTCCTTATACCCTCTTTACTTGGTGTTTCGTTTAATGAAAAGTAGGAAGACGACACTATTGAGTTTTATTGTGACCTGAGGGACATTAGTTGGCCTTGAGCAACACTTGTGTTGTGATCTTCTTACTAGAGCTTGATGGAACGAGCTCATTTGTAAGATCAAGGTGACTTGATTGCTCGCTCCTTGTTTTATGCATGAAAAGTCTCAAGAATATTGAAACTAGATACTTAACATTGTTTCTTACCAAAATTTTAAATTTTGGGCGCAAATTATATAATTTCCTTGGGATATAAATACTCATTCTATCTCATATGTATCACTCTTTCTCTCATGAATGTTTTAATAATATTACAACCTATGAAACAAACATCTAATTGAATTTTATTGCATAAAATCTCATATTAACTAAAAATATGGTTGATCTCCCTAAAATAGTCACTAAAATTCGGTTTGAGATCACCTGAGATCAAATGGCATGTTGATCTTGACCATTTTCATGCTTAAATTTGATAAATGAATGGATATATGGACTTTACCTTCTCTCTCACTCATATTACATGTTACCCTTACCCTTGAGTAGAATTAAAACGATTGTTAAATCCTTTAATAAAAAACTTTTCTTGGTCTAAATTGTAAACAACATGTAATTAGATGATTATACATGCCATTTGTTAAACTACATATCTAGGATTATATATACATGTATATGGAAGGACATGATGGAATATAAGTATAGGAAGTCACAAACAAGGGTTGACATAGAGTCATAAAAAAATATAAGTGTCTCCTTGAAAATGAGTGCCCTTGTATATAGTAGTCATACGTAGGAATCATGCTTCCTTAATGAAGGCTTGATGCTTTTACTCATCTTGTCATTTATTCTCATGGACTTAACTTAACTAGGTTAAGGGTGATAGAAAAATATATTATTATGAGATATATATTCGTATTAGGGTTATATATATGTTAGAATGCTTCACTCCTTGAGGTATATTCCTTGATATTAATGTTGTGGGATTTCCACTCAGTTTAATGGTTATGGATGATGTCTAGGGTAAATGTCACTCTTGAATAAAAATAAAATACAAGGAGACAAAATGATTTATGGAACTCTTTGGGATAATATTATAAATGTCCTTACATTCTTGGTTACACTTATCCTTAAATGTTATTATACACCATATTATCATTATGTAAATATTTTAAGAATATTAGAAACATATGATACTTGATATATATAATGTGCGATGATTCACTTTCATGATTGCTTTCAAAAAATTTACTAGAAATTGCTATCCTTGTAACATGTTATACCTTGCTTTAAATAACGATTGACGAAAACTTTGAAAAATGATATAGAATCTTATCATATGTACATGAAATCTTGAATAGGGACTACAATTGATAAATACATGATGTGCTTGTAGTATGCTCTGAGATCTAATCATATGATGGTTTTAATGGCGACACTGTAATTGATTTATTATTAGTAACGGAAATTTCAATTTTATGTTTGCGTCAATATGATATGATGAATAGATATAATAATATCCAAAGAACGTAGACTCAATGGCATGTATTTTGGGCTCAGGACCTCAATATGAGGTCACATGAATGCTAAGAATATTGATTCTTGTCTAGGTCCCTAGCTGGATGTTATTATGGAAAATTAGGATGATAATGATAAATCAATACAAGTTTGTGTGTTGATTGATGACTACATCTCGTTATTCATGATTTTAGATCTCAAGTAAAAAACCTAGGTACTTGTTATGAACAAGTGTACCAGTAAGGCTCAACTTGAGTATGACACATGGAATCCAGAAATGGCAGCCGTAATCATATCTAAGTGTGATAGTAATGATTTTGGTCCTTAGACCTTAAGTCACTACAATGATCACATGTTATTCTATGTACTTTAAAACTACTAAATGTGGCCTTGAATAGGGTTGCCATACAAGTAGTACTTGGCTGAACTATGATACATGTGAATAATGGTGAGTGATGTAGGTGGAACTTGTCCCTCCTATTGGTGTGATATCCCATCTACATGATATGTGGGACTATGAAATGCATGGACATGCTCATGTGAGTCAATATATAATTTGAGCTCATATGTGTCTCAAATAGTCTAATATAGATAAAAAATTCAACATTAAGGATAAAATTTTAATGCGTCAATTTTAGTCTTGATATAAAATACAGAGGGATTATACAATCATTGTAACATTGGTCACATCACTAGGTTCATGTTGTTGTCGAACTTATCCAGTTACAGAGTGGCAATGATGTCATGTTAGATGACAATCATTCTCTGTAAAGTCATAATGTTATTACAGACATCACTACCAACATAATATGGATCCTATATCGTCACCTCATGGGATACACTTGGAAGAGGAGTGTAATCATGGACACATAATTAGTTGACTATGAAAAAGTTTGACAATTAATTAAATCATTGATTGACTGGCTGGAAATCCACTCGGTAGATTGGAAAGTCTAATTGCTTGCTTGGATATGCCAATGGCTCAACTAGAAATTCCACTTGGTTGACATAGCTAAAATTAGTCTGATTGGTCGAATGGACAATATTTTCCCTATCTACTGACTAGTCAACCCATTCGAGCAACTAGATTGCATCAGGAAGTTAGCTGACTAAATCTAGAACGTTCTGTTATAGACTAGTCATCAACCTAGACTGGCCAATTGGCCGATTGGCTGTCTGTGAATGGGCTTCTTGAAATGTAGCATGTTATCTTTTGGTTTTCTAGGTTTTTAGAATCCTTTCTTCCTTTCCTTTCGTATTTAAAGGGGCATGAAGATCAGGCTTTTGGTTACACCTTTTGACAAATGAACCGCAACCACCATTACCTACACACACTGAGAGAGAAGGGTATAGTGCAAAGCAATAATGTTGCTAATGGAAAGGTTGATCCTTCCCTCATAGTTCTTGTACTGATATTTAGAGTTTCCATCATCTAGATGGAGGATATAGAGACATGGATGCTTTTCTATCCATATTGGGAAGGCATTATCAACATCTTCTATTTTTCATGTATTCTTTGCGAGCAATGTATCTAGACTATGTGAAGTTCTCAGCATCCACATGGACGATATAGAGACATAGACTCTTGTAGCTATATAGTGGGAGGAAGTCATTGACATCATATATTTTTCACATATTTTTTCTGGGAAATGTATCTCGACATACTCAATGAAAAGGTATACATCAGATCCTTCCTTCTTGATATACTATAACTCATGGGGATGTGGATACATCTTTTGTTGCTTCTATAGCATCTTTTGTCTCCACCATTCCCAACAGAAGTATCCATGCCACAACAATATATGATATATTGATCATTACTACTGATATGGACAAATTTTCTTTTGTATCAGTTTTTCCATTATATGTGATGTGAATGATAAAATCAATATTCATATCCTATTTAATTCCTCATTATCCGCAACTCTATATTTTTTATATAGGGGATGGGGTGGGCTACAAAAAATTCTATTTTTAGTGCACATAAGTAAACATCTATATACCTTTTCAGGGGGGGTGAATCATTATCTTAAAGCTTGAGACACCGCTCTGGTGATACGATCGTGCTCTAGGGTTCCCCCCTCCGTGCGGCATCCAGGCTTGGGGGAGGGGGCTCGACAGTCGGTGCTCGCCACCTTCTCCCCCCAGGCCTCTTCCTCGGCCGCTTCTTTCTCCTTCAGGTGCAAGCTTCTTCTCCGGGCTTCCCTTAGGCTCTCCTTCTCGAGGTGGCAGCCGTGGCGGGTCTGGATCTCAGATCAGGCTTTCCCACTACTGGTGTTCGAGGTGGGAAGTGTTGGGAGGCTGGCGAGCCGTGGTCTGTGAGGTTGGCGAGTTGTGGTCTTTTTCTTCACTTTTTGCTTTGGTCTTCTCTTAGCCTAGGGCAGTTTCGTCTGCCGCTTTAGACTTAGCTTTTCTTTGTGTTCTGGTCTCCTTTCTGGTCCCCTCTTTTCCTTTTCCGATCTCATTAATTGTTCCTCTTTTCCTGTCATTTTGTCTCTGTGTTGGGGTGTTTTCCTTTGGCTGGTGGCGGGTCTCCTGCGCCTCCGTGTGTCTTGCTAGAGCATGGGACAATCAGGGGCCTTCAGTTTCTTGAGATGGGGCTCCCTTCCCCTCTGCCCGCCTTTTTGCAACTCAAGCTGTTGCTTGAGTTTGTAGGGGGTATGGTAAGGTTGTTGGGAGTGGTGTTGGGGTTCCCTGTGTTCTCTACCCCCCCACCTTTCACATGTCAAGGCTGGTACTGCTTGCTTGCCTGTGTTATTGGGGGGATGGTTTCCTACTTTGCCGTTTCCTTGGTGGTGCTCCCTATCTGTTTGTGTTTTTTCCCCTCTTTGTAGGTTTTTGTTTCTTTCCCCTGTTGGTATTGTCATTCACTCCTCTTCCACTTATCCCATGGGCTCGTTAGGATTGAAGGAATCTCTTATTGATAGTTGCTTTGTTCAGCCACTATGAAGAGAGATCAACGCTGAAATTTGCCTACCGCCTCCCAATCTGAGTTTGTGTGTTTGGTCAGTTCTTATTTGGAGTGTTGAATGGCCTTTCGGAATGACCTTACTTTGTAGATGCCGTATGGCTTGTTAGTAATGATATTATTCCATTTCAAAAAAAATATACCTTTCCAGGGGCACTGCCTGTGGACCCCATGAGGGGCAACATTCCCTTCACCCCACCCACTGACCTCGAAACAAGATCCTCACATAGGCGCGTTGATCCTTCATAACTTGCCTAATTAGCATGGATGTAAAATATAATTCATAAAAATGTCTCATATGAAAGGATGCACTCTTGTGTGTGTGTGTATATATATACAAATAAGATATGATATATCTATAAATCATACACTTACACCTTTTCAAATATGTTTTTTTGTCCATGCTTGCAGGATTATGCCCTAGAACCCCATTTATGTGTATGTTGTAAATGGATGTGTGGGGGTGATATTTGACAAGTATTTGAGTTGCATATCAAGCATCATCTTTTACGTCCCATAAGAAG
Organism: Alisma plantago-aquatica; assembly: GCA_963693085.1. NCBI lineage: Eukaryota > Viridiplantae > Streptophyta > Magnoliopsida > Alismatales > Alismataceae > Alisma > Alisma plantago-aquatica. The sequence continues at coordinate 1,169,206,273 of OY856413.1, read as the reverse complement.
TAATTTCAATTTATTTTTATTTTTATTTCCCTTGAATGTAACTTGAGGTTTCTACATATCATAATATTAGATAAAGATAGAATATGTCTTTGATGACATGGCATGACAAGGCAACCGACAAGATCCAAGGAGCATCCATGGAGCCACTGATTGTGAGGAAACAAAAATGCACAACCATGTGGGAGTTGTGGTTAATGATGCATATAATGCAAATGATCATAGGTTCATTATAGTACTTTGTGCTTCCCAAGAATTACATTAGTATGACCATAACAAATGTTGTATTTTTGTGGATAGTGATAGCACCCAAATTCAGGCATTTATGCTAAGTATTTATTTATGGTTTTGTGTCATTATAGAATTAATATGCTCAAAATAACTCTAGATAATTATATTTTCATAATTTGTATATATTTTCAAGATAAAGTCAGCGAACTAGTCAATTTTGGGACCTATAGGCACCAAACTTTAAAAAACAATGATTTTCAGAGATTTCTCCCCATTGATCCGGGCGAGCCCAGCTCAGAACGGTCCGGTCGGGGGTCATCACATGATTTTTTAGAGAATCTGAAAATTTCGATACCCGTTACGACCTCCATCCATTTCAACCACAATAGTTGTTATGACTGATACATCGATTACGACCGTTATAGCTGTTGCAACTACCACATCCATTGCGACCGCTACAACTGCCACGACTGTATCGATTGCAATGCTCGTTATGGTCAGGCCCAGCCCGACATGGTTGGGCCAAGAGGAGAAAGAAGAAACCTCTACAACCATGACTCTAGTGAACAGTAAGACCTCCATCTGTAGCGACCGCTACATCTGTTTCATCCGCTACATCCGTTTCGACCGCTACACCCTCCATCCATTTTGACCGCTACAACACCAAATGACTGCTACACTTAGCCCAACATGGCCCATATTGGCACAGTTAGGCCCAACACAAGTTTGAATCTGTATCGACTTCTACAATAGGAAACATTGATGACTACTATGCTCGACACGGTCAGGCCTGAAACAATTTTAAATCTATAGAGACCGCTATAAGAGGAAACACTAGAGACCATTAGGCTAGACACGGTCAGGCCCAGCTAGGTATGGTCGGGCCAGGAGAACTTCAAATTTTATAGCATCCAATGGAGGTGTAGTGACCACATATCACATACAATCCACCTTTGTCTATAAATATCCACCCCTTGCTACCTAAAAAAACATTTCGCTAGTTTGACTAGTTTGTCAAGTTCAGTAGTTCCCAGAGAGTTGGAGGAGAGTTTTAAGGTATGAAAGGGCTGAAGTGCTCATCCTACGTCTATCCCTTTGGTTTGCTTCCATCCACCATAATGTTCCACCACCATTCACCCACTTCCTAATATTCCCAACCATCTTCCATCTCTATACACCCACCAAGCTGTTGTTTGGGGTGGAATTGAGGAGAAAGGAGGCCAAGGAGTCGACAAGACTAAGAAGGACAACCCATAGATGAGATCCGGCCCACACAAAGGCTAAGGAGCGAGTGCCACCTCTCATGTATGGGCTAAATCTCTTTCTCTTCTCCTTTCTTCTACTATTCTCTTTAGTTTTATACAAAATGATGTTCTTCCATCTTTGTCCAGTGCCAACTACGCTTGTCCATGGTTAGTTTAACTCCTTCTTGGCTATATAGCCCATTTTGAGCATGTTTATATACTTTTATCTTAAGCAAGTAGTTTTATTTTAGATCTAGTACATTTTTTGTTCTATCTTCTCTTTCTAGTCATGATTGCTAGTTTGCTTGATCTCCTGCTATCTTGAACTTCTATTTCTGCCTATATCGAGAGATTCATTGTAAAAATAGATAAGAGAAGGTAGTTTGGATCATAATATGAAAAGAGAATGGTTCAAGGTGATCTGTACGAAAACTAGAGACCTGGGCACAATTGGGCCCAACCTAGCCCAGTCGGGCCCACTATTAGGTTTTGTTCAATTAACACATGTTCCTAGCATCTCATAATATTCTAGACCCGAGAGGATATCTGGAATATTCTAAGGTGTGGATTTTTCATCCTCGAAAGAGGTTTCATATCATTGATGGGTTATAGTCATGTTGTGCGAAAGCAAATGGGATGACCCCCCACCGGAATATATACCACATTATGTACTATATTTGGATGTAGGTTTCTTGTTGAGGTGTTTGACGATTTTCTACATCCAAGAACATGGGCATATACTACACAACTTGTGGTGACATAGATAGGAACTACTTCTCTCTTTGTTTTATTTTATCTCGTGACACACTGTTAGACTAGTTCTAGTTTCGTACCTTTATCAACTATCATATTGGCTTAACTGACTTAAGTGCGACATATGAAGCGTCGAAAACATCCCTACATCCTTGTGTTTGACCCCGTATATCTACTTCAATCCCATATTAAAGTTGTGGGGGTCCTTGAAGGTTTTGGTTATAAACTTAAAGTCCAATTCTCCTTTGGGATCATACATGAACTTTTCAGATGCGCGCTCTAGGCCATATCCACATGTGGTGTAATTGTCGGGGATGTAGTTTTCCACATTTACAGGCCTGGAGATTTTGTTTTGTCATCCATAATCCTATATTATATGCATAGTTCTTCTTTTGTTTTGCAAATACTTGTTCATATATCCTAAATAGCTTTCTTTTTTGTTATACATATTGTAAGCCATGGATCTTGCTTCAACAAGATAGGTTATCTTGTCTACCTGCCCTCCTAATTTTTTCTACAGTTCCAACTACTGAAAAATAATTGAAAGCAATTCACTATATCTAGTTGAGCTATACTCGTCCCCACCATTGTCATACATAGACGTTTCAACAAAGGAGATTGCCAATCATCTCTCGAACTCTGGGTTATTGTTAAAACCCCAAATTTTGGGTTCATTTGCTGAGAAATGTAATTTCTCATATTAAAGATAAATTAACAAATAATGAATGGATGCATGTTTTTCGTTTAAAATAGCCTTGTTGATTTATTTGCGGGCTTTATTGGTTATTGGGCCCAATAACAAGGATATTCAATTAATTAATGAATAACTGAGAATTTGAGATGAGAAAGGTATGGAAACCTTTAGAAAGCAAATCCAAGGAGGATTTCGTGCCACTTGGGTTCCTTGGGTTCCAAGTAGTCCAATGTTGCAAAGAAAAGGCAATAAGAAAAGAAAATATCAATTAAGTATTTCCTTGTTAATAAAGAAATTGAAAACATTGATGAAATGTGGAAAATATGTGAAAAGAGGAATAAATGGGAAATCCTTAGTGGAATTTCGTATCCCAATGATTCCTAACAATAAAAGGAATACCAATGAGGAAAATAAAAGATAAATAAAGGAAATCCTCAAAGAGAGATAATGCAAAGAAATATTTTAATAAGAACTCAACATGATAATGTGAAACAATGCATATTGATGCATTTAAAGATAATGAGTATTCCTTAGAGAGGAATTTCGAAATAATAGAGTTCTGGGAATCCAAAGAAGTCCCAATGAAGAAAAGAAAGATAATCTACCAATAATAGAAAATAAGAAGAAAAATGTATAAGGAATATGATAAAAGGACATATTCAGACCATTTAATCTTTTGTATATAATTTGTTTTATTTGGTAAAAGAAAGGGGACGTTTTCCCTCATTACTTGTTAAGGAAAGTATGTTCTTAAGAGAGAAGTACAAGCATACTTTTTTTAGGATTAGTTTATTTCCAAGAATAAATACTTTTTGGGAAGAATCTTTCCTTTTCCCAATGGGATTGAGGACTCTAACCCCAACCACGCCCTCACACCTCCCTTGCTATCTCAACCTATATAAAGTCTAGATTAAGGGGTGCCGAGATCAGAGGGATCTGCGACAGTACCCAGTTCTCTTCCAACCTTGCTTCCTTCTTGTTTAAAAACGTGAGAAACAAAGGAGGTTTTGGGCAATAGATAGTAGTGGAACCAGATTTGTGGAGTGAGGGAACGCCCTTCCTGTCAGGCCGGTGACAAAGGAGATGTCGAGTACATCATCTTGATACCTAGCCGCCTGTACCCTCACATGCATGATCGGCCGATGAGAACCGGCAGCAGGTCTGAACCCAACCACTTCAGCCACAACCAAAGGCCCCCGTGGGTGCGATGGAGGTCGACGGAGGTATGGGGACCATCTGCGGCACTTCTCGAGTACCAGGGAGGGGAGGCAACGCAGTAGCAGTCCTCAACCCTAGCGGCGTCGCTGGGAACGTGAGGAAGAAGAAGGGCAGAAAGGCCCTGGACCAATGTGCCCCCTACGGGCTAAAGAACCAAAAAATTAAACAAGGGCAAAATAGTCTTTTGGTTATGTTTCCATCTTGCGCGGGTGCATTGCATGGGAACCTGGTGACGTGGCATGTTCCGATTGGTTCAAGTAAGTAAAACCTTGCAAAATTCGTATCTCCTTATTCATAGCTCGGTTTGGTACGCATAACATATGGAAATGGCTCAGAAAATCGAAAGGAATCTAAATAAAATATAATTGGAGCCTGATTCCTTATACAATTCGAAAAGTATACATAGATACTATCTTTAATAGTTTAATCAATGAAAAAAAAACCCTAACCTTTGATGTTTAATGAGTTAGAAAGGGTTAAATGACTATATAAAGTTGATATTGGCCTGTTAATGATAAAAAGGATCATTAAAATTGGAAAAGGATGAATTTGCATATTATTAGTTAATTTGGAGTTTCATATGCCTGAATGTACTTTAATGAGCTGTGAAACCCTAATGTTGGTAAATTCGACTCGTAATGGCTTTAATTGACTAATTTCATGATTGAAGTTGGAATATGATGAACCTAAGCTATTAGAGCATTAAGTCCCTAAATTTTGGATAATTGACCTTAATATAGAAATTAGGGTTTTCAATTAAATCAAGGTAGAATTAATAATAAATAGAGTTCATATGGGAATTAGACCATCATGAATTATGAGTTGTTAATCCGAAAGAAACTAAAGGTGATAATTGACTCTAATGACCTTGAAATAACTTAAAAGGATAAATATGGTAATTTTGATATAAATGAGAAATGATCGACTTTAATTGGGCTTATGATGTTGAAATTAGGATTTATGAACTAAGAGAGCATTTAAGATGATAAAAGTGTTATGGAAGCAAAAACCCTAATAAAACCCTAATGTGGTCTAGAAAACCTAAGGTGGAATCCAAGTCTAGCTTTAGAATGTTCTGGATAAACTATAACACTTGGATGCCATGCATTAATTTCAGGATATTGTTGATTGCTTGTTGATTGATTCTTTATCCTTATTGCTTGGACAATCGAGTTTCTCTGGATCAGGTATGTGGTTACGCTTATGAATAACCATTATAGTTTCCCGAAGATTTCTGAATGTTTCCTCACAATGAATGCTATCTAAACTGTTTGGATGTTCATACTGCAATTATAAAGTCACTATGGTTATCACAATTATAAAGAAGTGTGTATTCTCGCACCTACATGCCACCCTGATGGAAGATGCCATAAAGGTCAGGCCCATAAGGGTAGATCGATGGGCACCACGAGAGGTGACCCCAGACACCAAGCTTGGGAATGAGAAGGTGGTCTATGATGCATGACTATGGAGCACCATGAGAGGTGACTCCCAGGCACCAAGCTCGGGAATGAGAAGGTGGCCTTAAAGTCAATGGCAAAAGAGAAACCCTAGAGGGGTATGCCAGGTTAGGGCAAAAGCGGTGGAAAATGACACATTGAAAATGTAAAGTGGCTTGTTAAATAATTTGATTGTGATTATTAAATTGTTAGCCATATGTGCAAACTTTTGGTTGTCTCCATATACCAGTATATTTCGATATACTGACCGACGTTTTGTTTGTCGGCGTTTTAGGTACAAATGAAAATAACAAACAGTAAAGTGGAATATGTGGAATTAAATGAGAAGTAACGTACACCGGAGGATTAGTTAGAGTAACATCTTCATGGATAGAAGTTTAGAAATCCCAGTTTTTCCAAGGTAAGAAAAGTTTTATTTTATACCAGTTTTCAGTTTAGTTGGTAAAGTTTATTAATTATTACTGATTATTTGTCAAACCTTTGATCCTGTTAATTGGATAACGGCACCGACCTTTCGGTCTCCCTTAATTGGGGGTTACCGGGAGGCGGGGTCGTTACAATTGGTATCAGAGCCATAACCCCTCCAGTAGGTGGGGCCCACATGGGCATGTGACATGCCAGTCTTGAGCCGTGTGGTCCAGGCATGTAGGAAAGGGTTTTCCATAGTTGATGTAGCCACCCTTGCGCTGGTATTCCGTGATCGGGAGATGGGTGTCCATGGGCCATTGTGGGTCCACACTGAAATGGGGTCAGATTATGAGGCCATATAGTTTAGACTTGACGAGGACATCAAGAGTCTAAGTCGGGAAGTTGATCCTGGCATGCACATGAGTGAGGACAAAGCACACAGTTAAGGCTAGTGGTGGTCTGTGGGGACAGTCGTCATTCCTAAAACTCTACCAGACCCTAGGGCAGTGGGCCCAGGCATTACAAATGGTATCAGAGCCTAGGTTCCTCAATTAATCTTTAATAATTGTTAAATTTTACAAATTCTGTAGAACCCAAGGGATTTATTAGAGGATTATCCAAAAGACAGAGGTGTCTAGAAAAGGATCACGACCGGGGGCTGGCAAGATTTTCCTCCGCACCGCTAGTCGGAATACGAGGACTCCCGGATCCGTGTGACTGCCTGGCCAAAGTCTTAGGGTATGAATCGAAATAAGATACCTTTTAGGACTCTCTCATCTCGTTCATCCTTTCTCAACTCAAATTCTATTAAGGACCTTAAGGATTAGGGTTTTCTCTCTTTTCCTCACCCTCTTGAGGTATAGGTAAGGTTGACAAGGATTAAGGAATCCTCCATCAAATTAATAAAAAGCATGTAAATAAGATGTCATGGACATAAGCTTAATAGAGTAAGCGTAAAAGAATAGATACATGCTTAGGTCGTATGACATGAGTTGTCATTGCCCTCAGGAGAGACTTGAGGATAGACCTCCTTGGCAGAAGGATGAGTAGAGAGAGTTAGTCTTGGAGGTAGAGATCTCCATCCAAAGTAGATACCTGGCACATGCTTTGAGGATGATGTTAACCCTAAGTGAAGGTTAGAGATAGAGATGACATGATGAGTTAGACCGAGTGTTTGGTTGGACATGCCTTGGGATCGTCATACGGGCCATGAGAGGTTGGATAACCTAGTACCTTTGGCGACCCAACCCTGGAGAGGGTCGTGCATGTTTGAGCGAAGGGTAACTCCTTCATGGATGAGGGTAGAGAAGAACCTATAGGGTTGTTGCAAGTAGGATATAACTTGTACCCAGAGTGTGTCAGCAGGGTTGACATTAAACGAAACCATAGTCAAGGGGTCATGGCTTATGAGATAAGCATAAGGGGGTTATGAATAACCTTGAGTAAACATAAGTTCGAGTATGGGTTTCACTCAGGTAGGGGCATGCTTATGAGCTTGATCCTTCTTAAAGACAGGACCTCTTATATAGAGGTTGGTTGTAGGATTATCTCTAGAGAGAGGGAGCAGACCTCGGCCAAGAAAGTCGGAAGCCTAAAACCCCGAAACTTGAGAAACAGTGGGAGTCAAGAATGATGCGACTTAAGTGGATGATAATGGTTGCCTCATGCATGATCCCTGGAGGTTGATGATGTCTGGGTTAGCTTGAGAGTAACCAAACCCTAGAGAGAGGATGATGCTTCTGTTACCTATGGTATACGTGATTACATACTAAATGAGATAGAGAGTGCTTTAGACCTTGAGGAGGTTAACGCACCAGTTGTGAGGCTTTATACCTAGTAGTTGTCTGGGATGAGGAATCAACTCTGAAGTGTTGCTTGAGTAGAAAGATCATGGGAGTACATGACATATCTTGGACATGCGGGATTCCTGGTTAAGAGAATGAGCATGCAGTTGGACACCCGGAGGCGAACCTAGGGTTCGTAGGCCTAAGAGGGGAAGCAGTGTATCCAATGCTCATGTTGAGATTTGAGTCTCTATAGTTTCGAGCATGGTACTCTTAATGTGTAGAGGTAAAGGAAACCCCTTAAGGTAAGGGTATGTTTGATGAACCCCTCATGAATAAGTTGACCGGATACTGAGGAAAGAGAACGAGTGTGACCTAGCATGGTTTAGTAAGTGGTCCACCTGTGCCTTAGTAGCTTCGGGGTTAGGCATGCTCATTAGAATGTGAACCCTAAGGATGGTTGTGACCTTTCTGTCACGGGTAGTAGTTTGCTCCCATCCTGGGAGAGGGACCCTTTGGTAGGGTGTGTACCAGTTCTGTCGGTTTGAGGTAACTTAAAGAGGTTTCAGAGGATCTTGAGAAGCTAAAAGTACATGGTATGAGAAGGAACCTGTAGACCCATAGATAACCATCTCTAAGTGCATTGTGGATGAGTTACCATGGAGGTAATCGGTGTGGGCCTGACCAAGGTAGGCAGGTTGCCATGACCCCTATGAAGGGATGAAAGTCAGTCGTGAATACAGAGAGAGATGGTGGATGTTTGGGTAAGGTTCTATGTTGGACATGTACAATAATAGAATCCTAAGTCTATCCTAGGGTCGGGTAGGGATAAGACCAATGGAAGAAGGAGTTGCCTAATTCTCTAGTTGCACATGACCATAGGGTCGGGAGGTAACAACTATCATTGTCCGAGGGCCATGGGTTAGGAGATTGATCGCCTTCATGAACTCATGGGACCCAAAGGGCATATGAGTAGGACACTCTCTGGTGCATAAGGGAAAAGGGATGACCCCAAAAGTGCCGGCACCCTATAGACCCAGAGGAGATGACTAAGGATTGTGTGTAAACCCAAGTAAGTTCGAGACCAGTTTTCCATGGAAGTAATTTTGATATCAGGATGATATGTGGCACGTTTCAACTTAGATTTGAAAGTGTACTGGCGAGGTGGGCTGTACCATCTCTACTCTTGGAATAGGAAGAACTCTGTATTTGGACTACAGCCAAATGCTTATTTCTTCTTGTTATGGGAGTGAGAGATAGGACAGTACGCATGCCTTACACCAAGGATAAAGATGATGTAAGTTGGAACGTAGCTACAAGGTATGAGGATAGAGATGATAACATACCCTTGTGAAGTATACAGGGATGGTTCGCGAACACTAAGAGAGGTAGTGTAGTCAGCTTATGAGGATTTTTTATCAGGAACTATGTGGAATTTGCATATTAACCAAGGTCGAGTTCGATCACAGTGGGGATGAGCTCAGAGCTTCTTAATAAAGATAGATGTAGAGTTTAAGATGAGATGATAAGTATAATGCATGGAGGAGTATGTCTTCGACATTAACTAACACCTAAGGATAAGGAGTGGTAATGAATGCTCTGGTTGAGATATAGCTACCTAGTTTAGCTGGAAGCTAGAAGAAGTTGAGGTTGTTTGACTAACCCTATGTTTGGAAAGAAGATGTGTTTTGGCTAACACTCGGATGTAATAGGATATGTTGAACAAGTTAATGGATGTTTGGGTAGCCAGTTTAGTCCTTGATGTAGTAAAAGGATGGTGATAGAACCTCAGATACACTTCTTTGGATAGGAAGGTAATAAAACCCTTTTGAGAGTGGTTTAGGGTTTCCGAGGTATCAAGCTTGAGGAATCATGACAATACAGGAGGTCATGATATATCTTGATACTACAAAGATAGTAAGTGACTGTAGCATTCTGAATGCTGAAACAAAGTTGCATGTAGCATGTGGCCATGCAAGCCAGGAGGTGAAGGACGAACACCATTAACCCAGTGCATGGATATAAAGTATAATGAGTTCCCAAGAGGGAATGGGAGTTCATCATTATGGAGGTTGTGAGTTTCTCCTAAACCAAGAAGGTCAAGATACAATATGGGTTATGGTAGATCGCCTTACCTAGGTGACATGAGAAAGGAAGAGTTCTGTCAAGGGACAGATCTGGTTGAACTACATATGAAAAGAGATGGGTCAACTACACCATGATGCAAATTCAAAAGTTTTTGATGTGACCCAAAGGTTCACTTCCATGAGGTGGAAGTAGATACATGAAGAGCTCAGTGCTTGTACAGTTTATCACCCCATACTATTGGACAGTATGATCCATACGAGAGGGTCTAATGAGAGCATGTGTGCTCGTTTAGGGTGATACATAGAGATAGTTCTTAAGATGTAATGTTAACCACCATAGCCTTTATCGAGATGCAAGAAGTTCTATAGGGAGGTTGTGTCGGTCACCACTTCATTATGATGATGTTGGTGAAGGAGGCCTCGCAAAGGTCATAAAAGAACCCCAGGTGTGTGTAGATGAAGTCGCTTTGATCGTGCAATGGCTGAGAGAGAGCCCAGTGGTGACATGAGTCACGAGCTGATGCAAAGCAAACTGAGATACAGTTCACTGTGGAGGAATATAATGTGAAAATCCGACCCCTCTAAGCTACAGCTGAGAGAGCTGAATCCCCGATATATGGGTCCATTTGAGATGGATTGGTGGAGATGGTTGTGTTTAAACTTGCCCCTCAGGATAACATGATGTGTAATGTGAGTACGATATAGAGCACTATGTGAGGTACCCAAGCCATGTGTTGAGCCCTGAACCTATTCAGCTTCTGAGAGGCTGAGATGTCCTCAGTCACCTATGAGGGTATGATATACCAAGGTAAGAAACAACTCAGATGGAAGAATATGAGATGATGAAGGTTCTTGGAAAGCACCATGGATAGGGTGAAGCCACATGGTAGCCCTGATGGACATAAGAATGGATTATCCTGTTTGTTTGCTTGCTTGATGGAATTTTGAGGACAAAATTCTTATAAGAGGGGAAGGATGTTACAACCCCAAATTTTGGGTTCATTTGCTGAGAAATGTAATTTCTCATATTAAAGATAAATTAACAAATAATGAATGGATGCATGTTTTTCGTTTAAAATAGCCTTGTTGATTTATTTGCGGGCTTTATTGGCTATTGAGCCCAATAACAAGGATATTCAATTAATTAATGAATAACTGAGAATTTGAGATGAGAAAGGTATGGAAACCTTTAGAAAGCAAATCCAAGCAGGATTTCGTGCCACTTGGGTTCCTTGGGTTCTAAGTAGTCCAATGTTGCAAAGAAAAGGCAATAAGAAAAGAAAATATCAATTAAGTATTTCCTTGTTAATAAAGAAATTGAAAACATTGATGAAATGTGGAAAATATGTGAAAAGAGGAATAAATCCTTAGTGGAATTTCGTATCCCAATGATTCCTAACAATAAAAGGAATACCAATGAGGAAAATAAAAGAGAAATAAAGGAAATCCTCAAAGAGAGATAATGCAAAGAAATATTTTAATAAGAACTCAACATGATAATGTGAAACAATGCATATTGATGCATTTAAAGATAATGAGTATTCCTTAGAGAGGAATTTCGAAATAATAGAGTTCTGGGAATCCAAAGAAGTCCCAATGAAGAAAAGAAAGAGAATCTACCAATAATAGAAAATAAGAAGAAAAATGTATAAGGAATAGGATAAAAGGACATATTCATACCATTTAATCTTTTGTATATAATTTGTTTTATTTGGTAAAAGAAAGGGGACGTTTTCCCTCATTACTTGTTAAGGAAAGTATGTTCTTAAGAGAGAAGTACAAGCATACTTTTTTTAGGATTAGTTTATTTCCAAGAATAAATACTTTTTGGGAAGAATCTTTCCTTTTCCCAATGGGATTGAGGACTCTAACCCCAACCACGCCCTCACACCTCCCTTGCTATCTCAACCTATATAAAGTCTAGATTAAGGGGTGCCGAGATCAGAGGGATCTGTGACAGTACCCAGTTCTCTTCCAACCTTGCTTCCTTCTTGTTTAAAAACGTGAGAAACAAAGGAGGTTCTGGGCAATAGATAGTAGTGGAACTAGATTTGTGGAGTGAGGGAACGCCCTTCCTGTCAGGCCGGAGACAAAGGAGATGTCGAGTACATCATCTTGATACATAGCCGCATGTACCCTCACCTGCATGATCGGCCGATGAGAACCGGCAACAGGTCTGAACCCAACCACTTCAGCCATGACCGAAGGCCCCCGTGGGTGCGATGGAGGTCGACGGAGGTATGGGGACCATCTGCGGCGCTTCTCGAGTACCAGGGAGGGGAGGCAACGCAGCAGCAGTCCTCAACCCTAGCGGCGTCGCTGGGAACGCGAGGAAGAAGAAGGGCAGAAAGGCCCTGGACCAATGTTCCCCCTGCGGGCTAAAGAACCAAAAAACTAAACAAGGGCAAAATAGTCTTTTGGTTATGTTTCCATCTTGCGTGGGTGCATTGCATGGGAACCTGGTGACGTGGCATGTTCCGATTGGTTCAAGTAAGTAAAACCTTGCAAAATTCGTATCTCCTTATTCATAGCTCGGTTTGGTACGCATAAAATATGGAAATTGCTCAGAAAATCGAGAGGAATATAAATAAAATATAATTGGAGCCTGATTCCTTATACAATTCGAAAAGTATATAGAGATACTATCTTTAATAGTTTAATCAATGAAAAAAAAACCCTAACCTTTGATGTTTAATGAGTTAGAAAGGGTTAAATGACTATATAAAGTTGATATTAGCCTGTTAATGATAAAAAAGGATCATTAAGATTGGAAAAGGGTGAATTTGCATATTATTAGTTAATTTGGAGTTTCATATGCCTGAATGTACTTTAATGAGCCGTGAAACCCTAATGTTGGTAAATTCGACTCGTAATGGCTTTAATTGACTAATTTCATGATTGAAGTTGGAATATGATGAACCTAAGCTATTTGAGCATTAAGTCCCTAAATTGTGGATAATTGACCTTAATATAGAAATTAGGGTTTTCAATTAAATCAAGGTAGAATTAATAATAAATAGAGTTCATATGGGAATTAGACCATCATGAATTATGAGTTGTTAATCTGAAAGAAACTAAAGGTGATAATTGACTCTAATGACCTTGAAATAACTTAAAAGGATAAATATGGTAATTTTGATATAAATGAGAAATGATCGACTTTAATTGGGCTTACGATGTTGAAATTAGGGTTTATTAACTAAGAGAGCATTTAAGATGATAAAAGCGTTATGGAAGAAAAAACCCTAATAAAACCCTAATGTGGTCTAGAAAACCTAAGGTGGAATCCAAGTCTAGCTTTAGAATGTTCTGGATAAACTATAACACTTGGATGCCATGCATTAATTTCAGGATATTGTTTATTGCTTGTTGATTGATTCTTTATCCTTATTGCTTGGACAATCGAGTTGCTCTTGATCAGGTATGTGGTTACGCTTATGAATAACCATTATAGTTTCCCGACGATTTCCGAATGTTTCCTCGCAATGAATGCTATCTAAACTGTTTGGATGTTCATACTGCAATTATAAAGTCACAATGGTTATCACAATTATAAAGAAGTGTGTATTCTCGCACCTACATGCCACCCTGATGGAAGATGCCATAAAGGTCAGGCCCAGAAGGGTAGATCGATGGGCACCACGAGAGGTGACCCCAGACACCAAGCTCGGGAATGAGAAGGTGGTCTATGATGCATGACTATGGAGCACCATGAGAGGTGACTCCCAGGCACCAAGCTCGGGAATGAGAAGGTGGCCTTAAAGTCAATGGCAAAAGAGAAACCCTAGAGGGGTATGCCAGGGTTAGGGCAAAAGTGGTGGAGAATGACACATTGAAAATGTAAAGTGGCTTGTTAAATAATTTGATTATGATTATTAAATTGTTAGCCATATGTGCAAACTTTTGGTTGTCTCCACATACCAGTATATTTCGATATACTGACCGACGTTTTGTTTGTCGGCGTTTTAGGTACAAATGTAAAGAACAAACAGTATAGTGGCATATGTGGAATTAAATGAGAAGTAACGTACACTGGAGGATTAGTTAGAGTAACATCTTCATGGATAGAAGTTTAGAAATCCCAATTTTTCCAAGGTAAGAAAAGTTTTATTTTATACCAGTTTTCAGTTTAGTTGGTAAATTTTATTAATTATTACTGATTATTTGTTGAACCTATGATCCTGTTAATTGGATAACGGCACCGACCTTTCGGTCTCCCTTAATTGGGGGTTACCGGGAGGCGGGGTCGTTACAGTTATCATGGGATCTGGAACTGACCAGAGCAGTAGAGATAGCCCAAAAAAGTATCAATATACTCATCTCCTCCCTAGCTCCTCATCTACAAGAACAAATAAATCTGCTTCAGAAGCTACTAGAAAAGCAAGACTGTCACCACCAAGTAGCCACCGAGATTGCATACCACATCAGAAGTATACTTCAAACTATTGAACAAGGATTCATCCACAAGCATTAGTTTCAGTAGCTAGTTCCAAATATATGTGCAAGGTAGAATTGACATATATTGAAAGAATTGTCGCTCAAGTCCAACGACTTCATTATAAAGATGCTCAATAGGGTAGGAGTATTCAAGAGCTCATTAATTTGGATAATACGCGGTTGCAAGCACCAATACATGACAATGAATATTACAACCATTCCATCAGGGCTGAAATGGAGTTTGCCTCGCCATCCTAATCAGACCATAAAATGGATTCACCAAGATTTTTTTATGAGGACCAACCCACCTAGGGAAGCCCTTCACTTTATCTAGATGATTCAACTGATTAACCAATGGAAGATAGAAGACACACAAATGACTGGTTATGTGATGATGATGATGACTCGTATCCTCACCAGGGTAGTCAAATAAACTCGCAACAGGAAGGTTAGTTTGAGGAACCCGAATCATACGTTGATCCAGACCATGGTGATATCCCTCATATTGAGACTTGTCACTTTGCCTTGATAAGTACGCCAATCATGGTATGAAACAATTTGTTCCATGAGGATGATGATGATTATTCAGTTTGGTGGAGTGAGTATACTAATGGCAATGAACTCAAGTAGCATGAGATGACATTCACCACCACCCCCTTGCAAGGCTTGGTAGACATTAAAGGAGTAGGGTGGAAATTCCATCACAACATGGTTGCTGAACATGAAGATACCCCAGACCCCAAAGACTATGACAAACTTGGGGTAGTAGAACTACAAATAGATTTACCTGGGGGCACTTCTTGTTTAGAAAAGGATTGGATGACTCAGACTGTACATGAAAATTTATCTGAGCATTTAACCTCAAGTTTAGAGTTGGAGAGAGAAGAGAGGAGTACTTTATATGATTTTTAACATCTCCCCTCCATTTCATCATGTGTCTACATCCTAGGGCCTACCTATTCTGATTCATACCTTGATGGGTATCTCGAGGATGATATACCAAAGAATTCATTTCAGTGCGGTTCAAATCCAATGCAGCATTGAGGTGACTTCACTGAGTCACCAAGTTTTATTACTCTACTTTAGACTCGGAAAGGTGCATATCTCTGTCTCTTTTACTCCTACATGGCAAACCCCATAGGCAAGACACATGTGACAGTGGTCACAAAATTTAGGATTTGGAATCCCGGTGTTGGTATCATGGCCAACCACCACCTTTATCTTACTCCTTTGTTTTCTATTTTTGTTAAAATAAATTTTGTTTTTCATGTTCTTTCTTAGATAGTTTCTTTCCTCTAACTGCTTAAATAATTGTTGCATGCATGTATCATGCTAGGACTTTACTAGTTTATTTGTTGTACATCCATGCATTCCTTCTCTACTATCTTGAGTTTATGTCTTGCTTAAGGATAAGAAAGGTTTTAAACTTGGTGTAGTAGGGCTATTTGTCCTTTTGTCTCTTCATTTTTCATGCATGTATGTTTACTCCCTACATATAGCATAAAGTTTTAAAAATTCTGTATAATTTTGTTGCATAATTTGTAATCTTGGAAATTAAGTTTATTCAAATATCTTAGAACTAAATGCTTATCTTTATGTCTAAATGCAAAATTTTTCATCTTATCTGCTTGGTCTCTTGCTTGACTAGCTCTTCGACTCCTTGCTTAAGTTTGGCAATCAATCTGAGGTTATGCACCTTTTCATAGCTTAAAACAGTGTTCCCTTGATCTATGTTATGAATGACGAACCCATGATTTGGAGCCATTGGAAAGAGCTAAGGTTTGATTAAAAACTCCAAGTCGCATTATTCACAGACTTGACTCTACTCTAAGGATCCTTGAATCATAATTACTACTTTTCACACAAGTACCAAGTGGGTAATTATGAGTTTTGAGTTATAATAAAGTAGGATTGTTTATCCATTATGGACTACGCATCCTCTCACCTTAGATTGAGTCAAAAAGATAAAAAAAATTAAAATCTGCAAAAGAAGCATGTCCACCCAAAAATCCCACAAAGATCAAAATAGTTCTCACCATGGCCTATAAATTAGACTGCACAGAATAAAAGCTTGAGTGTGAATAAATGAGCATTGTTTTCCCTTTCAGGAGAGTTGAGGAATGGTACTCAGTTGGTATATGAACACACTCATGAACACGAGTATGTCGTGCCTGGTAGTACCACCCCAAATGCTCATTAGAGAGTCCTTAGGAACCCCTAGGAGCCCTATGAGATCATACTACTAGTAGGGATGGTTTGAGCACGGTATGATGAGTTTATCTCTCTACTTTGGGTCAACTAGCTCGGACTGTAGGGACTATTGCTCGTTACATGGACCAACCCGCTGCAGACTGGGATCCACTTAAGTCATTACAATATTTTTGTTTTTTTTGCTTATTAGGACCAAAATAAGTGGGAGGCACGTTGTTCCCGATTGGTGTATATGAACACATGATAATAGCTCAATACTCATCACCCACGAGACTACCTATGTGACAACGCTTTAATGTAGTATTATTATGATTCAAACCCTCACAAGTACTGACATGTTGCAGTGAATCCACTTAATCTTTCCTAAATGATCTTTGATCATACATTAGCAGGTGTTGCTCGATTGGTGGGGATTTGTTCTGAAACAACATGCATCATGAGAATTGATGTTTTAAACTATTTTTGTAACCTTAGAATTTATCGCCATGCTTAATTTGGATGTTATCTTTTTGTTCTTTGAGTACAGTCTTGCTTGAGGACAAGTAAGTGTTTAAGTTTGGGGTGGTTGATAACACTCAAATTCACGCATTTATGCTAAGCATTTATTTATGGCTTTGTGTAATTATAGTGTTAATATGCCCAAAATAACTCTAGATACTTATCTTTTCATAATTTATATATCTTTTGAAAATAAAGTCACTCAATAAGATAATTTCGGGATATGCAGACACCAAACTTGAAAAGACATTGATTATCAAAGATTTCTCCTTGTCGACCCAGGTGAGTCCAACTCGGCACGGTAGGGCCGAAGCTCAACACATGATTTCTTACAATAGTTGAAAACGTCATCGACCGTTATGACCTCCATCCATTTTGACCGCAACATTTGTTGCAACCGTTACATCAATTGCAACCACTATAGCTATTGTGACCTCTATGAATACCATGGCTGCATATATCGCTACACTCGGCATGGTCAGGAAAAACCTGGAATAGCCGGGCCGAGATGAGAAAGCAGTGATCGCTACAACCATGACTCTAGCTACCACTAAGACCTACATATGTAGTGAGTTTGAGATCCATTTTGACTGCTACATCTGTGACAACCAATACGACCTCCATCTGCTTCGACCTCTACAACGCCAAATGGTTGTTACACTTAGCTTGATTGGGCCAAGCTTAAAATATAGTCATACTGGACACAACTTTGAATCTATGACAACTGCTACAAGAGGAAACACTGATGACCTCTACACTCGACACGGTTGGGACCATCACAACTTTGAATCTATAGTGTCCACTACAAGAAGAAACACTAGCGACCATTAGGCTTGGCACGGTCGGGCCCAACTCAACATGGTCGGGTTGGGACAACTTCAAATTCTGTCGTGACCATTGGAGGTGTAGGACCACTTATCACATACACTCCACCTTCACCTATAAAAACCCACCCCTTTCTACCTAGCAAAGGGTTCAACTAATTTTACTAGTTTGTTAAGTACATATGTTACCAGAGCCCAAGGGAAAGTTCCAAGGTTTCAAAGGGCTAAAGTGCTCACCCTACATCCATCCCTATGATTTTATTCCATCTACCATCATTTTCCACCATCATTCACCCACTTCCTACCATTCCCAACTATCTTCCACCTCCATGCACCCACCAAGATGTTGTTTGGGGTGAAATCAATTAGAAAGGATGCTAAAGAGTCTAGAAGACCAAGGAGGATGCCCCAAAGATGAGATTTGGCCCATACAGAGGCTAAGGATCCAGATCTACCTCTCCTCTATGGACTAAATCTCTTCTTCTCCTTTATTCTACTGTTCTCTTTAATTTTTGTACTAATGATGTTCTCCCATCTTTGTTAGGTGCCAACTATGCTTGGAAATGACTAGTTTACCTCCTTTTTACCTATGTAGCCCGTTTTGGGCATGTTAATGTACTTTTACCTTAGGCAAGTAGTTTTATTTCTGATATAGTACATTTTTTGTTCTATCTTCTCTTTCTAGACATGATTTCTAGTTTAGTTAATCTCTTGTTGCTTGAACTTCTATTTCTACTTATATTGAGAGATTCATTGTAGAAATAGATAAAAGAAGTTTGTTTGGATCATAATCTAAAAAGAGAATGGTTAAAGGTAATCTATACATAAACTAGAGACCAGGGCACGGTCGGGCCCAACCCATCCTGTTCGGGCCCACTATCAAGTTCTATCTAGATTACATCTGTTCCTAGCATCTCAGAATATTTTAGACCTGAGAGGATATCTAAAATATTATCAGGTGTTCATTTGTCATCCTTGAAAAAGGTTTCATATCATTGATGAGTTATAGTCATGCTATAAAAAACCAAGTGGGATGACCCTCCACAGGAATAGATACCATATTATGCACTATGTTTGGATGTAGGTTGCATGCTAAGGTGTTCAAGGGTTGTCCGCACCGGAGAATAGGTGTATAGACTGCCAAACGTTCGGTTACATAGCTAGGAACTCCTTCTATCTAATTAGTAGAATCTGACAAACTCTATTTTGTATTCTTTACTTTGTTTTATTTTATCTCATGACACAACTCTTGACTAGTTCTATTCGTGTACTTCTATCAACTATTAGATTGGCTTAACTAACTTAAGAGTGAGATCTTAAGCGTCCAAAAAGTCTCCACGTCCCTATGTTTGACCCCGTATCTCTACTTCGACCCCCTATTAGTTGTGGGGGTCCTTGAAGGTTTTCAATTATATATTTAACGTCTAATTCTCCATTGGTATTGCAACTGTACTTTTCAGACGTGCACTCAGGGCTAGATCAGATAATCTTTTTGGATTGTGGATATATTTTGTATATGATAGATATTATAATTATGTGATGTTGGACATATACATTTATATATATGAAGTACCTCAAATGGAGTATTAAATATTATATGTGTTCTATGTGCAACACACATGAAAACCTTGATTGACTATGTGTGGGAAAGACAAAGCATGGTGTGCTATCTATCTCGAGGAAGGGTGAGAATAGATATGTGGTTTTGTCAAAGAAGGGTTTATATTTTATCATGTTGGCCTTTAGTTTATACTTAATTAGGCGATCATGATAGGAGTAAACACCTAGAGGAATATGGATGGTTATGACAACGGTTTGTGCATGTACTTATAAAGTGTTGCATTAGATGCAATTGGAAAACATTGTCTACCTAAATAATCAAGTTTTGGGTGACCAAACAAATCATACACATTATTTGATGAAATATGGATCTTGTATCACTAGAAGATTGTTTGATGAAAACTTGTGAATTAATTGTGAGGTATATTAATTTAAAGTAAAATAGTTGGAGCGGTATTTAGTTAAGGAACAAAAGTATTATTATAGAAAAAAATTATATCAAAATAATAACTCTTACAAATAGTTCTTGTATATTAAATGGGAAATAACAAGAACAACTTTTCATTGTGATTGGTCTTTAAGATGGAAAAACTTAATTGCTTCCATGACAATTCAAGACTCTGAGAATTATTATTACACATGGGTGTGATCTCTACATCCTGGATATACAATACCAACTGAGCCAGATCTCAATGCACCTAGGGCGGAAAGGGAAGCTTATCACAATCATTCTGATGACATCGTGAATGTCAAATATGTTATGTTGTGCTTCATGAATCATGAGATTCAGAAGCAACATGAGAACATTAGAGTTGTTGAGACTATAACACATCTCAAGAATATATACCATGAACAATGAATTCAAGAGAGGTATATGTATCTAAGGCATTATTTAAATGCAATATGGTATAAAGTGATCCACTTGGGCCCCGAAAGACTAGATACACTAGGATTTCCTTTAGGCCAAGAGTTGTCTTTGGACATAGTCATGCAATTGTTGTTGGATTCATAAAGAAACTTTGTCATGAATTAGAACATGAAGAATTTTGTTAAGATGTTGTTAGAGCTGCTTGGCATGTTGAGAACAAGTGAGGTGAAAATGAAGAAAGCCAATAAAAAATCTTTGTTGATGGTCAACAGAGGAAAAGGGAAGTCAAGGGAAAAGTCAAAGCCAAGAAAGGTTCTAAGGTTGGATAGAATTCTAAGTCTTATGCGCTTTAGGAAAAAGGAGGAGTGGGTTGAAAGGAACATTGTCACCATTGTCACTGGGTTGGATATTGGAAGAGAAATTGACCTCTTTACCTAGAGGAACTAAATAATAGCAAGTGAGAGATAGAGATATCCACTTCAAATATATAAGTTATATATATACATTCATCTATATATAAGTTATAAAGATAAATTTATCTACTTCTCTGTACTGTGCATTAGTTACTGGATGTGAATCTCACATATGTTCAAATGTAAAGAAGACAATTGTCACTATTGTCATCAGACTAGACATTTGAATGGATATTGTCCTTAGTACCTAGAGGAACTAAAGAATAAGAAGTGGAGGATAGATATATCTATTTCCAATATATAAGTTATGGAGATAAATTTATTCGCTTCACCATAATGAGTATTAGATATCAAAGGTAGATCTCACATATGTTCAAATATGCAAAATTTAAAAAGAAGTAGGCCCTTAGAGAAGGGAGAGATAGAAGTACGTGTTGCGAGTGGATCAAGGGTTTCTGTAAGTATTTTGTAGGCACCTAATATTTATATATGCCTAATGAGTTTGCAATGGAGATAAAGAACTACTAGTATGTACCTTCCATAAATAGAAACATCATTTTTTCATGCTTGAACAAGAATGGTTTTGTATTTCATATAAAAAATGCTTGATGTTCTATTTATAAAGATGAAATATTTTATTTTAGTGTAACTATTTCTTATAGTAATTGCTAAATCTTGAGACAAATGTCTAGAAAATTAATACTAAGAATATCAAACTCTATAAATCAAAAGAATTTATCTATGGTATTGTCGTCTAGGAAACATAAATGAGAAGTGCATTTCTAGACACCATAAAGATGAATATCTAGACTCATTTGATTTTGAATCAATGGATACATGAAAATTTTGTTTATTAGGTGAGATGGGTTAGTCACCCTTTACTAGAAATATTGAAAGGGTAGGGGTGGATATTAATACTTCATTATATTTATTATAGACCTAAACATATAAGGCTATGTGTATCTAATGAAATATCAGTCAGAATCCATTAAAAAATTCAAGGAATTCATGAATGAAGTACAACTCAACATGGAAAAAATATAAAATTTATTGAACTAGATTGAGCTAGTGAATACTAAAGACAAGAGTTTGAGGCCCTTATGAGAGATTGTGGTAATGTATCACAATGGACTCCACCCACAACATCACATCATCATGGTGTATTAGAAATAAGGAATCACACCCTATTGGACATGGAACGATCGATGATGAGTTTTTCTATTATTTTTGCTTCCTTCTAGGATATTCTCTAGAAACCAAAATATTTAACCTTTATTGTTTACCTTCCAAATTGGTTCAAAGGACACCATATGATATATGCACTGGAAAACGTCACAATATGTCTTTTTTGAAGATCTAGGGAGGTGAATCTTATTCCAAGAAACATTTTCCCAAAATGTTTGGAACCAAATATTGGAAATGTCATTTGGTTGGATATCCCAAGGAAACTATGGGATACAACTTATATATTTAATATTACAACAAAGTGTTTGTCGCTAGAATTGTTGCATTCCTTCAAAATGAACTTATTTCTAGAGGAACCAATGGGTGGAAAATAGAACTCAAACAAATTCGAAACCAAAAAGATAATATCAAACCTATGAAGGTCGATAACAATCAATTGGACACACAAACTATTGTGGAATATCAATTTCCTCCTGTAACACAAGAACCTTGATGGTCTAGTAGGACACCAGTGATATAGATATTTCTTGAGACTCAACAAGATGAAGTGTTGGTCATTGATGATGATGAACCAAAAACTTACGAAAAGGTCATTAAGGCACCAAATTTTGAGAGATGGCTTGAATTCATGAGGTCTGAGATGGAATCATGTATAGAAACAAGGTATGGACCTTGGTGGATCTACCTGAAGGGGTAAAACCTATAGGGTGCAAATGGATCTTCAATACGATCAACATGGATGGTAATGTAAAAACCAAAAAAGGTTGATGGTTGTAAAAGATGTCAAACAAGTATAAGGGGTTGACCATTATAAAACTTTCTCACATGTTATCTGATTAAATACATTACAATCATGCTTGTTGTTACATCTTATCATGAATTTGAAATCTAAAAAATGGACGTTAAAATTACATTCCTTAATGGGAAATTCCTTGAGGATGTGTGCATGACACAACCTAAAAGTTCTATCACTTCATATGAAGATGGAAAAGTCTATAAGCTATAAAGGTCAATCTACAAATTGAAGCAAGAATCACAAAGATAAAAATCCCTATATTGATACGACAATCAATGGTTTGGCTTTACCTAAAATGAAGATGAAACTTGTGTTTACAAGAAGGTTAGAAGGAGCATGATTGTATTACTCATATTGTATATATATGACATACTATTGATGGAGAATGACATCCGTACTATATAATTTGTGAAACATTTGTTGGAAAACACCTTATTCACATAGGAAATAGGACAAACATCCTATGTACTAGGAATAAATATCTATAGAGATAGATCTAGAAGGCTTCTTGGTCTAATACATACATTGATAAAATGTTGAAATGGTTCTCCATGTTAGAGTCTAAGAAAGGAATCTACCCATGTCCCATGGAATAAGTCTCCCTAGATCTCAATGTACCATCTCTTCAAACAAGAGGGCACACATAAATAAGATTTTGTATACATTTGCATTTTCATCTATCATGTATGTGATGCTATGTATATGTCCCAACATCTCATATGATTAGGTAATAGTAAGATCCCAATAAAGGTCACTCGACTACTACAAAGGATCTCATTACATACTTGATAACATTGAAGGATAAATTCCTTTTTTATGGTGGTGAGGAAGAGTTGGTTGTAAAGTTTACATTGATGCAAGCTTCCAAACTGACAAGGATGATTACTGATCACAATTAGGTTTTTGTTTTTCATCAATGGTAGAGTTGTGAGATGGGAAAGTTCCAAGTAGGATACAATCACTATTTCTACAATAGAGGTTGAGTACATTATTTCCTCCAACACAACAAATATATCAAGATGTTCATTGTTGAACTAGGGGTGCTTCCATCCAATATCTAGGCAATATATTTATACTGCATAGTAGTGGAGCAAGTGTATAAGATAAGGAACCTAGATCACATTATTATTCCATGAATACACTACATTACTAGCATATCATATGGGAGACCATACAAGGAGGAGATTTGAAGATTTGTTGAGTACCAATAGAAAGCAATGTTATAGATACTCTGACAAAATCAATTTCACAACAAATATATTATGGTGATGTTAGATCACTTGTACTTAGATTCATAAGTGATTGGATCTGGTGCAAGTGGGAGATTGGTGGTATTATGCCTTGATATCTACATATGAAGTGTAATGGAACATTTTGTAATTGATTTGATTATTATTACAGACAATTCCAATTATTATGTTTGCTTGACTATGAGTTAAATAATAAATGTCATAATGTCATAAAAATGTATGAATTAATGACATGTGATTTTATGTTGATGACCTAAACATGGGATCATGTGTTTGCTAAGATTATTCATTCTTGTCTAGGTCCCTAGTTGGACATTGTTGTGTAAATTAGAATAAGAATAATAAATTAATACTAGTATGTGTGTTGATTGATCACTATGTTTCCTTTGTCATGATATTAGATATCAATTCAAACACATAAGCACACTTTACGAACAAGTGTACCAAGTAGAACCAACTTGAGTTTGATACATGGAAGATAGAAATGGAAATCATAATCATATCTTGTTGTGACAGTGGTGATTGTGTTTGTTAGAGCTAAAGTGTCTACAATGCTCAGATGTGTCAAGTATACTTTAACACAACTTCATGTGACCTTGAATAAGGGTTTCCATATAGGTAGCACTTGGATGCACTATGGCACATGTGGATTTTCATGTGTGATTTAGAAACAATTTGTTCCACGAATCGGAGTGATATTGCAACATCTTTATGAGTGAGACAATTAATGCATGGACACACACATGTGACTTGATATATGATATTAAGTTCATATGTATGTCAAATAATCTACACTAGAAAAGTTATCATGAATAGGACAATGTTTCCATGCCTCATATTCAATTTGGATATCAAAGACAAAAGTGATTATATGATCACTATAACACGGATCACATCACTTAGTTGAAGTTGTCCTCCAACTTCTCCAATCACTAGGGTGGTAGTGATCTCTTTTTAGATTCCAGTCATTGTCTATGAAGTCATAATATGATTACAAAAATATATACCAACACAATGTGGAGCCAATAGTGTCACACCAATAGAATTTAACAGAATAGTAGTATAAACATGGGCACATGATTAATTGGTTAAGAAAAGGTTTAGGTAATCAGTAAAATCATTGATAAAATATTTGGAAACCCAATCAGTAGATTGGAAAGTTGAATCGCATGATTGGACATACCAATTGATCAATTAGAAAATCTAGTTGTCTGACTAAGATGAAATTAGCCCGATCGTTCCAATGGACAATCCACATAGCCGATTAGACACAATCAGTCCAGTCTATAGAATGGACAACCCAAATGATCTTCTCGACTCAATCAGTAAGCTGGCTAAGTTAGTCCAAAATATTTTATTAGAGACCTATCACTTGACTAGAGTAGAAAGTCTACCTAGTGGCTATCCATGTACAGGTTGCTTAAAGTACCCATTGTCTTTTTGTTTCTCAAGGTTTTGGAAACCTCACTTCCTTTTCTATCTTATTTGAAGGGGTATGTTGTCCAGACTTTTGATTATACCTTATGAGACATGTGAACCTAGTCATCATTACTCACATAGAGAGAGAGTGAGAAGGAGAAATAGTCACACTAATACATTTCCATCGCAATGGTTTCTCCTTCCTCACTGACTCTTTATATATGACATGGAGTTCTTGTCATACACATGGATAATTGTCTAATGCAGACCATTTTGAATTTTGTTGGAAGGATGTAATTGTCATCATATATCATCACATATTCGTTATGAGAAACATCACCAGGTCGACTCCCTAAAATTTATACCTCACATCCTTCCTTCTAGATATATTGTTGTTGACATAATCTGCTCATGGGGACGTGGATAAAATTATTGTTGCATCCGATGTGTATCCCCTCCATGATTTCCAATGTCATGTTCATTTTTTGTTTATTAAAAAGTTATGGTACAAGCATATATGAACAAGATTATAAGTCCTAGAGACAACTTCAAGTAATCATGGTTATGATTCAAGGCATGTGGACAATTGATAATGCTGAATGAATATCATGAAATACATAGGATTGCATGTTTATCCTACATAACTCTTTCTATTACATGTTTTCTTTACTGCAATGTTTTCTATACTTATTGTATTGTCTATGCATGATAACAATGGACAAATGAATCCATAATTGAGTCCAAATATGTAAGATAATATGCCTTTTTAGGAAATGCTTCTAAAAGATGACCAATAGGAATAAATAATAAGTGAAATGCTAAACATGTAGTGTATGCCATAACACAAAATAACTACCTAAATATTTGTATGTAATGTTGGAAAAAGGGTATCCTTCTATCAATGATGAAGTAGTAAGAAGGTACTTGTAGTCAAATATCATTGAGTATATACAATGAGTGACTATCCATATGAGGTATGGTCCTCTTGGTGCCCTAATATCACATGTTTACATGAGTGTGATCGAGTTCATATCTCAAATTATTATGGTAGTCCTATTAGTAATTGTAAAATAAATATGATGATAACCATGTACCCGTGAGATATGATATGTGTCATGAATTGTGTACACAAAGTAGACATGATATTGTTATGTCATCTTGGTTGTTGATCCCCTAAGCCACTTGTGATAACCTAAATTTTCTCTCTTTCAACTTATGCACATCTTGACACATTATATGATATATTGAACCCAATAACCATACTCACCCTCAATTTGATGAATTTGAGTCGCATTATGTTCAATTTATGAATTGATTTTGTTAAAATATCCCTCAGAGCTATATTTGACTCTAAGTTGAGTTTCGGGCTAAGTGTCATGCATATTATGTATCATCAACATGCAATCAAAATTGATTTCACTAAATGAACTCTCCTATCTATCAAATGCATTTCATGATGTAAAGGATTCAATTATGAATCAAACAGCACAAAAATTTCATCAATTGTACTATCATATCTTGAGTTATGACCATTTGAATTTGATTCACTTTTTTTGGATTTAAACAATTTTCATATCCTTTTTGATCCAATGGGCCTCAATTGAAAGGTGCAGCCCAATTAAGAGGGAGCCCCCATGGTTGTTTCTAGTAATCCAATACTTGGTTTATTGGCCAATCATTGCACAAGAATTTTTGTCTCGACCAACTTTGATTCTTGGATTAATACTCCCACAGATTGCAACCCTGATCAACAATCGTAAGGATACCCCCATCCTTCATATGGTGGCCAGAGGTTTTGGTGTATAGATCCACCTACTACTCCTTTTCCTTCCACCTTGATGAGTAATAATCCTAATTTCTCCTATAAAGATACTTCCCCTACTCACATGCCCTCTTTTCTTGGTTTTTCGAGTGCCCTAACACCCCAATTCAGTTCTTCACCCCCTTATCCTTCCTACTGTACTAGTCACATTTGCCTTTGGGCATTTCCTCCATGGTCGCCATCAACCTTTGGGAAGGCTGGCACCAGCTTTGACATGCCACAACAGGATAGGGTGTCTGGGTTACGATCTACCACTAGACGCTGGGACATAATGTTGCTCATGCTCCGGCGAGCATCCTCCGTGCACTTTCGCAAAAGACTGTAGGACCAATAGGCAGGATATTGGGGCTGCAGGATAGAAATATCCTAACCTCTAGATGAGAATCCAAGGGATGGTGGTGGGGGGGTCCCAACCCTTCCCTTGACACCTGATAGCAGCGGCTTTGGGCGACAACCACGTGGTGGGGGAGATGACTTGGGAACATGGGCTACAACTCCCAGTGTGACTAGGAGCAGTAGGTGTCCGTGATCAATCCAATTCCACCGTTGAGCTAGTCCCTAAACCACCGACCTATGAGGTTTAACTCAATCCATAAATCTTAGATATGAGGGTTCCTATTTGGCACTTCATTTTTGGTAACTTGTAAATCTCTTTTCTCCTACAGTTTCAATGTAAATATGACAAAATTAATATGTTTCACATCCTTGGGCCAAATATGGCATATAATATATGATTTTTGTTCCTCTCGGCAAGATCTATCCAATGGAATAATTATAGAATCTAATTATTCTTTGTATTCTATTGATATCCTTAAAAACATGTCTTTTATGCACCATTCCAATGTTAAATTGTGTATCTTGCTAAAAAATGTTATTATAGCTACCTATAACACTCTTTAACTTCAAAATAGTAACCTTTATCCATTGTTTTTCCTTGAATCACGAAGAAGACAAATTATGATGTGCATTTGTATTCTTTTGACCTAAAAGTGGTCCTTTTTGCTTATGCATGATATTACTTGCTTAATCATGGAACTTTGACATATCTAATCATCATATGATATTTCCACTTTGAAATCAGTAACTTTTATATTGTCGTGTGATGTAATCAACTAATATCTCATGCTACATGGTCCATGTTTGACTAATAGGACCTCAAGTACCAATTTTGTGCATGAAAATGATCTAGTTGACCTAGTTGAATTCCATATAATGAAATATAATTGTTGTGCTAATCTCATGCTCTATCTTGTTCAAATCAATATACTCATAATACTTGTGACACCAAATTCCATGTGATACACTCATGTATGTTCTTGACTACTTGTGACATATGAATGACCCAAAAAATGTTTTGGTAGCATATTTTGATGGTTGGGCTCTAACCTTTCTAGATCATAATTTAATGATATACATGATATATTAGTGACTTCAAATCATTAGAATCACCATGTTATAGCTCCACATCCTAACTTTTTCTAATAGTGCATCCATGACATTGAAAAGTAACAATATTGCATGAATTTACCTAGTGCGACTAGTTATGATCTTGCCTGTTTAAACCATGATGATAACCTAATATCATGCTTCATCAATTACCAAATTAGATTTTTATCTTCATCTAGATACTCATATACTGTGTATGGTTCACTTGGACCTAATGCTTAATGTTGACCTTTGGACTATGTTGAACAATTGCATGCATGTTTGGAACCTGAGAACTAAGTTGTTCTTTTTAAACCTAGTTCTAGTGGAACATCCATATGAATTTTATTATGATTTTCTTAATTGAACCTATTGATCTAAGGCCCCATGTTATATCTTAGGTCCATATTGGCTTGGGCCTTGTCTAGGAACCTTACTCATGAATTATGACTTTTTCTCTACTCAAAAGATACGCTAATGTCTTGACCCTACTACGATATTGTCTTGTTGGTATGTATGCTCGTATGAATGCTTGGCTAGATAATTACTTGTTTGAGTTGTTGTTCCCTAAGAATACTACTTTCATGCTGACTATAGTATGTTAATAAACCTTGAACATAATATATAGAAATCCATTAATATCTGTGTGTACCTGCCTCAATTCTTGGAGTAAGGGAACAAGGCACGAGTGAAACAGTGTTAGCTCAATGACTTTGGTCTTGAGGTTCCTCGGTAAAAAATAGGGAGCATAAATGCCCATCACAAACCTTTCCTTGAGAATGGATAAAGAAACCTAAAACATGATTTGCACGAAACAATGTCATTAAGTGTCCTCACCTTGTTATAGTTCTTGCTTACTATGATGTTTCCAGCCAAGCAAATTTACATAACTCATCAACTGTGGTTACATGTTTTTCATAGCGTACTCAATGCACTCACATTGATATAATTTGTTTATCAAATTGGTAGTTTCCAAATGATGATCTGTTGCACTCAAGACTCTAAGCTCTAAAATGGAACACCAATGGGTTATTTTGAATATAGAAATGGGTACATATCTCTTATATCCATGTTTAGTATCATGTTACCTCTATAGTTTTGTTATTTCATTTTTCATATATATTGCTTGTGTGAAACTATGTGCCATTCTATGGACAGACACCCAAGTCCACTCTCCTTTGGCTATGTAGCCATTACAAGGGTGGACTCTGGGTAACAAACAGTTCTATGACAAATGGTATCAAAGCCATGCAGATAGGCCTCTATGTATGTTTAAGGCATAACTCATCTTAAGAACTTGAGAAGGACTAAAATCCTTTCCTTAAACTTTAGAGAGTCCTCTGGCATCTCATCTCTTCTTTAAGGACGACATAACCCACCCAAGTATATGATGATTAGCTAGTCTTCTCATCTCCTCATGTGATTCTTCTCTACTGACTATTAATCACATGTGATCTTGATTATGGGTTGCTTATGCATGGGAAAAGTGAAACTCATTTGAAATCATGAAAGTTGATTAAGACAATAATGATATGATCTAATCTTAACTTGAACACCCCATTTGATGTATGAAAGTACTATTGATAGTGATGTACTCATGCAAACTCAACCAAATAAGATAAAAATGCTTTCTATGTTTGAGGTAGATCCTCGCTTTGGTGAAATAAGGTGGAACTAATTCTTTATACCTCATGGTTGATGAGGTCCCTATTGATTAAACTTATGTTGTCCCTATTGTGATTAAACCTCAAACATATCTATGCAAAACTCAGCCTATTGATATGTATCACGTCACACACTCTGATATGACTCTGTCTTTGGATCTCTAGATCACGATGTGAAGACTTAGATACATGACGCAATTCCCTATTGACTTCCATGCCTCTTTATAAGCTCAACTTTGAATAAACATGATGAACTGGATCTAAATATTGCACAATTATGCTCAACTCTTGACTTATCAATTTGACTTCTCGATTTCCAAAACCCTTACCTTAATCTTGAAAGGAAGGGAATTAAATTGTGACCCTAATCTCACAAAAATTTTGAAGTATGATTTCCCTGTTATGATCTTGATGTTTGACTCGTGATCTTGTGAAATACAATTTGATAGTTGATACTCACCCTATTTTATATGCTTGATGACTCATGATTAATATGGACTAATGTGCTATATTAGGGTGGTGGTTGATTCATGACTCCCCCTAACCTAGGTCACATCCCCATTATGATTACCTCTAAATTTCATATTGTTGACTCTAGTTTGGAAAGGTAATCCCTTCCACTCAATTGTGATTTCTTGAACTGTGTCTCTAAAAGGTTAGTCTTATGGTGATATTGATACTCAATGTTGAATCTCGAGTGGATAATGATCTTGAAATATGACAACGTTGACTACAACTTGTGGTTTCCTTCCTAGAAATACCTAGTCCTCAATCATTCATCAACCTCAAATTCCATGGAATTGAACTCGATATTTTTGTCACGAACTATTGAATAATGCTCAAAATATTGCTCAATTTTTGATCAATTGTTGCATATAGTTGAATGATCACCCCTAAGGTCTGGTAGGAATCAAAACTCTATGTTTGAAATGTTTGTATCTATGACTTTAATGTCCATACTCGACCCTTGGTTGGATAGTTACACCTTAAATCATGATTATTGGTCTTAATATTGATTCGACTCCTATGATCACCATTTTTAGATTTTGAGATCACCCTCGATATATAACTGATGACCTTCACGTTACTTAATCTCAAAATTCAAAATGATGATTTTGTTAACTTTCTCGATTTATGTCTTAGGGTTAAGCTCCATGTGGGCTAGGGTGGGACCTTCCATTGATTTTGAGCGCAAAATCATGATGTTATAATATGATGTTTGTCTTGAATTGTTGTGAAATCTTAATCATGGATGTATAACCCGACCTAGACCAATGTAGAAGATAGAACCCTACATGTTGGGAGATAAAGTCATGTATTACTCGTGAACTCTATCCAATTAACTTGAAATGTGATCTCTCTAAATTCAGTGATATGTGGACAATCTCTCCAAAATTGTGACTCATGTAATGATACTTCCAATTTGATGATCTATGTGACTTTATGTTGACCATGATGCGCGATTGGTCAATTTTAGAATGAGATGGATATTGTAAGTGGTGAGGATACCTGATGATAATACTATGATGATCTTGATGTTGAATAGGAAAACTCAATCTCAATTGGTGAATTAGTTTAATTTTGGGGACAAAATTTCTTCTAAGGTGGGGAGGTTGGGATAACCTAGAGTTTTACTCTTACAACTTATGTACACATTTACTCTTTAGATGCTATATTTAACCCAATGACCTTCCTAACCCTCAATTTGATGACTTTGAGTCGCTTTATGATCAGTTATGAATTTATTTTGATTCAAATGTCATTCAGACCTATATGTGACTCTAATTTGAGTTTTGAGCCAAGTGTCATGCATATTATGTATCATAAAATTTCAATCAAAATTGATTTATTTAAATGAAATCTCCTTGCTATAAAATTCATTTCATAATATAGATGATTCAATTATGAATCTAAGGACTCAAAAATTGCCTCAATCAGACTATCATATCTTGAGTTATGACCATTTGAATTTGACTCAATTTTTGTTGATTTAAAATGTTTTATATCCTTTTTGATCCAATGGGCCTCAATTGGAGGGTGCAACCGAATTAAGAGGGTGCCCCTTGGTTGTTTCTAGTAATCCAATCTTTGGTTTTTTTGCCAATCATTGCACACAAATTTTTGTATCAACCAACTTCGATCGTTGGATCGCTACTTCCACAGATTGCAACCCAGATTGATGATCGTAAGGTTACCCCCTTACTCTATATGATGTCTAGTCTCTTTGGTGCCAACCTCCACCTACTACTCCTTTTCCCTCCTCCTTGATGTGGGTTAACCCTAATTTCTCCTATAAAACTACTTCCCCTACTCATCCACCCTCTTTTCTATATCTTTTGGGTGCCCTAGCACCCTAATTCAATTCTTCACCCCCTTCTTCTTCCTACTGTACCAGCCACCTTTGGCTTTGGGTGTATCCTCCATGGTCGCCATCAACCTTTGGGAAGGCTGGTACCAGCTTCGGCAGGCCACATTAGGCTAGGGCGACCAGGTTATGATCTACCACGGGATGCTGAGACTCGATACTGCTCCTACTCCGGCTAGCATCGTCCACGCGGCATTTCAGAAGACCACAAGACCAATGGGTGGGATACTAGGGTAGAGGGATGGAAATACCATAGCCTTCAGATGAGAATACAAGGGCTAGAGGGTGGTCCCAACCCTTCCCTCGACACCTGATAGTAGTAGTAGTGGGAAAAAACCACGTGGTAGTGGGAGATGACTAGGAACGTGGGCTACATCTCCCAGGGCGGGTAGGAGCATTAGGTGGCTACAACAATCCAAATTCACCACCAAGCTAGGCCCTGAACCACTGACCTGTGAGCTTTCCCTCAAACCGTAGATCTTAGATCTGAGGGTTCATGTTTGCCACATCATTTTTAGTAACTCCTAAATCTCTTTTTCCTATTGTTTCGGTGCAAAGATGCCAACATTCATATCTTGAACATCCTTTGGCCAAATATGGCATATAATATATATTTTTGATCATCTTTACTAGACATATCCAATGGCACTAGTTTAACAATCTATTACTTCTTCATTTTCGACTGGTATCCTTAAAAACAAGTCTTTTATGCACCTTTCGAATGTTAAATGGTGCATCTTGCTCCAAAATGTTATTCTTTCTTCCTATATCACTCTTGAACTTCAAAACATTTACTTTTATCCATATATTTTTCTTGAATCACAAAGTAGACCAATTTTGATGTGCATTTTTCATCTTTTGACCTAAAAGTGATCCTTTTTCTTATGCATGACATTACTTGCTTAATCATGGCACTTTGACACACTAATCATCATATGATCTTTCCACTTTGAAATCAGTATCTTTTATATTTCCATGAGACATAACCAACTAATATCAAATGCTAAGTGGTCTAGGTTTGACTAATAGGACCTCAAGTAACAATGTTTTGCATGAAAATGATCTACTTGACCTAGTTGGATTCCATATAAGGAAATATGATTTTTGTGCTAATCCCATGCTCTATCTTGTTTAAATTAGTAGACTCATCATACTTAAGACACTAAATTCCATGTAATGCACTCATGTATGTTCTTGACTACTTGTGACATACGAATGACCCCTAACATGTTCTCATATCATATTTTTATGGTTGGGCTCTAGCCTTGCTAGATCATAATCTAATGATATACATGATATCTTAATTACTTCAAATCAGTAGAATCAGCATTCTATATCTCCACATCCTAACTTGTTCTACTTAGTGCTTCCATGACATGGAAAAGTAACAATATTGGATGAATTGACCTAGTATAACTAGTTATGATCTTGAATGTTTAAACCGTGGTGATAACCTAATATCATGCTTCCTCAATTACAAAATCATTGTTTTATCTTTATCTAGCTACTCATACAGTGTGGATGGTTCGCCGGTACCTAAGGATTAATGTTGACCTTTGGACTGTGTTGAACAATTGCATGCACATTTGGAACTGAGAACTAATTTTATATTTTAAAACCTAGTTCTAGTGGAACATCCACATGATTTTTATCATGTGTTTCTTAATTGAACCTATTGATATAAGGCCCCATGTTATATCTTAGATCCACGTAGGCTTGGGCCTTATCTAGGAATCTTAATCATGAATTATGCCTTTTTCTCTACTCAAAAGGTACACTTAATCTCTTGACCCTACTATGATATTGGCTTGTTTTTATGCATGCTCATATAAATGCTTGGATAGATAATTACTTGTTTGAGCTATTGGTCCCTACGAATGCTACTTTCATGTTGACTGTAGTATGTTGATAAATCTTGAACATAACATATATAAATCTATTATATAACTTTGCGTACCTACCTGACTTCTCAGGGTAAGGGCACAAGGAACGAATGAAACATGGTTAGATCATTGACTTTGGTCTTGAGGTCACTCACATAGTAATAGGGAGCATAAATGCCCCTCACATACCCTTCCTTGAGAAGTGGTCGAAGGCCTATGTTGATATAATAGATAAAGAAACCTAAAACATGATTTGCATGAAACAATGTCATTAAGTGTCCTCGCCTTGTTCTAGTGCTTGCTTACTATAATGTTTCTAGCAAAGCAACTTTGACATTACCCTTAAACTATGGTTACATGTTTTTCATAGTGTACTGAATGGACTCACATTGATATATTTTGTTTATTTAATTTGTAGTTGCCAAATGAAGATCCACTGCACTTGTAACTCTAAGATCTAAAATGAAACACCAATGGGTTATGTTGAATGTAGAAATGGGTACATATCTCTTATCTCCATGTTTAGTATCATGTTATGTCTTTAGTTTTGTTATTGTCTTTTAAATATATATTACTTGTGTGAAACTTAGTGCAATTCTACAAATTGATGCCCAAATCCACTCACCTTTGGCTATGTAGCCATTAGGAGGGAAGACTCAGGGTAACCAATATTTCTCTAACACCACTTCTTTTCACAATCGCACTTACTTAGTCAAGGAAGGATCTCTATGAGATGAATTACTCCTTGAACCCTTTACGATGGTTTTAGGTACTTTTTATTCATACTATTGTTCTTTGTATTGTACACTCTAAATTAATTTTGGAAAGAGTCTAAAATAAAATATAGTTGGTATTTTATGAATTTTGCTTCTAATCTTGATATTTGTAGTATATTCTCATTGGCATGTAAAGAACTATATGTAATGCCATTTTTATTTACTTGATCTGGTTTATATGAGAGTTTTTTTAAAATATCATTATAATATTGTAATAGAGATACCTTTTATAGAGATAATATCAAGTTATTAATTGGAATTAAACTAAGAATTGGTACCTTTCTTATTTCCTTTAGTTCATGTAATATGTTACTTTGTCATGTTTATCCAACTTGGTGGGACGAATCATTTTTTATTACTCTTTCATGAGTCTCACCTCATTTTTCTGTGCATTTTTACATATATTTGAAGCTACAGAAAGGAAAATATGATAAAGATTTATAATGAAACACTACAGTTTAATCTTGAGCATCCATGTACTATCACTTCTTATCTACTGGGTGGATAGATGATATAGTATCTGGTGCATTTCTTTCTCACTATTTGTGGTTATGAAGTGTGAAATAACACATATTACTCTAGTTATTTTACCTTCTTATATTCAAATCTTGTTATAAATCACATGTTGAGGTAAATGAATATGATTTCATTCTGTATCTATTAAGTCTTCTAAATTATAATGATGTTTGGTTATTAAGGGCTCTCTATTGATGATGTGTATATTATTTTGATGTTGTTTGTATATTTTTACTAGTTTTTTCTAAGATTCATGATCTTTTTAGATAAGGAGAATCATACTCTAGTTTTTGGGTTCATATTGCTTTCATATTTTTGTATACTAGCTTTAATTTGGGTTTTATTTTGGGGTTTATTCTAATTATTGTGTTAGGGTTTATTCCAAAACGATGGTCCTCAAATTCCAATTGTGTTGACAAACCTCTATTTTATTTAGTCTTGTAGATTTATTTCCTAGGCCTTTTTAGGTTAAGGGAATGTTAGGTGTTTACCAATTTTTGGAGTCTAAATAGTAGTGAACTTGCTGGAGATAGAGTTTGATGGACATGTCGTCCTCTGCAACTGATCATCATTCCTTTTAGTTAACTTTATTTCCTTTTGATCTTCACCCGTGTCGATTAAGGTCACTCTTATACTTTGAGAAATTCTTATAATTTTTAGATTATTTCATTTTACTTCAACATATTTTTTCTTGGAATAAACTTGGATGCAAAATTTTGAAAAATTCACCCTTGCGCAAAAATTCAATGTCATGTTTGGCATTGGGATATTAATTAATTAAATTGATTCATAACATTTTTTTTGTTCCACTCATTGCAAAAACTCAAATCTCCCTATAAACTATTAAGTGAAGCCTATGCTAACCACCACCATTGTCTTTTATGTGTTATTAATATTCAAGACACTTACTTATATATTTTTTTATATTATTTATATTTTACTTTGAAATTAACTTTATCTAGTATTAAACTCGTTGATCAACACAAATCAGGAGTTCTAACCAAATTCCAACTTGTATTAATTAATACATTAGGCAACTTTATGTTTTCTTATGTGATAACCAAATGAACTGATTAGCTACTTCATTTGTTTCATGTTGAACTTAGGGAACCACCTTATAGGGTTAATAGTTGGCACTGAGTAAGGTCATCACAATGGATCTCTAACCCCAAAACACCCATTTTCTATTCTACTGAAGCCATACCGAAGAAATAACATTTTCTTCCACTCATATGCCCCCTTTCTCTTCTAGAAGATATTGATTCTAGAATGTAACTCAAAAACATGGTGAGATTGGTGAACTTGTGAGAAGGTCGACTGCGCCTCAATAGCAGACTGCTATTGACTAGTTAATCTCAAAAATATAATTATATGGACCAATAAAGAATGAGTAATGGAATTGATTTACTAACTAAAAAAATTGTATTTTTAAGTATTGAAGTAAAGTGTTGCAAAAATGGTTGT
Source organism: Alisma plantago-aquatica (assembly GCA_963693085.1). NCBI lineage: Eukaryota > Viridiplantae > Streptophyta > Magnoliopsida > Alismatales > Alismataceae > Alisma > Alisma plantago-aquatica. The sequence continues at coordinate 1,169,169,021 of OY856413.1, read as the reverse complement.
CTACTAGTTATGATATCTTTGAAGATAAAGATCATGTATGTATTACTTAGATTCACTATGTTTTTGTAATATTTCATTCAAGGTGGTTGTTTAACTAATTTATGATGCTTAAGATTGGTTATTAATAGTGACTTCTTCTTTTATCATCAATTCTTATTTAATCTATCTTTTATTAACTGATTCAATGTATCTGTAACTTTTTTATTTATTCAAAATAATGTTTATGAAGATTATATTATGATAAAAAGGGTTCCTTTTTTCTACATATATAACCTCTTTAATAAAAAAGGAAATATATTCTCATCTAATGTGATACTTAATAGTTCAACCATTGTTCATTTTGTCATTAGGATTGCTTTAGTTTCTTGATGCCATCTTTTCAATGAATTTAAATCATGAGAAATATCGATGATGGATTTGAACTACAGAATATATTAATATGATTGAGTCCTTTTTTTGATATATGTTACTTGTATTGATAAAAAGACTTGTGCATGTCTGGGATAAGTCTATGGGAGTAAAACATAGTGGTATTGGGAGTGAGTTAAAGGGGTTACATATTGCCCAAAATAAAACTAAAGTTGGGATTAATCACCAGTGGTGTATCCCTCAGGAGTGTGAGAAAAGGAGTTTAATTACATATAGTCTGTCTCGGGAAAAGATCGTTCATCAAAATAAAAGTCCATTCCTCATGTGAGGGTGACTTTCAGTAGAGAATGTCTCTTGGTTCCTTCTAGTGGTATGGCATTTCAATTTTCTCCAGCTCCCTCCATCTGTCCCAACATCATGTTCCTAGGAATGTTGTTTTCATACATCAGGTTGTATGGGTCCTTGTAAATTCTTCTCCTACTGCAGTTGTTGTGACATGGTACACAAGAAATTGTAATATGTTGAGTCCACCTGTTGAAGGGTGTGCTGTATGGATAGGGTGAAGTTGTCAAATATAAATTTGTTTCTGGTTGTAAATATGACACATATGATGTCCATGATCAATATGTCAAGATTTGGATATCGGTCTATATGGATTTTAGTATGTTGTATTCTATGCATGGTTTTGAGGTAGGCGTCTTCTAGAATGGTCGTGGTTATGGTGTAGTGGGTCCATATACATCTAGAGGTGTGGCATCCGTAGATAAGATGTTGAGTTGTTTATTCATTACTATTGCATAGGTGGCATATTGAAGGTTCCTCAAAACCTTTGTGCCTGATAGCCATGTTTGTGGGAAGTTTGTCATGGTAGATGAGCCATGTCAGTATGTGTAATCTGGGAGGGCATTTAATTTTCCAAATATTGATGTATGGTCTAGTCAATCCTCTATATGTAAAGTGTCGTTATGCTAATTTGGTCATATATTTAGGTCCCCAAACCCGTGTAATGTGTTTGCTGATGTTGTATTCTAATTGGTTGAGGATGTCTGAATATGTATTTGGGTTTGTCCATTCTCTGAGGCATCATTTAAAGTTGTTGTCTCTATTGGATCCTAGTTTGGTTAATGCTAAGAAGTTGTTGAGATTAATGACAGTGTTGGGGATGTGCTTGGTAGGCAGTTGTAAGTTGATAAGCTTTTATCCATGCCACCATGGATCTTGCCAGAATTTGGTGTTTTTCCATAGGTGGGGTGGTACATGGAAGGTGTTGGATATGATGTGAATAGTGTTAGCCAAGTGTTTCCACAGGTGTGATGTTGTCCTACTGATTTTGATTGACCATGGTGCTTGGTGTCAGAGATATTTATCGTGGAAGATGTTGGTCCAAATTTTATGCTCTTTGTTTCTGATTGCTACTGTGATCTTGTGGATGAGAATGAGACTGTGAATTTTGATGTTGAGATTTCCCCATCCTTCCTCCTTCTTAGGGATGCATATTGTTTCCCATTTAGCTAGATGTAATTTCTTACCTTTGTGTTCCCATAGGAACGTCCTACATATTCTGTGAATGTTTTTGTGAACCGTAGCAGGGAGTGGTATGCAAGACAGGTAGTAAGTGATGATGGGTGTGAGAGATGTGTTGATGAGGGATATGCGCCCTGCTATAGATAGGTAGTTCTTTTTCCATGTGTTGATATGATTGTTAAGTTTGTTGATGATTGGATTCCATTTCGTGACTGGAAGCCAAGCTGGGGTGAGTGGGAGTCCAAGATATATGAATGGAAATGTTTCATGTCGACATCCCAACATGTTCATGTATCTATCTCTCTCTTGAGTCCACATGGTCACATATGATTGTGGATTTGGTGTAGTTGATTTTGAGTTAGGACAATTTGGAGAAAATGGATAGAATCCTAGTTAGATTAATGACAATGGTGTCATTGGGTCTGATGATAATGATGGTATCATCCACATATTGAATCACATTGTGTGGACAACCCCTAGGTTTGTTAATGTATCCATCCTCTGTGGCATTATATATGAGAGCGTTTAGAATGGTCGTGATACTAATGAATAGGTAGGGGGATAGTGGGTCTCCTTGCCGTATCCCATTAGTGTTGTGAAGAAACCATGTGGTGACCTATTGATGAGAGTCACAAAAGTGATAGTGGATATCCAGGACTGTATCCATGCACACCATTGGCCTGGGAAATTGAGTCCCTGCATACATTTGGTAAGGAATTACCAATTAACATTGTCAAAGGCCTTCTCAAAATCTAGTTTATAAATAAGAGTAGGCTTGTGAATATTGTGAAAAATATAGATAGTCTCATGTGTTGTGATAAATTCATGTTGGATGTTCCTTCGTGGCAGGAACACACAATGTTTGATGTCAATGATGATGTTGAGGATATGTTTCATAGGACTGCTAAGAATCTTGGCTATGATTTTTTATGTGGAGTTGATGAGGCGGATGTGTCTATAATCGCAGATGGAGATATGATGATCTATTTTTTGGATTAGGGCTATGTGGGTGTGGTTGATGGGTCTGAGGATATGCTTGATGTTATGTAATCGATGGATCTCCACCATAAGCTTGATGATGTCCTCTTTGATGATGGACCATGTAGCTTAAAAGAAAGATATGTCATATCCATCAGGTCCCAGTGATTTGTCCAGTCCTTATTGCTATATAGCACCGTGAATTTTTGTATCAAGGAAAGGATCAAAGATGTGATTTATAGTTGGGATCTTATGTGTGAAGATGTGGTTCTAGTCAATGATAATTCTTTGGTGTATGGAATTTCCATTGTTGTGTAGGCTCTTGAAGAATTGGGTAATGTGATTAATGAGGTTTTGTATGGGTTCTATAGTTGTGTCAATACCATCAATGTTGGTGATCAACTATCGATTTTGCTTGGTGTTGTAGGTAGAGAGGAAGAATTTGGTGTTCCTATCTCCCTCCTTCATCCATTTGATCTTGTCCCTTTGTTTCCATAAGATTTCTTCATGTGCCTTGAGGTTGTTTGTTTCTTGGGCCAGGCTAATGTGGGCATCAGAGGGTTGTTGAATAGCAGTGAGAAGTTGTTCTTCTTTCCTCTTGATGGTTTTGGGAATGGATCAAAATTATGTATGGTTCCATCCCTTGAGGATAGGTTGAAGAAGCTTCAGTTTGTGATGCATGTCCAAGGTAGGGTTGTTAGAGGGTGGTGGTGTGAGCCAAATATTGATGATCATGGAATTGAAATCTTGGTGATGGGTCCAGAATCGTTCAAAGTAGAAGAGTTTTGGTCCCCATAGGGAGTTTTGTATATGGAGAAGGACTGGGAGATGATCAAATAGACTAGATGTGATGATAGTGGTGTGGGTCCCCGGGTGATGTTGAGCCCATAGGTTGTTACATAAAAAAGGGTCTAGTCTGGATCTGAACATACCTTCGTGCCATGTCCATTATTTGGGTGAAGATCACGAAGGTTATGTTAGGTGATGAAGGTCTTGAAGATGTTGACATGGCGTGGATTTACAAAACTTGGTATGTATGGATCGTGGGATCATTCTTCTGAGCATGTGACCATGTTGAAGTCCCCCCATGATCCATGGGATGTCCCTATGTTGAGCTGCCAAGGAGTGTAGCTCCTCTAGAAAGGTTCCTTTGTTTCTTACAGGGGGTCCATAGCATCCTGTGAAGCACCATGTCTGGTTATTGGAGGTTTGGTAAAAGAGAATCGTAATACAGTGGTTCTGTATGGTGGGTTGAGAGGCTATGTATGTGTTGTCATTCCATCCTATAAGAATATCTCCACTGAAACCAATGGGTGGATGTTGGAAGCATCTGTTAATATGACGTTTCCCCATCTATATAAGTTGAAGTTGTTGAGGATGGTTTTGGTTTCTTGGATGGTGATGATGTCAATGCGGTGTTGATAAATCATATTCCTAATTTTTATACGTATGTTTGGAGCTGCAACTCCACAAATGTTCCATGTTAAAATATTCATGGTGTGGAATATGTAACACGCAGTAAAAAAAACAAAAGCTATGTTGGTGTGCAAGAGGAGTGTTCGTGTTTAAGATCTGTTGTCTTTCCATCCATTCCATGTTATCATTTTAGAAGGGAATTTCTCCCCATATGATGGAAGGGGAAAGTTGATACCGATGTTGTAACAGAAAGTGATAAAGGCTTCATTGTGGTCCCATGATGCAAGGTGTTTGACGTCAATGAAAGTCATGTATGCATGTAAGTGTGTTGTAGAACAAGTAGTAATAGGAAGATTGTATTCAATAGAGGGTGACAAACGTCAAGGAGATATCATAACAGAAGGTGTGGGTTGTTGATATATCATACCTGAGTCTTATATGGAAAAGAAGTTCTTCCTCTTCTGAGACTCAGTTGTACATAGCAGAGTAGAATAGGAGAGGACCGCTTCATGGTCCTTGTTCACAGGGCTAGAACGATTAATAGATGGGCTCAATGTAGCACAGAGGTCATCAATGATCACAAATTTTAGTCTCTAAAAGGTATCCTGGTCCATCTCATTTCGAGGATCCTATGTCCATCTTAGATGAATGAAAGGTGGACATGGGTCCAGAGTGTTTGGTGGCGGCATCTAGGGTGAGTTGTGGTGAGTACGGATTCTCTTGAAATGTGGTACCGGTCGATGAGGTTCATTGTTATGGGTCGGGTTCTGGTGGTTGTGAGAATGGGATGTATACGTTGGTGCAAGGTGTTTGCATGTGAATGACTGATGATGGGGTTCGAACCATGAGGCATGGTGTTGTTTAAGTTCTTTGAAGGAGTAGATGTAGGTGAATGGGTGTTCAATGCAAAGCTTGATGTTGTAAATCATGTTCCCGCATCTGATGTTGAAGTCACCAGGGATTGTGGTGTCTTTAATAACAGAAAACACACAGAAAGCTTTGGTGTAATCAAATGGAAAAAGTGTGTTAGGGATGATGAACTGTAGTGTAGCCCCTACTGAGTGAGAAATATCTCAAAAAACTTCTTCATTCTATAGGTGGAGGGAGATTAGAAATAGAGATCCATTCAGAAGCGTCAGTGGATGCAGGTGTAGCACCTTGTTCGATCATCCATCTAGAGATTTTGGCTTGGGAAAAACCATTGCCAAAGGCAAAGCTGAACACCTATCCCAGGGCATGCTCGAAGGTAGAGTTCTCAAGTAGAGTATAGATAAGTTTGGTGGGAGTGAGGATCTTGGCTTTTAAAATCATATAGGATGGAATTAGAAGCGTGATAGGTTTAGTGATCTTGATGGTTTCAATGTCGTTTGAGGATTTGCATTGAATAATATCCACCTGGATGGTGCGAGCTAAGAGTGCCTTGAGGATACGCATGCTCTGGGAAGGTAGGTCGATGGAGCATTCTCGGGTTTGGGTGTTCATCATCATATTGCGGTCAAGGTTTAATGTAGAATGCAGGTGGGTGGAGAATGGTAAAGAATGATGTATAGATTTCTTCATGTTAAGGGGTTGTAGATAAGAAGGGTAGGGGAGTGGCTTAGCGACAGGCCCAATAGGGTTAGCAGAAGGGATATCGTTAGGTGGCGTAGGGTATTCGTGAAGGAGGAAAAAAGAATTTTTACAAATGATATAGTTGTCAGCTTTGTGGGTTAGCAGGTGAGATGAGGCCGATGTAAAGGTGGTTGGCACACTCAGCACGCTTGCAAGTGGATTGTGTATGTGAGTAGGGAGAGTGTCATATGTTGGAAAGGGGCAAGAATGCCATCCCCGATGCAGTTGAGTGTAGAGTATGGTGATGTGGCCATCTCAGGTGAAGGAAAAGCAACGTATCCTATTTTGACATTGTCAACGAGGGTGGCTGGTCTGTAGGCATTTTCCACATCTGAGACAATGGCATTTGTAGGGTTTTATCCTGGTGACTAGGGTTCATGGGTAGTCATGCTTAATATTAGGTTCAATAGGGTGATCCTATGGTAGATCGGCTTGAGACGATGAGATATTCTTGTTGGATGTGATACAAATATGTCCACAGTAAGGTTTTGAACATACTTGAAGTATGGGGGTAGGGGATCTTTGAACCCCAGGGGTTCTCATCTACAATAGATCGGGGAAGTGGTTGTATCTGCGTGTTCTTCTTCTTCCTGGGTATCCTATGCATGTCGTAGTTTTAGACGGCCATTCATTCCCTACATCATATTGTCTCCAATGTTGGTGTCGTTGGTGATTTCTAGGAGGGTGATTAATGATATATTTCGATACGGTGTATACGGTGGATGTTTCTACGGAATGAGTTGTTGATGTCTATTAGCCAAAGGTTGATGCTCATGTCTCCCTAAGGGCGGAGAATGAGGTTTCATACCATACATAGATTGAGGATGGCAAGAATTTCTCTCCATCCTCTAGTGGATTGTAGAATGTCTCTGTGGGTGAGGTAGATGTTGATAGGGAAGGTTGTAGATCCCACATAGAACTAGATGATTCTTGCATCCATTCTACAGTGAGGTATCTCCAAGATTTGGGGATGAAAATACACGTGATCGTTCTATTGTCGAGGATGGCGTCCAAAACCATCTCTTGGGAATATGTTGGTGTGCAGAGAGGGAGGGTTTCTGATGAATGGTGTTGGTGGTTCTCAGAGTATTTCTAAAACTGTAGGTCTTCTGAGTGTAGTATATCTATCTGGTATGGTGGGTAGTTGGGGAGTAAAGATACTGTAGTAGAGTGTTCGTATTGAATGTAAAAGTAGTATTTTCCTTAATTGATGTATCGTTTGACTATGTGTCTCATATTGGTTGTTGTTCTATAGTCACCTTATATGGTTCTGGTAAAGTACTCAGTTCATGCACCGAGCATGTCTACTCCTGGATTGTTCAGTGTAGGTGTTATGCCATAATTGTTGTTCAGTTGGTATTGGAACTGTCCAACTCCACAGGGGAGTAAGAAAAAGTGCCCCGGGTGGGTGGGTGGTGTTGCTACTACTAAAAAATAGCGAGAATGGTAGTTTTGTTGATAGTCTGTGTATAGTTGTGCATCTCTTACCACAGGAAAATTTGTTGTAGAGAGAAAGTAATTTTTGTTTCTAGAGAGAAGTTGGAGCTCCCATTCTAGAGAGAAGTTGGAGCTCCCTCATATGCTTCAACTCTCTCTTATGATTGAGTCCTAACACAACTAAAATCACTAACCAACAATATACAATATGTAGTTGTTCGAAGGCCCTATTTGTTAGTCAACTAATTTTTTTGTTTCTATCTAATCTTCGAACCCAATCCTAAATAGAAACCAAATCATTTTCATGAATGTCATATGCCAAACCTTTTTTGTCAATTATAGGGGATGATCAACACCTCCCTGAGTTGAATAAGACTACCATATCAAGATTTCTCGTTGTCAATTCCTACCTATCCGCCCTCTGGTGGAGTGAAATTTGGGTTTTCTAATTTTCATGTTATATACTCATATCTTTTCTTGTTTTTCTATGAATTAGGTGGTAAATATTTTCTTACCCATTTTCTTTAATTCTTTGTTACACTAGCAACAAGATCTTATTTATTTAGTGATATATCTAATAAAACAAGAGCCAAAAACTGCCTTAATTTCATCACTTACCATTTATTATCGGATGTAGCTATCCAACATTGCATAAATTATGAGGAGGAACCTCAGTATAATTAGTAGTTTATTTTCATAAATTTGTTTTGTGTTCAGATTCATGTTAGGATCGTTCTCTTTGAACATGACATTTTCATTGCCAAAGGTACTACTTTTAAGGATTTGCTAGAAGTCATTCACACTCCACCTTAGTTATGTGCTTGTGACTTACATCATTGTATATTGTGGTTTTCTTGGAGAAAACACAAGTTGTGTGAATGACAATATTAATTCTTGCATAATCTATCCTTCTCTCACCTTTTATCATTTTGTGAACATGTTTTGACAACCATAGATAGCCAACAGTGCAAGAAAACAATAATCATTCCATAACATTGGCAAAATTTTGTAAGCTTAAAAAAATCATAATATTGGTGAGGCTCCCTTTTTTATGGATTTCACCTATTGCAATTACAATAGTTGCATTACCTGTTCGATCATGGGGCAAGTTCATGGCTAGTTGTTGATAAGTAAAAAATATATTACCCCTAAACTTAGTTTGCTTATTCTTTAAAAAGTTGTGCTCATATAGTGTGGTATTCAAAGGGTAGTGATATGAGTACTAAGACCAGTCACATTGGTCGTGATTTTACATTCCCAAAAATCTAATATTTTCACCATTGAATCATAGACTAACACATCTCCATCCACAGCCTATACTCAAATTACCTTTAGTTGGGTTTTATTGGAATAACTTCTTTCCAATGTTAGAGACAACCTTGTAGTTGATGGACTCTAACTTATGGTGGAAGAGGGGAAACAACACCATTTTGGTATTGTGATGGTTTGAGAAATTTGGGAGCATAATGAGTGTTGACTCAAGGTCAATTAGGTCAATATTGACTCATGTCTAAATTGACTAAACCTATGTTTTGATGATGACTAACCATTCCACATATTGGTGTCTAATGTCTCTACTTGAGTGATTTCAGATTAGGTATAGACACACTCCAATTGCCCTAACTTGCGCATATCAAATTGGAGAAAAGACAAGTCAAAGTCATACAAGTGCACGTTTTTGTAATATGATGTATATCCATTAGAATCATGTTGTAAATCACTTGTAATGATTGTATGACTTGTAATTAAGCTTAGAAAAATATCAGGAGCACTTAGATCGAATATTATAGCACTTTAGATGCAACATTGAAAATTGATTACAGGCACTTTGTCGATCGAGTTTCCCTACCTGAAAACTCGACCGATCATCCTTGATCAATTTTTTGAAGATTGCATCGGTCGAGTTGTGTTTACACAGAACTCGACCGATGGAGTAACTGACTAAATTGATTTTCATTGGTCAGTCGAGTTTCCTCAGGACAAACTCGACCGATGGTCTGAATATCGGCTTTGTCTTTTACTCTATCGGTCGAGTTACCCTTATAGAAACTCGACTGATTGCACTGTACGGAAAAGTGCAGAAAAGTGTTTCTAGCCGTTGTGGAGTTGAAAAAAGTAAAAATAGATCCGTTGCAAGCCACAAAATGGCTAGTTTTCATTCACAAGTGTTCCCAAAGGCTAAGAGGCATCCCCAGCTATAAATAGGACCCCTTGGGCTTCATTCCAAGGTTGAGCATTCATTACAAACTCTATGTGAGGTTCCTATTCTATAGCTGAGTGCTTCCTACAGACTCCTCTCTCTCTCTAAGCTTAATCACTTGCTACTTCCATTAGAGTGAGTAGGAAATCTGTAAGAGAGCTAGTCCTACATGTATATCTTGTGAGGCTCTCACTTCCACCACCTCCCTTTCTATCTTTTCAATCATGAAGATGAAGGTTATCTCTCTTGTCCAAGAGAGGTGAAGAAGAACAAGGGAAGGAGTCCCTTGGTGAAGGTTAAGGCTGAAGACTTGGAGCTAGAGTGGGTAAGCCCTTGGTGAAGGCAAAAGACTCCTTGCTCAAGTGGGTAAGTCCTTGGTGGAAGCTTCTCCGAGTGAAGGTGAAGTCAAAAGCTGAAGATCCAAGAAGAGTGGGTGATCCCTGCAAGGCTGAAGACTTGTGCAAGAGTGGGTAAGTCCTTGGAGAAGGCTGAAGACTCTTGCAAAGTGGGTAAGGTTCAAGACTCTTTGTATGGGAGAGGTAAGTCTTTTGTTTGGTCATGCATTGTTTGTCTTATGAATGAATATAAGAGTGCAATAGTTTGGAAGTCCTAGAGGTTGACCTCTCTAGGCAAGTGGACTGACACACTTCTAGTTTGAAGTGTGGAACCACTCTAAATAGCTTGTCTAATTAGTGCATGTTCAATCTCTCTCTCCCTTGCTATGTATGTTTTAGTTGCACACAAATTTCCTATTTAGCAACCTTATCTTGTCATATATCTTGAAGGTTTAATGAGTTTTGTTTAAGTGCTTTCAGCTCTATTCACCCCCCCCTCTAGAGCATCTTATCACCCATCTAGGATCCAACAATTGGTATCATAGCGGGTCTTCTCCAAGCATACTTCAACAAGTAGGAGAAGATGGGTGACTACCTAGGAGGGACATACTCGACCAGCCTTCCAATCTTTGATGGGAGCAATTTCCTCTATTGGAGAAGAAGGCTCCAATTATACATCCAAGGATCAAGTCTTGAGATGTGGCAAATGTTGAACAACCCATACGAGCTACCAAAGACAAAGATTGAAGAATGGGATGAATCTACCTTGAAGAAAGCAACCTTGAATGCTAGAGCCATGCACATCCTCTATGCCTCCATGACCCCCACCGAGTTCAACCGGATTTCTTCTTGTGAGACGGCCTATGAGGTATGGAGAAAGCTATGCATCACTCATGAAGGGACGGATCAAGTGAAGGAAAGCAAAGTCTACATGCTCAAAGGTCTGCTTGAGAACTTCAAGATGGGAAAGGAGGAGAGCATAGCAAAGATGTACTCAAGGCTCAACACCATTGTGAATGGTCTTGTTGTTCTAGGACATCCTATGTCTAGTGGAGAGATCAACTCAAAGATCCTTAGAAATCTCCCCAAGAGATGGGAACCCAAGGTGACTTCCATTGAAGAAGCAATGTCTCTTAGGGATATTCCTATTGAAGAGCTCATTGGAAATCTACAAGCACATGAAGCCACACTTGACAAGAGGGAGGAAGTAGAAAGACAAGAGAAGAAAGAGCTAAAGAGAATGAAGAAGGCTGAAATGAAGGCTCAAATTGAAGCTATCATGGAACAAGTCTCTCCATCCTCTCAAGCTAAAGAAGATGCCATGTACTCCAAGGGTAAATTCTACAAAGGCAAGTCATCCTCCATCCGGTGCTTCACATGTGGAAAGAAGGGTCACTACAAGGAAGATTGCCCACAAGGCAAAAAGACCCATCTTCACAAGAAGAAGGAGAAACGGCACTCAAGCTCAAGTGGCACCTCCAACTCATGCTCAAGTGAAGATTCAAGTGAAGGATCAAGCTCAAGCTCTAGTGATGAAGGAAAATGCCATTTTGCTCTTATAGCATCAACAAGTGAAGACTCAAGTGAGGTAAATTTAAACTCTTTAGATAAAGAATCTTTGATTGCCATTATTCATGATATTTGTGCCTCTCTTAAATCTTCTAAAAGGAAAAAGAAAAAGCTTGCTAGAATTGTTGATAATTTGCATGTAGAACTAGATGACCTTGAACATGCAAATTATTGCTTGCTTGATGATAAAAGTGATTGTCTTAGTCAAGTAGATTCTCTTAAACTTGAAAATTCTAGTTTACTTGATAAGATTAGATTTCTAGAAGCTCAACCTCTCATGCATAGTTCTAATGAAGAGCATACTTTAATTGTTGATTCTCTCATGCATGATATTGATGTTCTTAAATCTGAAAACAAGGACAAAGATTTTGTTTTGCATGAATTAGAAATAGAAAATGCCTCCTTGCTTGCTAAAATCAATGGGCATGAATCTTGTTCTAGTTCTACAAATAGAGAGAATGATGTTGCTGCTCTTCATATTGATAGAGATTCTTATTTAACTAAAGCTCTTTTCTTAGAAAATGATCTTTTGCATGCTAGAGATAATATCAATAATTTGTCTTCTTGACACGCTTTTTACGTGCGCAGAAACGCAAGTGAACGCGTCGAAGTAATATAGGCCTTTGTGAGGCCCGAGTCGAACTCAGGGATACGTGAAATTGTCGGAGACTCCTACTAACTACTCGCGATCAGCTAAGCCGATTAAATAATTGAGAGTTGTTGTTAAAATTAAAAGAAAATAAAAATAAAACAAAACAAATAAATTGATTAAATGTTTGGTTTAATCAATTCAAAATGAGATCTTTAGGATTGCGGTTTCACCATGGGTTTTCATTGTATTAAATTCTAAGTAGTCACTCAAATCTATCTCTCTATCTGGGTAGTGGCTTGAAATCAGAATTTCCCACTGTCGTGGTACAATTCACTACCTACGTTTAGGTCGGTTCCACTGTCGTAGTAACCTATACCCTAAACTAGGTGCATTAAGAACGATCTCTCGGTATCCACCATCAACCTTACACCACCTTGTTCAAGGGATTTGTCAACTAATGTAAATTCCGTCTCTTTTCAACCATTAATTCTTCTTTCAAAGCAATTAAGGGCATTAAATTATTATTATGGTGATCAAGCATAACAATATAATTGAGAAAATGAAATTATACCACGGATTTAAGAGATAAGATATGAATTACTATGATAAAATCATCATACAATGAATTCCTGGGCTACTCCCGGTCCTAAAGACAAAGGGGATTAGCCCCACATGTTCATCTCAGAGTACAAAGTGGAGAAGAAAAAGGGAAACATGGAGAAAAACGTGATTGAGTGGTGAAACCCCTGAACAGAGAAGATCCAAGCGATCCTTGGCATGGAATATGCGTTCTCCCGCCTTTCGGTGGTAGAAATCGTCTTCTTCAACGTCCGGATCGGACGGGGCGTGCTTCTGGGCTCTGTTCTTCTCTCCCCCACCTTCTCGGGATGTGTACAGTGGCTAATGATGTGTTTTTTCCCTCTGGGGCGCCGTCATTAGGTATATTTCCCTAATTAGGTCGTCAAATAATCACAACCGTCGGATTTAGATCAATCTGAACCCAACTTGTATCTAACGGTGTCGATACTATCGACGCGAGTCGATAGTATCGACCATGCACTGTACCGGCTGTTCTTCTTTTCTTTCCTTTGTCGCGACTGATGCTGGCTCGATACCATCGACGAGGGTCGATGGTATCGACTCTCTTAGGCGTCGCTTTTGTCCTTTTACTGTCGTTGTATCTCCACTCGTCGATAGTATCGACTGATGTGTCGATAGTATTGACTCACTTCTCGCCAGCAACCTGATGATATCTCAATACCATTGACATCCCTGTCGATAGTATCGACTTTCTTCTGGTCCTTGCGGCTGGCAACCTGTGGTCTGGTCGATGGTATCGATAGTAGCAGATACTTGTTTTTCCTGAAATTAACACACGAAACCACATAAGTCTACACAAAACATATTCTTTTGATAATTTATACTCTAAATACTGAAATAAGGGAGATTTGACATAAGGAAGTATCATAGACCGAAGTAGATGAATTATGCAACATTTACCACCAAAAATGACTAATAAATGCATAAAACACATATAAAACAAGTCTATAAATGCGACTCAAAATCATCGCATCAAACTCCCCTAAGCTTGAACATTGCTCGCCCTCGAGCAACTAAACCTTAGAATAGAATTGCCAGAGTCAACTAAAGAACAAAGTATCACAACAAACATCCCATATGACTCCCACCGGACATTCACATTCCGGTCCTCACTAACCACAGAATGATAATTACCCTAAAGGCGACAATAATCATCCATAAAAGATATCTACCCCAAAACTGATGAACACTATCACATAAGGCAGTTAACATAATAGAATTCTCCGGTCCAGACTTAGTGCATCTTGTGATCTCCTATACTACGTTGCTTGCCCTAACTACCATCTACATGGAAGCAGTTCTCCTGATATTCACAAGTCAGGAGAAAATCACGGTGGCCTACCAATCCGTGCAACGGGTGGATGGAATGGGTGGCTAATGGAAGACATGGAAGCATTATACGATTTCAACATGCATAAAACAAAAATGCCCTAAATGATGCAAATGCACTTGAAAAATGCCCTAATGCCTAGGATTGGGTGGAATGATGCATGCACCAACATCCCGTCTCAAAATGAGATGGATATATAACTAAGCTGCATCATGTACTCACTCATCTTGAAATGCAGGTGAAATTAAGTTACTTTCTCCTTCTTGTTCTACTTGCTTCTTTTTAACTTCCTTTTTTTTAAACCCTTATATCCACAATTGACAATGAATACTTAATTGGGCTTATTTTTCTGCATCACTCAAATATTTGCACTCTTTAGAAAGTATGGAACAATTTAATTCACCATTAAAGAAGAAATGAGGTACATGATATACTCTATGCATAAAAGTTATGAATGCAACTAAATGACATGCACCTAAAGATAATGTGCATGTAAACCTATTCTATTTTTTTTATTTTTCATGCAAAACATATGAAAATGGTTGCAATGCAAGTCCTATCTACCTGACATGCAATCAAAAAGGGTAAAACCGTACTTTACTTCCAAATCTTGGTGGATTGTGAAAAGCAATGAGGTGGACAGATCACAAGACTAATTGACTGAACCTTTGAAAAAAATTATGTGTCCATCCTTACTGACCTATGTGGTAGTTAAGAGGTTTTTCTCTCTTACTTCAAATTAAAGTCTCACTATCATTTGGTCAGTTTAGGCTCAAACAACCAATTCCGTCCACTTTCATGAATCATTAGGAATGTACAGTTGTGATTTTCTGTTTTAAAGTTAACAAAACCAATCATTTTCTAGGTTAAGTGATCAAAGTTTGAACAACACTCAAGCTTGCGAACACTCAAAAATTTTTAGTTTCCCTTAATTCCCATGTACATGCAACTGAGATGACTCAAGATTAAAGACATCCACGATTACACTAGATAGAATGTGGATCCTACAAACAAACTAAGATTGCATGAAACAAATAACAAGAAACGAAAGCAATAAAACTAAAAACAGAGAAAATAAAGGATAGAGTTGTTCCAACACCCCCCCAAGCTTGAATTCGACTATGGCCTCATAGTCAAAAACAATCTTAAAGGTTGGACCAGATATACCAATTTACTCTTCAGGTGGAGGCGGGTACTGCGGAGCCGTAGGGTCCCAAGAAGGATACTCCCCCTGGAAGCTCAGATCAAACTGGGCCCTAGGTGGAGGTTGCGGATAGCCTTTAAAGTAATTCTGGCTCCAATAGTGATTGTAAAAGGGCTACTGTTGCATCTCCATCCTATACAACCGGTCATGAATCTGTTGTTGGTTGTCGAGGAGAAGACGCTCGTTCTCAAAGATCGCCCTTTGATTGTCCAGTAACCGGTTCGTAGTCCCCTGAATACTGATATACACTGCAGTGTGATGTTGCTGCGTCTGTTGTATGTCCTGCAGCATAGCATACATGCCCTGCATTGAATAGACATCCTTGCTTGGCTTCGAGGTAGGTGGTGGTGGCAGAGGCTGCGAAGATGAAGATGCACCCAGATGCATGCAAGGACGCTTCCGTGGTGCCACTCGTGCCAGAAGAGGAGTGTAGGCCTCCTCTTCCTCTTCAGCCTCATCGTCATTGCCGTCGTCGTCGTTGCCACCGTCTTCATCGGAGTCAGCAATGGCTATGATAGGCCATCGGAAATGTTGCGTCCCTTCGATGTTGAAGACTAGATCGGGAAGCGAGCACTCATTGTATGCTTAGTTGACGTGGCAGTGTGCATACGCCAAACCATATCGAAGAAGAATAAGGTTTGATCGGTGAAGATGCTGCAAATTAACCTTACTTCTGCTGGAGAGAGGAGTAAGCTGCTGGAAATTCAACCCAAGGTAGTGTGCCAGCTTTGTGACAAGCCCTCCAAAGTGAATTGGAGCTTTCCGTGTACTCCTCTTTACCACCAAAACACGCGTTAAGAAGAATGCGCCCTAGTTGCATTCTTGGTGCTTCAAAAGCTTGTTCAAGAAGAACAAGTCCGTCTCCTGGAACTTGCTAAGATCTAAATCACCCCGGCCGAATAAGGTGGTGCAGATCATGCGGTGTAGAACCCGCACAAATGGATGCTCGAAATCCGCCACCGCCGCGTTGTGGTAGCTCACAGCTTTGCCCGGCGGCACCGTCACAAGCTCGGCGAAGATGGCGTCGTAGTTGGTACGGTTGTCTGACCGCCGGTAGTCATTTGGCGAATGATTCCAGTTGTAGATCCCATTGAACTGTCGGAGTATAAGGGTGTAGTCATTGTTGTACATCCGGAAAGACACCCGACCCTTGATCCACTCGCGGTATGTGGCTATGATGTCGTTGGACACGACACAGACGTCCAACGACGCCATAAATTCAGCCACCAACTCCTTGTACGTCGGCCAGTCGCCGAAGAACGGCTGGCCATCTGCATGGTATTCCATCTCATCGGGCCTCCTGCCCGTGTGCCTCGCCTACCCTTTTAAGACGTAGGTGAGATTATCCTAGAACCCCAAGTCACGGATCATGTCGCGGTCGACGTAACGGGTCGGCTCGATTTTCCTTTTCAAAATCTCCTCATAGATCTTCCTGACCTCCGCGGATGGGTGAACAAGCCACGGGCATGGAATTGACGCAGTCGGTGGCGGCACAAACTCTGGGATGTCCACCGGGTTGGCGCGCGAAGAAGATGCACCAGCAACATGCACCATGGTTGCGGAAGAATGAGGAATAGAGAAAGAGTTCGGCGAAGATCAGAGAAAGAAATCTCCGCTCGATAAAGAACTTGCTCTGTGTTGCTCATCGTCGGGCTCGGATTGCTCTGGAGGACGCTCGGTGCAAGTAGAGGAAGAACTCGTTGAAGGTGTGACGTCACATGACGACCAACCCCTCCTTATATAACTGACGCCGGCGCTGCTGCGTTCCCGTCGATACCATCGACGCGGGTCGATGGTATCGACACGCATAACACAATCTGTATGCCGCAAGTATCGACGGTCGTCGATAGCTGGATCTGTGGGGCCCGGATCGCTGACGTGCCGATACTATCGACAGGTGTCGATGGTATCGACCCGTCCCACGGATCGACTTCTTGATTGCTGCGATCACCGTAGATCTTTCCTCACGGATTGTTGACATGGCACGTCGATACTATCGACTCTCTGATTAGGGAAAACCCTTGTGAGGCCCGGCCGCCGCCTTCTGTGTGTGAATGTGTCGATACCATCGATAGGCCCGTCGATGGTATCGACGTCACTGAGACGATTTCTTCTGAATATCTCCAGAGATCTCGATGGTATCGACTGGCATGTCGATACTATCGACCTGGACTTGGCGATCAACCTGTTGGTGGATCGATACTATCGACGAGGCCGTCGATAGTATCAACGCAGTGCGATTTCTGTAGTCGCCAACCTGTACTACGGTCGATACCATTGACTCAAGGGTCAATGGTATCGACTCTGCCTCAGTCCTGCACAATGAGAAAATGATCACGATATCTTTTTTACACTAAAAACTAAGTTAAAACAAATCAAACTACGAATGTAAAGGAACTAAACTAAAGTACCAATGGTTGGGTTGCCTCCCAACAAGCGCCCTTATTTAACGTCTTAGGCTAGACGACTTGAAGCTTGTCATGCATCCGAGAGTGAAATGAGTTTGACCTCATTCACCTTCCTCGTGTAATCTTCACTAAAATATAACTTCAACCTCTGTCCATTCACCAAAAATGTAGTCTCGCCATCGCGCACCATGATTGCGCCATGTGGTCTGGCCTCTTCCACTGTAAATGGTCCACTCCATCGGGATTTTAGCTTCCCGGGATGCAACTTCAGCCTGGAATTGAACAAAAGCACACGATCTCCTTTCTTGAAGGTGCGCATCTGAATGTGGCGATCGTGGATCAACTTTGTGTGCTCCTCGTATATCTGAGAGTTCTCATATGCAGTCATTCACAACTCATCCAGTTCATTTAATTCAAGTACTCTCTTCTTCCCCGCTTCATCATAACTCAAGTTTAGCTTTCTCAGTGCCCAATGTGCTTTGTGCTCTAATTCCACCGGTAAGTGACAGGCCCGACCGTACGCCAACCTAAAAGGAGTGGTGCCTATAGGTGTCTTGTATGCCGTCCTATATGCCCACAACACATCCGGTAGTAGGGCACTCCAATTCTTCCTCGTGGAAGCCACAGTATGCACCAAGATCTTCTTAATTTCGCGATTGGAGACCTCCACTTTTCCTTGAGTTTGCGGGTGATACGGGGTACCAATATTATGTTTGACCCCGTATTTTCTCAATAGTGTCGTGAACTTTTGATTCCGGAAGTGCGTACCCCCATCACTTATGATCATTCGGGGCACTCCAAACCTGCAGAAGATATTCTCCTTAACGAACCTGCACACTATAGTAGAATCATTAGTCCTCGTGGGTATTTCCTCTACCCACTTCGACACATAATCAACGGCTAAAAGGATATATAAATTCGAATTTAAGGACACAAAGGGTCCCATGAAATCTATACCCCATAAATCAAATACCTCAACCTCTTAGAAAACATTTAGGGGCATCTCCTGTCTCTTTGAAATGTTACCTGCCCTTTGGCAAGAGTCACATTGCCTCACGAACTCATAAGCGTCCCTAAACAAGGTATGCTAGTATAGGCCACTTTCCAGTACTTTGGCTGCCGTACGAGAGCTTCCATGGTACCCGCCTGTCGGTAGTGTGTGGCAATGACGAAGAACACTTTTGTATTCCACCTCAGGTACACACCTACGTAGGACACCATCCCTGCATTGCTTCAAAAGGATAGGGTCATCTCAAAAATAATATCGTAGAGAATGGAAGAATTTCTTCTTCTCTTGATACGTCCAATCATCCGGGATGATTCTGCAAGCAAGATAATTCACAATATATGAAAACCACAGATCTTTAGAATTGACTTTCAAAAGTTATTCATCCGGAAATGTCTCGGTAATGGGTATGTGTAAATCTTTTTCATCGACCCTCTCTAACCTAGAAAAATGATCCACTACAACATTTTCAATCCCCGCCTTGTCTTTGATTTCGATATCAAATTCCTATAAAAGCAAGATCCACCTAATTAGTCTAGGTTTGGCATCTTTTTTCTCCATCAAATACTTAATAGCGGCGTGGTCGGTCCAAACAACGACTTTCGATCCAACTAAATATTGCCGAAATTTTTCAAAAGCAAAAACAACGGCAAGCAATTCTTTTTCAGTAGTCGTGTAATTTAGTTGGGCGTCATTCAAAGTCTTGGAGGCATAAAAAATCACGGCGGGTTTATTATCCACCCACTGTCCCAACACAGCTCCTACAGCGAAATCAGATGCATCACACATGAGTTCAAACGGCTTAGTCCAATCTGGTGTTTGAACAACCGGTGCGGAAATCAATTTTTCCTTCAGCACGTT
The DNA here is from genome assembly GCA_963693085.1 of Alisma plantago-aquatica. Taxonomy (NCBI): domain Eukaryota; kingdom Viridiplantae; phylum Streptophyta; class Magnoliopsida; order Alismatales; family Alismataceae; genus Alisma; species Alisma plantago-aquatica. Next base: position 1,169,149,581 of record OY856413.1, on the reverse strand, counting down.
GAATGCGTGTAAACATTTATCATTGAAATAAAAAACAACATCCTTTTCTAGTAGCTCGAATAAAGGTTTGGCGATTTTTGAAAAATATTTTATGAAACGACGATAGAATCCGGCATGACCTAAGAAACTTCTTACCCCTTTTACCGAATTTGGTGGGGGCAATTTGGAAATTACTTCAATTTTTACCGGATCTACCTCCAAACCTTTGCTAGACACTTTATGTCCTAGCACTATCCCTTCACTCACCATCATATGACATTTCTCCCAATTGAGGACCAAATGTGTGTCCTCGCATCATTGTAACACCTTATCTAGATTATAAAGGCATTCGTCAAAGGATGCACTGTAAACTGAAAAATCATCCATAAAGACCTCTAGACAGCGTTCTACCATATCAGAAAAAATGGCAAGCATACAACGCTAAAAGGTCGCCGGTGCATTGCATAATCCAAAGGGCATGCGGCGATACACAAACGTTCCATAGGGACAAGTGAAGGTGGACTTCTCTTGGTCCTTAGGATCAATCGAAATCTGATTGTACCCCAAATACCCGTCCAAAAAACAAAAATGTGATCGGCCGGCTAATCACTCTAGAATTTGATCAATAAATGGAAGAGGAAAGTGATCCTTTAGCGTAGTGGCATTCAGTCGTCGGTAATCTATACAAACTCGCCACCCGGTTACCAAGCAGGTGGTGACATGTTCATTTAAAAGGTTATGAGTAACAGTTATTCCCCCCTTCTTAGGGACTACCTGTGTGGGACTCACCCATGTCGAGTCTGAAATTGCATAGATAATACCTGCAAAAAGAAGCTTAATCACCTCCTTCTTCACAACCTCCATCATGCTCGGATTCATTCGACGTTGCAGTTGAATCACCGGCTTGGCTCCCTCCTCGAGCCGAATCTTATGCTGACACAAAGTAGGGGAAATCCCCTTGATATCTGTAACATACCACCCAAAAGCTCCTTGGTGGTTCTTCAGCACTATCAACAACTGGTCCTCCTCTTCAGCACTCAGATAAGCAGAAATAATCACAGGCAATTTGTCTTCCTCAGCTAGAAAGGCATACTTGAGGTGCGGTGGCAGCGACTTCAACTCCAATTCTGGCGGGCTGATTAAAGATGATTGAAGTGGTGGTGGAAGTTTGCCTAAATCTTCATAGTGCCTCGCATAGAATCACGGCAACATCTGAAGCATCTTGGCACACTCCTTCAGAGATTTGCTTCTCATCCAATCTTGAGTGATATTGACTAAATAGGCTTCAAGCGGTAATTCCGGATATGCATCAAAAACTGAATTTGCTATAGTATCATCCTCAGTAGAGGGAGGAATGTCCTCATCCTCATCATTCGGGAACCCTACAGCCTTGCAAAGGGATACCACTTTGGTCTGCTCCATGATGTCCACAGCCAAAGTCCCTTTTTCCACCTTGGTCATTACATGGGCCATATCTAAAAATGGCTTCCCTAGACAAAGTGAGATATTGTTATCAAAATGTTTTACCATGTGGCATTGCTCCTTGGATTTAGATGAAGTGGCGCTGGAAGGCATGACCATCTCAAATCGGTCATCGGCTATACCTAAGGTCAAGCGACCTCTCCCCATCTCGAGTATCATGTCGGCTGTAGCTTGGAAGGGTCGTCCGAGGAGTAGCTCATTTCCTTGTTCATCCTGCATCTCCATGACAACAAAATCTGTTGGAAATACAAATCGATCCACTTTCACTAGCACATCTTCACAAATCCCATATGGATTTACCACTGAATTGTCTGCCAATTGGATTGTCATGTTGCTTGGCCGTGACTCTTTTAATCCCAGCTTCTTGAATGTAGAAAGGGGCATCAAATTAATGCTCGGCCCTGAGTCACATAATGCTTCACCAAATTTAACTTTCCCGATGTAACATGAAATGTTGAAACATCCTGGATCTTGCCTCTTTGGTGGCAATGTGCCCATGATGAAGGCACTCATCTGCTCCTTTAGCACAACCACCTCTGTTTCTGGGATTTTTCTCTTCTTGGTGATGATGTCTTTCAGAAATTTCCCGTAAGACGGGATTTGCTCAATAGCTTCCAATAGAGGGATGTTGACTGAAAGATTTCTGAAACTGTCTAGAAACTTTTTAAATTGGGAGTCTTCCTTCCTTGCCTTAGCACTGTTCAGATAAGGGACCGGGACAGCCTATGCCCTTTGATGCAGTGGCACATAGGGTGTCCTTTTCTAAGGCTCCTCCTCCTCTGCAATAGGATCTTTAGTAGCATCCACTGCTATGTCAGCGACTGGTTCTGTGACCGGTATGGGAAGCTCCTCAGTGGCATCACCTTCAATTTCTACTTGGGGTTTGCTTGGTTCATCGGCTCTGGGGTTTAACAGTTTCTTGCCACTCCTTAGCAAGATGGAATTTGCCTGCTGGTTTCCTCCTGGAACATTAGTATTACCCGAAAAACCTTGGTGCGCAGGCTTCTTGAAATTGGCTATTTCCGCTGCCATTTGTGCCATGGACGTCTCTATTGTCCTCATTTGAGCCCCATGGCTCTGTAGTGTCTGTCCAAATTGGTTCATAAACTCCCCTTGTTGCTTTATTTGCTGGCCAAAAGTAGTCATGAGTTCTTGATTTTGCTTTATCACTTTATTGATCAGCTTTGTGCTCTTATCCTCTGCTACTGGCTGGGGTTTAGCATCTGGATCTTGCAATAAGTTATTTGGATCCTTCTAAGAGAACTTCTTGTCTTTCCTCCATGAATAGTCATTATTTCTGTAGCCTTGTTGCTGCCTCATGAATTTAACTTGAGCCTCATCCTCGGACTCAGTATCCTCCTTTGCAAGCAGTTTCTTCGCGAGAAGATCCATCTTCTCATTCAGCTCCTTGATTGCTTTAGATTCACCTACCACTCGAACCTGCTCCACGGCGCCTCTTTCGCCCCATGATTGCTTCTTGGCCATGTTCTTTAGGATTTCCCAACACCTGGTGTCCGTGTTGTTCAAGAAGAATCCTGAGCCGGCTGAATCGAGGTTGCTTCTATCATGCTCGGAGAGAGCAAAATAGAAGATCTTGACATGTGTCTCTTTATCAAGCCCGTGATGCAGGCACCGCCTGAGCATAATCTGAAACCTTTCCCAGGTCTCAGAGTAGGTCTCTCCTGCTTGTTGGGTGAAGTTGTGGATCTTCCTGATCATGTCATTGGTCTTCTCGGGCGGAAAGAACCTCTCAAAGAAAACCTCCACCATGTGGTCCCAAGACTCCATGTATTCATCGTCCAAGTTGTGTAGCCATTCACGCACATTTCCCGCTAGAGAACTCAGGAAGAGCTTCAAGTAGAGCACATCTTGTGGAAATATGTCGATTTTTATCATATCACAATTCTCCACAAATTGACTTATGTGCGCGACGTGGTCTTCATTTTTGAGCCCATGAAAAGCATTCGACTTCACCAAGTTGATTAATGTCAGATCAATCTTGTATGTCGAAATATTAACCGCCTGCTTCTTGATCGGCCCCTTGGAAGCAGATGAGGAAGAAGCCTTGATCTTCTCCCATATTGTCTGTGGCTCGTCCATCTCTTCTTGTTCGGGTTCAGAAACTATATACTCCAGATGATCTTGATTATAATCGTCCTCGTCTTCTGGTCCCGGCAGTGGAACCTTTGGTGCGTGACACGTGTAGTCAGTACTACGCGTCTGCACCATGCACAGTACCTACAAATAGAGAAATTTAATTTCAGTACAGTGCTTGACGATTGCAAATATATAGAAAATAGATTATCAATTTTTGAAATGATAAAAAAAATAAAAATGTGGCCTAGAGTGGCCGCTTGCAGCACTCGAAGTGCCGACAGTTTTTCGTATCCCCGGCAACGGCGCCAAAAACTTGACACGCTTTTTACGTGCACAGAAACGCAAGTGAACGCGTCGAAGTAATATAGGCCTTTGTGAGGCCCGAGTCGAACTCAGGGATACATGAAATTGTCGGAGACTCCTACTAACTACTCGCGATCAGCTAAGCCGATTAAATAATTGAGAGTTGTTGTTAAAATTAAAAGAAAATAAAAATAAAACAAAACAAAGCAATCGATTAAATGTTTGGTTTAATCAATTCAAAATGAGATCTTTAGGATTGCGGTTTTACCGCGGGTTTTCATTGTATTAAATTCTAAGTAGTCACTAAAATCTATCTCTCTATCCAGGTAGTGGCCTGAAATCAGAATTGCCTACTGTCGTGGTACAATTCACTACCTACGTTTAGGTCGGTTCCACCGTCGTAGTAACCTATACCCTAAACTAGGTGCATTAAGAATGATCTCTCGGTATCTACCATCAACCTTACACCACCTTATTCAAGGGATTTGTCAACTAATGTAAATTCCGTCTCTTTTCAACCATTAATTCTTCTTTCAAAGCAATTAAGGGCATTAAATTATTATTATGGTGATCAAGCATAACAATATAATTGAGAAAATGAAATTATACCACGGATTTAAGAGATAAGATATGAATTACTATCATAAAATCGTCATAAAATGAATTCCCGGGCTACTCCCGGTCCTAAAGACAAAGGGGATTAGCCCCACATGTTCATCTCAGAGTACAAAGTGGAGAAGAAAAAGGGAAACATGGAGAAAAACATGATTGAGTGGTGAAACCCCTGAACAGAGAAGATCCAAGCGATCCTTGGAGTGGAATACACGTTCTTCCACCTTTCGATGGTGGAAATCATCTTCTTCAACATCCGGATCGGCTGGGGCGTGCTTCTGGGCTCTGTTCTTCTCTCCCCCACCTTCTTGGGATGTGTGCAGCAGCTAATGATGTGTTTTTTCCCTCTGGGGCACCGTCATTAGGTATATTTCCCGAATTAGGTCGTCAAATAATCACAGCCATCGGATTTAGATCAATATGAACACAACTTGTATCTGACGGTGTCGATACTATCGACGCGAGTCGATAGTATCGACCTTGCACTGTACCAGCTATTCTTCTTTTCTTTCCTTTATCGCGACTGATGCTGGCTTGATACCATCGATGAGGGTCGATGGTATCGACTCTCTTAGGCGTCGCTTTTGTCCTTTTACCGTTGTTGTAGCTCCACTCGTCGATAGTATCGACTGATGTGTCGATAGTATCGACTCACTTCTCGCCAGCAACCTGTTGATATCTCGATACCATCGACATCCCTTTCGATAGTATCGACTTTCTTCTGGTCCTTGCGGCTGGCAACCTGTGGTCTGGTCGATGGTATCGACCACTGTCGATGGTATCGACAGTAGTAGATACTTGTTTTTCCTGAAATTAACACATGAAACCACATAAGTCTACACAAAACATATTCTTTTGATAATTTATACTCAAAATACTGAAATAAGGGAGATTTGACATAAGGAAGTATCATAGACCGAAGTAGATGAATTATGCAGCATTAACCACCAAAAATGACTAATAAATGCATAAAACACATATAAAACAAGTCTATAAATGCGAATCAAAATCATCGCATCACTTCTACTATTTCTTCTCTTAAGCATGATAATGATAGTTTGAGATCATCTTTTCAAAGATTCTTAGTTGGTAAAAAGAGTCTTAATGACATCCTACACTATTCTACTAAACAAATTGGTAGACATGGTTTAGGATATGATAGTATTCAAGGGAACAACAAAGATAGAGGACCTCCAATCTTCCATGGAGAATCCTCTAGTTCCAAGACTATGGGCACATGCAACTATTGCAATGAAATTGGTCATTATTCTACTTGTTGTCCTTTTAGGAAAGCACCCAAAAGCAATCGGATTTGGGTTGCTAAACTAACCCCTCCGGACCCAAAAACATGATTGGGGACCATTTCATCCTTCTTCTTGTAGGTACTTGCAAATGGATTGACTTGAGCTATTGAATTGCAAATTGACTTGTCAATCCACATGAAAGAAGAAAGGTGGGATGTGTAGAGGGTGACAACAAGTGGAAAAGGAATGGTAAGAACAAAGGTAAAGGTTTTTATTGCTTATAACCATTTTTAACTTGTTTTTGTCAAGTTAGTGTGCACTATACATATGGTTTTTGAGTCAAAAGTGGTATTTTGTGTTTCTCTTCACAGTCTTGCTCAAAAACTATTTCTAATGCTTCTATAGTGCATTACTAACTTTCTTAGACATGTTTGGATATGGTTTGTATTTTTAGTATACCTTTAAATATTTTTTTATGATATATATGTGCTTTTTGACAGCTGCTCTGTCGGTCGAGTTTGTCCTGATAGAAACTCAACCGATAGGCACCTATGGGTGTTGCCAACAGCTGTCATCGGTCGAGTTGTCAATGCACATAACTCGACCGATAACACTGTGCGTAGAATACACAGTTGTCTTATTGAATGATAATTTCCCTCTCAACTAGATTTTCTCAACCAATGGCCTTAATCTTTGGCACTCCTTTTGGTACCTTTATATATGCATATTGCCTTGTTCTAACTTGCCTATCTTGCTTACAACTCTATCTCTCTAATTGCTCTAAATTGTTATATCTATATCTTGTAATTACTTGCTTTGAGTTGTTTTGCAGGTTTTGATGATGATCTCTTTGGATCTCTTGGTTGTGTCTAAAATTGCTTCCGTTGTACTCTAACTTGCTACATCTATATATGTGTATATCTTGTGTTGATACAACCTTGACGTTCTTAGGGGTAATCATCTTATGGTAAGTATGCATATCTAGTGAGTTATATCCTTTCATGCTTCTAAAATTACATATCTCTTTGTTTGGACATATCTCTACATCTACTCATAGCTTACTTTATCTTGTGTATCTTTTGGTATCTCTTGCTATGATCTAGATCCTACTAGTAGTCCTAACTTGTAATATCATCTACTAGTAGTTCATATACATGTAGTTCTATCCTTGTTTATAATTTGGCATCTTTGCTCATCTATATGCTATGCTTGTACCTTGTCTCATACATGCTCAAGATTGTTCCTTGAATTGCATATCTACTATCTTGAGTTGCTTGCATAACATTGTGATGCAGGGTACATAGATCTACATTATATCTAGAAATTGGAGTATTTTTGGATTTTATGCAGATTTTGCTCCAGTTTCAGCTTTTGGTGCACGGCTAGTGTTTTTCATGCAGAAACAACCTTCTGAGAAAGACTCATGCTTCGCGATGAGCTCTGATGGTTTTTGGTCAAATTCCGTCATCTTGAGGGTCAAACTTATATTTTATTGTTTTTCTACAGCACTTTATCTTGCTTTTTGGGTTGTTCAAGTATATGCTTTAACTTTCTTTTCTTTCTATGCTTGGACAAGCCCCTATCTGTGCTCTTCTACTCTCCTTATATATATTTGTGTTATCTCCTTTCTCTTTAACAAGTGATGTTTCTTATTTCTTCATAACCCCACTTTTTGAAATGACAAAGGGGGAGAAAGGTATGTCTTCTTTTTAAAAGAGGAAGAAGGCATGTCTTACATGAAGAGGAGAAGTATGTCCATGTAAAGGGGAGAAGGTAAGTGGGAGAAGACATATATGTGTAGAACATATATGAGTAGAAGACATAGTATTCTATAAATGTTGTGAAAGCTAACCATGCAGGAGAAATAGTATCAATTGAGGGGGAGTATGAAAACTCCATGCGCATCAATTGAGGGGGAGCATATGAACTCAATTCTATTGAAACCCCTAGGTTTCTCCAAAGGTATGACTTTACTTAAAATCTTTCAATACATTTATGGAATGGTTTGTCGTCTTCAAAAAGGGGGAGATTGTTGACTCAAGGTCAATTAGGTCAATGTTGACTCACGTCTAAATTGACTAAACCCGTGTTTTGATGATGACTAACCATTCCACATATTGGTGTCTAATGTCTCTACTTGAGTGATTTCAGATTAGGTATAGACACACTCCAATTGCCCTAACTTGCGCATATCAAATTGGAGAAAAGACAAGTCAAAGTCATACAAATGCATGTTTTTGTAATATGATGTATATCCATTAGAATCATGTTGTAAATCACTTGTAATGATTGTATGACTTGTAATTAAGCTTAGAAAAATATCAGGAGCACTTAGATCGAATATTAGAGCACTTTAGATGCAACTTTGAAAATTGATTACAGGCACTTTGTCGGTCGAGTTTCCCAGCCTGAAAACTCGACCGATCATCCTTGATTAATTTTCTAAAGATTGCATCAGTTGAGTTGTGTTTACATAGAACTTGACCGATGGAGTAACTGAACAAATCGATTTTCATTGGTCGGTCGAGTTTCCTCAGGACAAACTCGACCTATGGTCTGAATATCGGCTTTGTCTTTTACTCTATCGGTCGAGTTACCCTTATAGAAACTCGACCGATTGCACTATACGGAAAAGTGCAGAAAAGTGTTTCTAGCCGTTGTGGAGTTGCAACAAGTAAAAATAGATCTGTTGCAAGCCAAAAAATGGCTAGTTTTTGTTCACAAGTGTTCCCAACGGCTAAGAGGCATCCCCAACTATAAATAGGACCCCTTGGGCTTCATTCCAAGGTTGAGCATTCATTGCAAACTCTATGTGAGGTTCCTATTCTATAGCTGAGTGCTTCCTATAGCCTCCTCTCTCTCTCTAAGCTTAATCACTTGCTACTTCCATTAGAGTGAGTAGGAAATATGTAAGAGAGCTAGTCCTACATGTATATCTTGTGAGGCTCTCACTTCCACCACATCCCTTTCTATCTTTTCAATCATGATGATGAAGGTTCTCTCTCTTGTCCAAGAGAGGTGAAGAAGAACAAGGGAAGGAGTCCCTTGGTGAAGGTTAAGGCTGAAGACTTGGAGCTAGAGTGGGTAAGCCCTTGGTGAAGGTAGAAGACTCCTTGCTCAAGTGGGTAAGTCCTTGGTGGAAGCTTCTCCGAGTGAAGGTGAAGTCAAAAGCTGAAAATCCAAGAAGAGTGGGTGATCCCTGCAAGGCTGAAGACTTGTGCAAGAGTGGATAAGTCCTTGGAGAAGGCCGGAGACTCTTGTAAAGTGGGTAAGTCCTTGGTAAGGTTGAAGACTCTTTGTATTGGATAGGTAAGTCTTTTGTTTGGTCATGGATTGTATGTCTTATGAATGAATATAAGAGTGCAATAGTTTGGAAGTCCTAGAGGTTGACCTCTCTAGGCAAGTGGATTGACACACTTCTAGTTTGAAGTGTGGAACCACTCTAAATAGCTTGTATAATTGGTGCATGTTCAATCTCTCTCTCCCTTCCTGTGTATGTTTTAGTTGCACACAAATTTCCTATTTAGCAACCTTATCTTGTCATATATCTTGAAGGTTTAATGAGTTTTGTTTAAGTTCTTTCATCTCTATTAACCCCCCCTCTAGAGCATCTTATCACCCATCTAGGATCCAACAATGAGGTCATCTAGAGTTTTCATCACTCATCCACTAAAACTTCGATGGCACCTAACATGTTGTATATTTAGAAACAATAGTTGCTTTTGAATTTCAAAACTTTCTCTATTTGTAACTCTGGGATTCATAACCAATGTGTTGCACTAGTAGGGAACATATCTGTGGAATGCTTATGGATTGAAAAACTTGTATGTGGGGTTAAGCTTTTCTTTGTTTCTCATTGTTAACTATCTTAATCGTCTGTTAGCCTGGTAGCATATAGATGTTGTAATCAGGCCCCATACAACTATTTTTTCAATGCCAAGAAACATTTACGTATCATGTACCGATGGTCAAGTAGATATCTTGATCAATGAAACATTGATCTAGAATAATTGTGCCAAAGTGCATGGCACATATGGTAAACTAACATTTTGCACTAGTTCATTTACTATATATATTTGAATAAATGCTACATACATACATTATTGTGGTTTTATAAACAAATCTGACGAAAGATACAATTTTGATAAGAGTGGCAATGAACCTATGTTTTCAATTTCATTCGAAAATGGTGTCACCTTCTCAATGAAACAAGCATATCAATTCTTATTTCTTAGTTGTTCAAGATACCTTTTCTTCACTTTGGAGACATAAAGCGCATCAAACCCTTTTTGTTGGCTTCGGAACCTAGACACTAGAACCTTTCAGGCCATCTTTTTAATCCGAATCCGTTGACAACATTTCCTTTTTGTGCCCCTTTGCCACACAAAGTTGGTCTTCTCTGCTCTCATTGACAACATTTTCTTTTTGTGCCCCTTTGCCACACAAAGTTGGTCCTTATTCTCTGCTCACTGCCCTTTCCGTTCGAGCAGCTTAATGACAATTTAACCGCTTCCTTTTGAACACGGGTCGATATGGCTTTAAGATTTGCTACTCTTGTGTGAACACGGAGTAGCCTCCACTCCTAGTAGATCAAAGTCACGTGTCACGTCCATTTAATCCTAACCAACAGATTTAATTGCACTGTACACATGTCAAAAAATAAACAGAGACGTAACCTACTCCGTGTTCACAATAGAGTAGCAAATCTGCTCGTCGATATGAGGTCAACCGGCTGCTCTCTTCTATTCTAGTGCATATGGCACACCTGGCTGAATGGGGAGCGTATTTGCTACTCTTGGGTTGGAAAGGTCTACTCTACACCTAATATCATCTTCGTACACTTATAAATGCTAGTAAAACGTCTTGGTTTGGATTAATTGGCCGTGACACCGGCATTATCTGCTTTAGGGGTGTATGCTACACCACATTTACACCGTTCCCGCAGATCCTGAGGCGGCTGAATGATATAATGGGCTGTTTGGAAACACCTATTTCCAACCAGTGTTAAATTCACTAACTTGTCCTAGATAATATGAATTTACTAAGACGTGTGATCCTTAACTGCTTTATGATCACTAGCTAGTGAGTAGTGACACCTGGTACACCTTCTTTGCCCAGGTTGTCCTTTCCATCTCGACCTCCCAGGGCTGACTTTGACGGGATCAACGTCCATGGAGTACAGAAGGATACTCTTCATCTTCCTACTAATCTTATCTAACTCATTAATGACGTGAAATGCAAGTTAGTTGGTACGTGAATCAGAAATGAGTGGTGCTTATGCTTTCAGTTTTCATAAAATGCACATAAATTGATAATCTTCGTCTACCTACCAATAGGAAAAGGATCCGGTCCATTCGTACTTGGATTTGGATTTGAATAGGAGTTGACTTGTGCTACCAATCATAATAGAAGTCATATATAAAAGGGAACGTGCAACATAGAGTTGGACAAAAAAATATAGTTGCAACGACATGCCATGGAAGCCTATAAATAGAGGTCCTGGTGAAGGCCATTGAGATCATCCCACCGGTTGAGGTGTGATCCTTCCAGTTGCTTGTTGGTGACTTCCGTGGTAGATGGTGCCAGAGAATAAGAACAACTGGATGAACTATCTTGGTTGAATAAGAGGTCAGTGACTTTGCCTTGAAACGAAATAGCGGCTGACACTTGGTGACACATTGGGTGCACTGACAGAGCAACTCTTTTGGTAGATAAAAGAGGGTCAACGACTTTGTCTTAAAGTGAAGTAACGATTGGCGGTTACCGATACAGTGTTGCCATATTGGCAACAGTCTGACCCAATCAGCAGTCACAGCGGCATCAAGTAGTCTTAGCAGCATCAAGTAGTCCAGCAGCAACGACAACAGCCTCGTGAGAAATTCAAGTAAAGAAGGAGGATTTGTACACAACGGGTGTAATTCTCTTATTCCCCATCTTTGTTCTAATGTGGGGAGGGCTAATTGAATTTAAGAGATAATTAAATTCAAGCAGTGTGAGTTGTAATCTTAATTACATAGTGTTTGTTGGCCGGTCATACTCAGTGAGTTTTCTCTCATTATTTTAAGGAGAATTTTTCACGTTAAATCTGATATTTCTTTTTTAATTTTATACGTTTGTCGATAACATTTTCAGAATAAATTTTCGTCACATCCAACACCATATCGGTATAACATCCTCAACAAAATTATCATACATTGACGCCAGGCTTGGCTAGCCCGAAAAATTCCTCGCAACTTTATGTTGTTTTCTTTCGCAGTTTCTGCTTATCTTCTCTTGCTCGGGTTTCTGGAACGGGAATAATCCTGCGAGTGGCATCATTATAAGGTGGACAGGGATCTGAGGTGGTTTCCTCTTTCTCTCAGCAGGATTAGTTTGCTGCTGCGCTTCTCCGTTCGGTACGGATCATGGCTCTCTCTGCCTCTATGTCTGAGGGGGCTGCTGGAATCAATAAAGAGCTCATGGATCTCCTCGAGTGCCGTGTTTGTTTGGAGACCATATACCCGCCCGTCTATCAGGTTATATTATCTAAACTCCTTACCTTTGCCTTCTTCCCAAAATGCAGTCTGGTAGGACTCCGGTTGATTGATTCATTCTTTTCTTTCTTCTTTCTTAGTTTTTTTTTCTCTTGTAGTGCCCAAGGGGCCACATCCTCTGCACCACTTGCAAGCTAAAGGTCGAGAACAAGTGCCCCTCCTGCAGGGATGGGATAGGGGACATAAGTTCCGTACCCTTGGAGAAGCTAGCGGCTTCTATCGATTTTCCCTGGAGGTAATCTGCAGCTCCATGCGTTGAAACTATCAAATACGACACGAACAGGCCCATGAACAGCACATGCAAGTTCAGGCTTTTCAACTGCCCTTACCCCTGTTCTCCGGGTAATCAGACTGGGAATGCGGTCACACTTGCTGATCACCCGCAAAACGACCACGGCTCATCCTATAACACTGGTATTGAGATCAGCACCATGTGTTTCCCATCAATTCGCAGGAGACTTCCTTTAATGTTACAGTGAGTATCTTCTTTCTTCTTACGTCACCCCTCTTTTTGTAAAATAAAAATAAAAGATCAACTAGATAGATAGAGTTTACAAACAAAAATGTCCGTAAATAAAACAAAGACGTCCGTAAATAAAAGTGTACAAGATGAAAACACCACCAGAGTCAACATCTAACGTGTTTTGTCTGACGTGTCATGGATGATACAGCATTAAAGTAAATGTCATGAAATCAAAACACACCGCAGAAGAAACTAGAGTTCCGGGGCAGACACCTCTATAACAGTAAGCCTCATGATCAGGTCAATAATGAAGACACAATGAAGATGATAAAAACTAGAAGCCTAAAATGTCGTCCTGAACAGGGAGCGCTCTCACGCGTCCTGAGGTCTCGTGACTCAAAGGGCGACTAGGGCTCCGGTACACGCCGCCTCCGGCCGGGGGGAGGGGGTCCAGCGGCCTGGGTGCGCTGCCCTGCTTCCCCCTGGGCCGCCTCTAAGCCTGCATTGACGGGGCCATTGTCCTCTGGTCTTCCCTCTGCGCCGTGATACCTCCTCTATCCTAGCCCCCTCTCTGCGACGGCGGTTGCGTGTTCCAGATCCGTTCAAGGTTTGGAGCCGGCTGGTTGTGGCATCCTGTCAACGGCTTCTTCGGTCGCTGGTGGTGGTCGTTATGGGGTGGTTTGGTGCCGGCGTGCGGTCCTCCTTTCAGTCAGGGGTCCTTGTTAGTGCGGGTGTCTTCTTTTCCCATTTCTTTGTTTCCGATCGTGCTATCCTCTGTTGTGTATCTCTTTGCTTTATGTTCTTTTCTTTTTCGCTTTTGTTTTGACAGTTTCTAATACTGTCTAGTCGCCGTTCATCGGCGTTGTTTGGTTGGTTATTCCTCCTTAGGAGGCTGGTTGTTACCTGGATTCTCTCCAGGCTTTGGGAGTGATCGGGGGTTACCTTCGATCTGTTTTGTTATTTTGTTGTGTCTTCGAGTTGCTGAAAGTATCCATTAATGCTGATCTTTTGGTTGGTGATGGCTTCTACGGTGAAGGTTCTTTTAGTTCCAGCCTTGGGGATTAGGATCCCGTATCTTCTTATAATGCTCAAGATTGTGGAGCATTTCCGCATAAAAGCTGCTTATTGCGCGAAGAAAAGAAATCCAGGCAGAAAAGACTTATCTTTATCCAATCTTACCTCTGTTGATACTCTGTATCTGTATTTCCGAGATGGTTTCAACCTTGCCTTTGTTGTAGATGCCGTATGGCTTCTAATTTGTAGCAACTTGATTATGTCAAAAAAAAAAAACTAGAATCCTATATCGTCTGCCATGTTCTCCTCCAAGGTGTAGTGACCATCAAAATTGTGATTCCCAAAGAGTGTCATCTCCGCATCCTCATCGCCCCTCACATGTGTCGATGTTGATGTCAGTTCTACATAATGAAATGATAGATAAGGAATGTTCAAATCTCATTTTGAATCTGATAAAGAAGTCGAGCGATATTGTTGTATTTTTTGTTGTTTCTATCAATCCAAATGTTCCGCAACATAACAATGATCAAGTTTGGTGACGAGTGTTGGGTGTGTAAGGGTTTGAACTTAAAGATCCAAGTGGATAAGTTTGTGATAGTACGAGGGTGAAAATAATGATGAAGTAGTTGACCAATGATAGGACAACAAAAGAAGAGATATTCAGTAGTTTCTTCGTCTTTTTATAGTTATGACACCTGGTAGGACCCTGGAAGCCTCTCATGTGGAGTTCAAAGTTAGTAAGGATTTTGTTATAAATGATTAGACAAAGGAAGATTTTAAGCTTTTGTGGCCATTTTTTCTAAAACGGAGCAAAAATGGATGTATGCCATGTGTAACATAGGAAGTGGTAGGCTTTGTTTGGAGCATAGTTATTTCCCCATTTCTAAGATATATTACTAGTGATGTTGTATTCCATATTTGGAATGATATCTTATGTTGTGTTTGGACTAAACGACTGATTGAGAAGGGTTTTGAGGGCGTTATGTCTGTTGCTAGTGAGCAGATGGAGAGATTTAGCTATTTTGAAGTTTTTCAGATGTGGGGATGTTTAAGTTTATGACAAAATTTTGGATGGAGTTGTTGTGATACCATGGGTCGGTCCAAAAATTTATGTTGGTGAAGGCATGTGATGTGATGTTGACCATATTGACAATGATGTCCAAGTTTTTGTTGACCTATTTCCAAAGTGGCGATGATATTCTATTTTTGTTTTGTTCCAAGAATTTAATTTTTTTATAGAATTAATTGAGAATGAAAGGCTTCTAGAATTTGGAGGTGTTGGTAATGAGAACATGTACAATTTTTGTGATAAGGCAAATAGAGTGTGTATTAATGTTGATGATGTGCCATCCCCCGTATTCTAATGTGGCAAAGATGATTTCCTAGTTGACCATGTTTAACTTGGATTTGTTTGATTTGTGTGAGAAATGGTTCCATAAAAATGTTTCCTACGAGAGTCAATCTGCTATTTGTTTTGGCTGGTAAAGGAATACAACTAAGGTAGTGAGTATTGATGGGTGTGATTGTGTTGTTGAGGAGACTAAGAGACCAACTAGGTTGAAACGGTTATTGGTCTAGGAAGAGAGTTTCTGTAGAATTTTTTCTATGATGGGCATCCATGATCTGTGTTGTATGGGTTGGGGAGAGATGGGTAAGCCAAGGTACATAACTGGAAATTTCTCAGTCTTACACTTTTGAAGGGTTTGATATCTATGGATAGTAGTAGCAGGTGTGTTGACTCAAATGATGGACGGTTTTCCAAGGTTAATTATGAGGCTAGATATGTAAGAGAAGATACCAATGATACGAATAGTGTTGATGATAGTGTCATCTTCAGGTTTAACTAGAATCATGTTATTGTCCGTGTATTGTATGATGTTTTCAAAACATTCAGTTGGTGATTCAATGAGACCATAGAGGTGCCTAACTTCATCATGTTATTGAGAAGTGATGTAATCGGAATGAAGAGGTAAGGTGAGAAAGGATCTCCTTGTCTAAGGCCGTTCGAGTTATGGAAGTGACCAAAAGGTGTACCAATTATGATGTTGGAGAAGGTATTAGTATAGATGCAAGGATGTATCCAGTTTATCCACTTCTCAAGGAAGCCATATCCTTCATCGTATGTGTAAAGAAATTCTAATTTACATAATCAAAGGCTTTTTCAAAATGAAGTTTGATAGAAATTACCAGTGTTTTATTTTTGTAATAGAGATGAAGAGTTTCATTGACCATAATGTAGGCGTCTTGAATATTTCTATGTTTTAGGAAAGCATTTTGGTTGTGCACTATGATGTCATCTAGCTCTGGTTTGATGTGATTACTAAGAAGTTTTGCCAATATTTTGTAGGAAGTATTGATGAGACTAATTGTCCAAATTGTGTAGTCGTGTTTGGTTGGTTCATTTTTTTAAAGGCTATATTTGTGTGGTTAATGACTCTGATATGTTTATGGATATTTTCATTGTTTTGGATGGGGAGTAGGAGTTGCATGAAATCACCTCTGATGTGTTCCCATAGAGAGAGGTAGAATTCAATATTGAGACCATCAGGTCTAGGTGATATATTTTTTCCTAATGACAAGACCACTTCTTTGAGTTCATCAAGAGTGAAGTCTCAGATAATTCTATTAGGAAAAAGTATATTTTTGTTTCAATTCAAAGCCCAATTCACGGAGGTTAAGATGATGGGCTTGTGGGTGGTGTTGAAAATGTTGCGGAAGTGATCTATGATATGGTTGGTGGTGTTGTATTTATTTGATGTGAGGGCACCATTTATGTAAAATTTGGAGTTGATATTGACCCAGACATTGTTGTTGCGGCATTTTTGAAAGTATTTAGTGTTTTTATCACCTTCTTTTTCCCATTTGATATTAGCTCTCTGTCTCAAATGGAGTCTATCCAACTTTGGATATGATCCAGTTCTGCCTTGATGGAAAGACAGAGAGAGAGAGAGAGAGCGGGGTCAACCTAGGGGTCACTATCCACTACAAGATGTTGTTGTTCTACGTCAGCCACTTTGTGTATGATGTTTCCATATTTTTGTTTTTGCCATATTTTGAGGGCTGACATGATCCTTATGGTGTTAGTAAGAATATGGTAAACCGGTTCCGAGGAGATTTGTGTGTAAGTAGCCCAATTTTGTTTACAAATATCCACACAAGATAGATATGTTATCCAGAAGTTCTTGATTTGAAAGGTATGGGGCCCCAATTGTTTGGTGTTGAGGATAATAGGGAAGTGGTCAGAAATATGTCAATCAGTGATAGAAATAAAGGAATGTGGGTAAAGGTATTCCCAAGAGGGGGTGGAAATGAACTGGTCTGGCCCAGGAGTGGTTCCTATTCCAGGAGTAAAGTGCACTAGAGGGGGTAGTGTTGATCATGTTGTGTTTTATGATGAGATCCCATAAGTTTTTGTCTTATGAGGTCATCAACCCTCTCTGTTGATGTTAATTTCTTCTATCAGAAGGATGTGTGATGAGGAAATCTCCTCCCATTAGCCATTGCTTGTTGGCATAAATCCTGATAATATGATCTATCTGAAACGATTTTACAGTGCGTATAACGCAAGTGCACGCGTCAATGTAATATAGGCCTTTGTGAGGCCTGAGTCAAACTCAGGGACACTGAACTATCAGTAGACTACTACTAACTACTCACAATGAGCTAGACCAGTTAAAAAGGTTTTAAGAGTTGATTAAAAAGAAAATAAAAATAAAAGAAAGCAAAGAAATCAATTAAATGTTAAGTTTAATCAATTTAGATGGGAATCTTTAGGATTGCGGTTTCATCGTGGGCTCTCGTTGTATTTATTTGTATATAGTTAATCAAATTTTTCTCTCATTCCGGGTAGTGGCCTGTAGTCAGAATTGTTCACTGTCGTGATAAAATGCACTACCTAAATCTAGGTTGGTTCCACTGTCGTAGTAACATATACCCTAAACTAGGTGCATGAAGACCAAACTCTGGGTTTCCACCATTAATTGTACATCACCTTGTTCAAGGGATTTGTTAATTAATGTGAATTCCGTCTCTGTTCAACCGTTCATTCTTCTTTCAAAGCAATTAAAGGGATTAGATTATCATTAGGGTGATCAAGCATAATGATATAATGGAGAAAACAAAATCATACCATGGATTTAAGAGACAAAATATGAATTACTACGATAAAAACGTCATACAACAATTACCCGGGCTACTCCCAGTCCTAAAGACAAAGGGGATTAGTCCCGCATGGTTGACAATAAAAAATACATAAGAGTAGAGAAGAAAAACATGGAGCAAACTCGTTTAACCCCTAATACAAAAGGTATTCCTGGAGATCCTCCTCGAGAAATGTGCATTTTGCAGTCTTCCGGCAGCAAAATCACCCGTTGGAGGTGCCCGGATCGCTCGGTTGACGGCCTTCGTCTCTCCTATCCTCTCTCTCCCTCTCCTTCTTGGATGTTGTGCAACACAATATGAGATCCCCCTAGGAACGGCCATGCTCTTCTTAGGTCATAGGACCACTTTACGGCTCTAAAAAAGCTCAACCGTCGGATTAAAACGCTCCGTTTTAGTGCAAAAAATTGCTAGATCCCGATGTTGTCGATAGTATCGACCCCCAGGTCGATGGTATCGACCATGATACAATTTTTTCCTTCCAAAATCGTGTTTTGGTTTTCTTTCTGATGAAATATCGATACTATCGACACCAGGATCGATAGTATCGACTCTGGACAATGCAAAAGTGCCTGAAAAAGTGCCGAAACATGTGTATAAGTTCGGGGACTATATAAAATCATATAAATATGAAAAAAGAAGTATAATTTGATGCAAAAAGAGTTTAAAGGCCAACTATAGTGAATTATGCAAATATAATCAAGAAAATGACAAATACATGCATAAAACAGATATAAAATAAGCCTATAAAAGTGACTCAAAACCCATGCATCAAACTCCCCTAAGCTTAAACCTTGCTCATCCTCGAGCAACAAAAATTTGGATCTGGTTGAGATAAGTCAGCAACAGGACATAAATACATGAAATGAATCTACATCGTCCCCACTTTCTTTCCACAAACCGACCCTCATTGACCACTGAACACTAACTGCCATCCAGGCGACCAAATACCTATGTAAAAGATGTTTGTCCCCTAATCAGTGAAACACTATTAATTAAAGCAGCTAATATGATAAACTCATTTGGTCTATACTTGGTGCATCTTGTGATCTCCTATCTACGTTGCTCATTTCCTAACTACCATCTAAATGGAAGCGGATCTCCTTATATTAATGATTGAGGAGAATATCATGGGTGGCCTACCGATTAGAGCAACGGGTGGATGGGATAGGTGGTTGTGGAAGAGATGGAAGTACATAACAGTCAATCATGCAATACAAAAATTAATGCCCTATCATGATGCAAAATGCAAGTGAAAATGTCCTAATGCTACATTTTTGGTGGAATGATGCATGCACTATCATTCCGTCTCAAGGTGAGATGGAATATCTAAAAAAACTACACCATGTGCTTATTCTTCTTAGTATGTAAGTGAGAACAGGTTCCTTTCTCCCTCTCATTCCTACTTACTTCTCAATTCTTTTTTTTTCTTTTTTTTCTTCTTCTCTTTTTTTCAATTTTTTTTCAAGTTTTTTTTCAAGCCCTTATTTTCATAGATGACAATGAATTATTTGTCGGGCTCACTTCTTGTTACATAACTTATACATTTGAAGCATTCAGAAGGTATGAAACAAGTTCACTACCTTTAATTTTTCAGAAGACATAAGATGCATGATGTACTATATGCACAAAAGATGTGAATGCAGCTACAAAATGATAGTTATGCAATAAAATGACACACACCTAAGGATAATGTGCATGTATAACTACTCTATCTTTTTTTTTCTTTTCATTTTCATGCAAAAATATGTGAAAATAGTTGTAATGCAAGACCTATCTACATGGGATGCAATCAAAGAGTGAAAGACAGTAATGTGCTCCCATTTCTTATGGTGGAGTGTGAATGAAATTGCGGTGGATCAGATCACAAGACTAATTGACATAACCTTCTGAAAATATCATATGTCCCTCTCTAAAGACTTGTGTACATGGTACCTAAAGGATTTCTCTCTTAAACTTTAGTCTAAGGTCACGTTAGCGTTTGGTCGGTTTGGGCTCAAACATCCTTGTCAATCACTTTTCCTGGGACAATAAAGATGGTCATTCATGTCCCCGTGTCCTGAAGCTGACTCACCCAAGCACTTCCTCAGTTATGCAACTCAACTACTCACAAGAATAAGCTCAAAAAGTTTTCAATATACTCATATTTTCATGTGCCCACACCCCAAGAGTAAAACTCCCAATTGAAACCATGCATTTATTGCTCCACAGATTACACTAGATAGATGTGGATCCTACAAAAGCATTAAACCTAGAAATAAAAACAACTAATATTTCAAAAATAAAAGCAACATGAATAATTAAGTAAAAACTAAGATAGAGGGTTATTCCAACCCCCCCAAGCTTGAATATGACTATGGCCTCATAGTCAACATTCTCACTTAAGAGGTGGAACAACGGTACCATTCGCTTTGAAGTGTGGTGAAGAAGGATGGTTAGATGCTCAAGTGGAACAAGTGATGCTTGCTATCTCCCTCTTTTTGGTATCCCATTTTTGTATCTTTGTGGTTCTAAGACATGACTTGCTTCATCCATCTTTCCTCTGCAAAAAACGGTTCGAAAAAATCTCATTTTGATACCTTTTACGGCCTATTTTATGTAGCTGTCCTGCAGGTGTCGATACCATAGACTCCAAGGTCGATGGTATCGACCTAGACTCAGCAATTTTGCTAAATCGACGCATCTAAAAGCCTAGGAACTCAAAAGTGTCGATACTATCGACCCTAGGGTCGATGGTATTGACTTTACTGTCACCAATTTTTCTAAAAATCTTCAGGAATCTCGATACTACCGACACTAAGGTCGATGGTATCGACTTTTCTACAGTGTTTACTGATCCAAACTCAATACTATCGACGTGGGTGTCGATAGTATCGACCTTAACATTCTGCACACTTCAAAACACGAGTTAGGGTACCATTTTTACTAAAATTATCAAAACCTAAGAAAAAACTAAGTACATAAACATAAAAGAACATAACCCAACATAAAATGAACCTAAAGTTGGGTTGCCTCCCAACAAGTGCCCTTGTTTAATGTCCTAGTCTTGACATAAAGATACCTTTAACCTGGGTTGTCAAGGGATGTCTCCAATGATTCATTTGGCAATTTGAATTTAACTCTATCATCACCAATCCCAAGTGTCAAGTAACCTCGCTCAATGGCAGCGATTACATCAGTCGTAGCTTGGAACGACCTTCCCAATAGAATCTCACCTCCTTCTAGCTCATGTATGTCCATGACTACAAAGTCAACAGGGAAGATGAATTTGTCGACCTTGACTAGCATATCCTCACATATACCTTATGACTTCATAATGGATCCATCCGCAACTCAATTGTCATGGAAGTTTGTGTTGGCATTTTCAATCCCAGCTTTTGAAAAGTGGCAAGTGGCATAACATTAATGCTTTCCCCTAAGTCACATTGTGCTTGTGGAAAATGTTAGCTGCCTATGGAACATGGGATGTAGAAACATCTTGGATCTTTCCTCTTCCTTGGTAGCCGTCCTTGGATTATAAAACTCACTTTTTCATCAACACACACAACATCTGTATCTTTGATCCGTCATTTCTTGTTGATGATGTCTTTCATGAATCTTCCATATGAAGGAATTTTCTCTATCACCTCCACTAGTGGAATGTTAATGCGGAGCTTCCGAAACATCTCTAAGAACTTCTTGTAGTGCATATGCTCTTTCTTCGGCCTCAGACTATCTGAGAAAGGCACGTTTGGGTCCTTCACTCGCTTGTGTGGTGGCACATATGGCACTTTAGGGGTCTCCTCCCCTAAGCTTGCTTCAACGCCACCTTCTAGGATAGGATTTGACACATCATTTGCAGCTGGTGTGACTTGTGACTGCTCATCTTTCTCAGTGGTTGTATCTTCACCATGAAGTATGGCCTTCACCTGCTCTTCTTGCCTAGGTGTGGGCACGGTCGTGATGGGTTCTTGGCGGGATTTTCTGAATGGGAAATATCCGCCAGGTAGTCCATATAAGCTGCGGGGATATGGTACACGGGGTTTAGCCTTTGTGTCAAAAATCGTTTTGCCTTTTTCATGGACCTCCACCACCGGGGGCTCTGCCTCCTTAATCATAGATATATACTTCACTTGATGATGTGTTTGAACAGACTCTGCATTACCAACCAGTCTTTTTTTATTTGCTTGCTTCATGGCCACCACTTCATTGGCGATTTGAGTCACCGTTGTCTCTAGTGCCCTCATTTGTGCTCCATGACTTTGCAATGTCTGCCCAAATTTATTCAACATCTCGCCCTGCGACTGTAACTTCTTGGCAAACATACTCATCATCTCTGGATTTTATTACACCACTTGACTAAGAAACTCGATGCTTTTATCCTCTGCCTTTGATTGTGGCTTTACATCTGGATCTTGTAGGAAGTTATTTGGATCCTTCCATGAGAATTTTCTGTCCTTTCTCCAATCATAATCATTGTTCCTATAGCCCTGTTGTTGCATAAACTTGACTTGGGCTTCCTCATCAGATTCTTCCTCTTTCTCCACAAGCTTCTTGGCTATGAGATCTAATTTGTCATTCAGCTCCTTGATGGCCCTAGACTCACCTACAACTTTAACTTATTTTGGTGCATCCCTATCACCCCAGGACTTCTTCTTTGCCATATTCTTCAAAATTTCCCAGCACCTCGTACCTTCGTTGTTCAAGAAGAACCCCGAGCCTGCTAGATCCAGGTTTCTTATATCATGCTCAGAAAGAGAAAAATAGAAAATCTTGACCTATTTCTCCTTGTCAAGCCCATGATCTGGGCACTTTCTCAACATGATCTGGAAGCGCTCCCATCTCTCAGAATAGGTCTCACCAGCCTTCTAGCTGAAGTTGTGGATCTTTCACACAAGATCATTTGTCTTCTCAGGCGGAAAGAACCTCTCGAAAAATACATCAACCATGTGATCCCACAATTCCTCATACTCATCATCAAGATTATGTAGCCATTCTCGTGCATTTCCCACCAGAGAATTGGGAAATAACATCAAGTAAAGTGTCTCTTGCGGGAACCTATCAATCTTTATCATATCACAATTTTCCACAAACGTGCTGATGTGGGTCATCGGATCTTCATTCTTCAGCCCATGGAATGCATTAGATTTGACTAAATTAATTAGCCCTGGATCAATTTTGTAGTTAGGAATGTTGATGGCCTGCCTCTTGATTGGCCCCTTAGATGCAGAGGAGGAAGAAGCCTTGATATTCTCCCAAATCGTCTGCTCCTCATTTACTGCTCCATCACCCATTATTACTTTACTAGTACCTGAAATTTCAAATGGTAGTGTACGAACCGGTACTAATAATTAAAATAATGAATAAGATTTGCAATTTAGTTCAAAAGATTAAAAGAAAAAATATAGGAATTAAAAGTGGCCTAGTATGGCCGCTCGCAGCACTCATAGTGCCGACAATTGTCGTGTCCCCGGCAACAGCACCAAAAACTTGACACGATTTTACCGTGCGTATAACGCAAGTGCACGCGTCAATGTAATATAGGCCTTTGTGAGGCCCGAGTCGAACTCAGGGACACTGAACTATCGGTAGAGTACTACTAATTGCTCGCAATCAGCTAGACCGGTTAAAAAGGTTTTAAGAGTTGATTAAAAAGAAAATAAAAATAAAATAAAGCAAAGAAATCGATTAAATGTTAAGTTTAATCAATTTAGATGAGAATCTTTAGGATTGCGGTTTCACCGCGGGTTCTCGTTGTATTTATTTCTATTAGTTAATCAAATTTTTCTCTCATTCCGGGTAGTGGCGTGTAGTCAGAATTGTTCACTGTCGTGTTACAATGCACTACCTAAATCTAGGTCGGTTCCACTGTCGTAGTAACCTATACCCTAAACTAGGTGCATGAAGAGCAAACTCTGGGTTTCCACCATTAACTGTACATCACCTTGTTCAAGGAATTTATCAATTAATGTGAATTCCGTCTCTTTTCAACTGTTCATTCTTCTTTCAAAGCAATTAAAGGGATTAGATTATCATTAGGGTGATCAAGCATAATGATATAATGAAGAAAACGAAATCATAACACGGATTTAAGAGACAGAATATGAATTACTATGATGAAAACATCATACAACGATTACCCGGGCTACTCCTGGTCCTAAAGACAAAGGGGATTAGCCCCGCATGGTTGACAATGGAAAATACATAAGAGTAGAGAAGAAAAACATGGGAAACATGGAGCAAACTCGTGCAACCCCTGATACAAAGGTGTTCTTGGAGATCCTGTGACAAAGTGGATTTTAGAATTATAATAAAATAATTACTCTTTTGACCTCATTATATCCATTAATGGTCCTAAATTAATTTTCTTATCTACATAAGAAAAGTTGAGACTCAAAATCAAAATATGGTGATCAATGTAGTTTTATACACATTATCACACCTCAAATTAGATTTAATCATCACTTTGTCCAAAGAAGAAAATTGATCTATCAAACTTCATCTTTTGGTCTTCAAACTTTTTCTAATGGTTTTCCATGTTTTTGTGAGACTTTGGTCCAAATTTGAGGTCAATTGGACATTCCTACAAGTTCCTATGAATTTTAGAAGTTTTTGTGCTCAAATCCCTTTATAATTGCCTTTTATTGGCTTTTCCATGTCAGCAATCCCAGGGAAAGTATCTGGGGGCAATATCAGCCCTTGGATGCTCCCTCCCGTGGATTGGGGGTCGATCTAATGGCCCGGGGGTTATCTTCTACCTCCCGCTGATTGCGGGAAGGTGTAATTGCGGCCCAAAGGGGCAATCAGCCCCAAGAGGACTCGATTCAAATTTCTGAGCGGACAAAAAGACCCACCTCACGATTTCAAACTGATCTAGCCCTATTTTGACCATCGTTCGTTCTCTGTTGTGCCGCCAAAAGGTGTCCCTCGCCCTTCTTTTCTCACTCCGGCGGCTGGGCTACATCTAGATCACGATCTAGCCCTAAACCCCACCCCAACAGTATAAAACAGGTCCCTAAGGTTCGCCATCAACTCACCATAATCAGAACCACACCCTTGCTCACGCCCTCAGCTCCTAACACCCCAATTTTGCCATGTCTTCCTTCTGCTCACAGTGCGGCGCCGCCGCCCAGCCCTTTTGGGCTTTCCTTCTGCTCGCCACCTTTCCCCGTTTTGGAACTCACCACTGCCTTCGCAAGGCCTTAGCAGATCTGGACGGCACTCCCACTGCCCTCCATCGGCCCCCGTTCTCCCTTCTTTGCTAGCTCCGGTGAGCCTCCCTCCGCCTGGTTCCCACACTTGTGAGGGACTGCTGCGCGAGGAAGAAAGGTCCCAGACCGGCTGGTCCAGGAAGGGTAGCCCCGGTCCAATACTTAGTTGAACCAGGGTTTAAACCAAGAAATAGAGCATTGCACCAACCGAACCAGCTTTTGAACCGGCCCACTAAGTGAACAAGCTGTGTGCCTATGTGGCACAATCTGGACCACTCGTCCTGAATCGAACAGCCCTCATTTTTTTTCCGATTTAAGGTATTTTGCTCCACTCTATTAAGAAAATTATTAAAATGCTGAGATCTCGATTAAATCATAGAAATTGCATCGTAACTCCAAAAATGATGAACAAACAGTCCTTTTTTATCAGAAAAATCCAATGGATTGTTTGAAAATACTTTTGAAACCTGATTACAAACGATGCTCACTGATATACTTAAATATAGATCTCTTGCTTAGTTAATTAGTCTAAATGACTCAATGTTGTGATTAGACTTTGAAAACCTTATATCTTAACTCTGATGATTATCTTGAGACATGAAGTCATACTTGACTAGACTAGATCTAATCTTTTTGTCTTAACCACTTTTGTATATTAATCTTATGCCTTGAAGGTAATTTTGATGATATCTTGATAATATGATTGATCCAAATCTTATGACATATCTAGATCTATTGACCTAAAAGTTGATCTCTATTTTACTTATCATAACTTGATCTAATATTGAACCCCAATGATGTTAGAACTTGATAAATGATCTAAAGACTTGATTTTTGGACTTGCATATTGACCAGAATAATTAGGGTTACACATGTACCTAGAAAGCCTAGGTAGGCCATTCACACTCGAATATATTTTTACACTTGAAGAAATGTTGGACATATTGAAATATGGTTTTATTATAAGTGAATGACCCAACCCTAAGGTTGAAAAAGGAAAAGTGTAACCCTAATCTCGAATATTGAAACCTGATATTCTGAACCTCATGATCTTAACCCTTGATCCAATCTTGATGATTTAGGATCTGACTCGAAGGGTTG
This sequence comes from Alisma plantago-aquatica, assembly GCA_963693085.1. Lineage (NCBI taxonomy): Eukaryota > Viridiplantae > Streptophyta > Magnoliopsida > Alismatales > Alismataceae > Alisma > Alisma plantago-aquatica. The sequence goes on along the minus strand of OY856413.1, from coordinate 1,169,123,405 downwards.
ACCTATTGATCGAATATTGATTATACTCAAAATCTCGGTGAAAGGTACGCTATTTATATAAATCCTCCTTGATTGTATTGAAGATACTTTTACGTATCTCTTGATCGTATACTTGGCTATTTATTTGGATGAGCTATTGTTCCGTATGATTAGTCTTCTGTTTTTCTATATTATACTTTGAAAAACATGAAAACATAAATTGAATGCCCATTATGACTGCCCGTATATTGATAATGATGATGATATTGATAATGTTGATAATGTTGATATTGAGCACAACAACCCCCTCATTTGGAGGTGGGACTTGTACATTGGCTTCCTATGTTCCTATGGTGAAAAGGGGCCTAGTGACCTTCCCCATCGCGTTGGGGTAATAGAGTCATACAAATTATATAAGCATGCTTCTTGAATTACAGCATAATGGGAACTCGTAATAAAAGTTGAATTGTTTAAAAACTTGTCAAATAAATGTTGGTTTTGCAAATTGCTTATTATTCTTTGAAATATAAGTCCTGCCAAGTATACATATTTTGTTATAAACCGTTTTACTTGATTTTGATAGCGTACCGTGCAATTGCATGATTGTGTCTTGATTTTATTGATTTTAGGAAATACAAATGGAATATTGGATAAGATCGCTTCCGCACTCTAATTACTCTGATGACAAGAAAAATCGGATATATCTCCATATTGGGTTAGTATGTTCTTTATTTATCCAGTTTTTGAGTTATTTATTTCTTATTGTATATGCCAGTGTGTTAGATCCTACGGGGCCACTCAGGGACGGGCGCTTCAATCCTTTTTCTACTGTTTCGGCAGTAGGATTGGGATTGGGGTAAGAACGGTTCCGTGATAGTTGGTATCAGAGATTTCACACTCCCATATACTTTAAGTAAATAATTTCTCAAGTCTCTTACACCCAAGAAACCCTAAAGTCCATAATGGTGAAAATTGAGGTGTCTAGGCTCGGGGTCCTGACATAATTTCTCCTATCCGTCTTCACGGTGGCTGAGATCCCCCGCTCTACCTGGCCTCAATTGATCCAGAACTGGACCTAAAGGTTCTCTTATGAAACCTTAGAGAGTCTTCTAGAATCTCATCTCTTCTTTAAGGACAATCCTAAGCCACCCATGTAGATGAAGATTAGGTAGTCTTCTCATCTCATCATGTGGTCTTTCTCATGACCTTTCACCACATGATGTCTTGATTATGGGTAGCTTATGCATGGGAAAATGAATATTGCTAAATCATGAAAGTTGATACCATGATCTGACTTGAAATTGAAAACTCGATTTTGATCAATTAATTTTGAGATCAAATACTCATGATGACCCTAATTGCAAACTCGATTTAATTAAAGCTAGACTTCATGCTTACTATGTTTGAGGTAAATGATACGAATTATGATTTGATGAAATAAGGACAACTTATACCTTATACCTTATTGTTGATGAGGTCCCTATTTGATCAAATCCATGCTGCCCTATTATTTTGACTAAACCTCAAACATAGTTAAGCAAACTCTTATCCTATTTGATGCTCATCATGACTATGCTATGAAATTGACTAAGTCTAGGACTCCCAAAACCATGATGTAAGACTATTGATGCCTTTTACAATCTCGATTTTGGTATGATGATGATGGGCTAGTTTTTGCACTATTATGCTCTAATTCCTCGAATGTCAAATGAAAATCCTCAATTTTCTGAATTATATCACTACCTTGATCATGAAAGGAAAGAATTGAAAATCTTGACATTATTGACCTATTATCTTAAAGTTTGATCTTATGACCTTGATATATATGATTTAATCATCGATACTCTCCCTATTTGAATAAACTCAATTGATAATGACTAATGTTGGTAATGTACTAGATTATGGTGGTAGTTGACTCATGACTCCCCTAACCTAGGTCACATCCCTATTTTGACTACCTCTAAATTTTCACCTTGTTGATTATTTAGAGCTCGGAAAGGTTTTCCCTTCCACCCTATTTTGATTGGTTGACCTAAGCCTTATAGGTTAAACCCATGGTTGATACTTGATCCTGAATATTGACTTGATAATGATCTTGAAATATGACAATGTTGACTATAGCTTGTGGTTTATTTCTGAGATAGACCTAGGTCTAGATCATTCATCAACCTTGGAAACATGATAATGAAATTATGATATGTTGCTCGAATATTTCTTGAATAATGTTGCTCGAAATTGGATATAGATGAATGATACCCCCTAAGGTCTAAATAGGAATCTAAACCCTGGCTTCAAAATTTTGGACCTATGACTTTTGATCTCGACTCTTGATATTGATATATAATATTGCGACTCACAATTATCAAATCTCAATAATGGTACAAATCTTATGATCACACTATTTGGACATTAAGATGTATGACTAATGACTTCAACATCCCAAATCCTGAAAATTTTGAAATGATGACTATATTGACTCTTTTGATTTATGACTTAGGGTTTTGCTCTCATTAGGACTAGGGTGGGACCTTCCCATTGATTTTGAGCTCGAAATGATGATATGATGTTGTCTCAAAATGTTGAACTATTAAATCTCAAATCATGGATATATAACCCACCTAGGACAATGGAGAAGCTAAGACCCTGAGATTTTGGGATTGAAAGTCACCTTGCACACTTGATTCAGGATATCTATTTGTTTGACCTAAAATATGATATGTCCAAATTTGTGATCAATATGATGTTTTCCATATTTGTGACTTATATGATGACTTTGGACAATATATGTGCTGATTTTGATACTCAATTGCTCGATGATGAAATAATGTTAGTACCAAGTTGATTATGATATGGAACATGGAATCTCAATTGTGATTTTTGGGACTAATTGAAGTTTGAGGACATGATTTGATTTTATACTTGAGGATACCCCAGTATTTGAGGAAATGACTTAGGTTGAATAATATCAATTTTTGAGGATATTTTGAATTTTGGGGACAAAATTCTTTTTAGGAGGGAAGGATGTGACAAAGTGGATTTTAGAATTATAATAAAATAATTACTCTTTTTACCTCATTATATCCATTAATGGTCCTAAATTAATTTTCTTATCTACATAAGAAAAGTTGAGACTCAAAATCAAAATATGGTGATCAATGTAGTTTTATACACATTATCACACCTCAAATTAGATTTAATCATCACTTTGTCCAAAGAAGAAAATTGATCTATCAAACTTCATCTTTTGGTCCTCAAACTTTTTCTAATGGTTTTCCATGTTTTTGTGAGACTTTGGTCCAAATTTGAGGTCAATTGGACATTCCTACAAGTTCCTATGAATTTTAGAAGTTTTTGTGCTCAAATCCCTTTATAATTGCCTTTTATTGGCTTTTCCATGTCAGCAATCCCAGGGAAAGTATCTGGGGGCAATATCAGCCCTTGGATGCTCCCTCCCGTGGATTGGGGGTCGATCTAATGGCCCGGGGGTTATCTTCTACCTCCCGCTGATTGTGGGAAGGTGTAATTGCGGCCCAAAGGGGCAATCAGCCCCAAGAGGACTCGATTCAAATTTCTGAGCGGACAACAAGACCCACCTCACGATTTCAAATTGATCTAGCCCTATTTTGACCATCGTTCGTTCTCTGTTGTGCCGCCAAAAGGTGTCCCTCGCCCTTCTTTTCTCACTCCGGCGGCTGGGCTACATCTAGATCACGATCTAGCCCTAAACCCCACCCCAACAGTATAAAACGGGTCCCTAAGGTTCGCCATCAACTCACCATAATCAGAACCACACCCTTGCTCATGCCCTCAGCTCCTAACACCCCAATTTTGCCCTGTCTTCCTTCTGCTCACAGTGCGGCGCCGCCGCCCAGCCTTTTTGGGCTTTCCTTCTGCTCACCACCTTTCCCCGTTTTGGAACTCACCACTGCCTTCGCGAGGCCTTAGCAGATCTGGACGGCACCCTCACTGCCCTCCATCGGCCCCCGTTCTCCCTTCTTTGCTAGCTCCGGTGAGCCTCCCTCCGCCTGGTTCCCACACTTGTGAGGGACAACTGTGCGAGGAAGAAAGGTCCCATACCGGCTGGTCCAGGAAGGGTAGCCCCGGTCCAATACTTAGTTGAACCAGGGTTTAAACCAAGAAATAGAGCATTGCACCAACCGAACCAGCTTTTGAACCGGCCCACTAAGTGAACAAGTTGTGTGCCTATGTGGCACAATCTGGACCACTCGTCCTGAATCGAACAGCCCTCATTTTTTTTCCGATTTAAGGTATTTTTCTCCTCTCTATTCAGAAAATTATTAAAATGCTGAGATCTCGATTAAATCATAGAAATTGCATCGTAACTCCAAAAATGATGAACAAATAGTCCTTTTTGATCAGAAAAATCCAATGGATTGTTTGAAAATACTTTTGAAACCTGATTACAAACGATGCTCACTGATATACTTAAATATAGATCTCTTGCTTAGTTAATTAGTCTAAATGACTCAATGTTGTGATTAGACTTTGAAAACCTTATATCTTAACTCTGATGATTATCTTGAGACATGAAGTCATACTTGACTAGACTAGATCTAATCTTGTTGTCTTAACCACTTTTGTATATTAATCTTATGCCTTGAAGGTAATTTGATGATATCTTGATAATATGATTGATCCAAATCTTATGACATATCTAGATCTATTGACCTAAAAGTTGATCTCTATTTTACTTATCATAACTTGATCTAATATTGAACCCCAATGATGTTAGAACTTGATAAATGATCTAAAGACTTGATTTTTGGACTTGCATATTGACCAGAATAATTAGGGTTACACATGTACCTAGAAAACCTAGGTAGGCCATTCACACTCGAATATATTTTTACACTTGAAGAAATGTTGGACATATTGAAATATGGTTTGATTATAAGTGAATGACCCAACCCTAAGGTTGAAAAAGGAAAAGTGTAACCCTAATCTCGAATATTGAAACCTGATATTCTGAACATCATGATCTTAACCCTTGATCCAATCTTGATGATTTAGGATCTGACTCGAAGGGTTGACCTATTGATCGAATATTGATTATACTCGAAATCTCGGTGAAAGGTACGCTATTTATATAAATCCTCCTTGATTGTATTGAAGATACTTTTACGTATCTCTTGATCGTATACTTGGCTATTTATTTGGATGAGCTATTGTTCCCTATTATTAGTCTTCTGTTTTTCTATATTATACTTTGAAAAACATGAAAACATAAATTGAATGCCCATTATGACTGCCCGTATATTGATAATGATGATGATATTGATAATGTTGATATTGAGTACAACAACCCCCTCATTTGGAGGTGGGACTTGTACATTGGCTTCCTATGTTCCTATGGTGAAAAGGGGCCTAGTGACCTTCCCCATCGCGTTGGGATAATAGAGTCATACAAATTATATAAGCATGCTTCTTGAATTACAGCATAATGGGAACTCGTAATAAAAGTTGAATTGTTTAAAAACTTGTCAAATAAATGTTGGTTTTGCAAATTTCTTATTATTCTTTGAAATATAAGTCCTGCCAAGTATACATATTTTGTTATAAACCGTTTTACTTGATTTTGATAGCGTACCGTGCAATTGCATGATTGTGTCTTGATTTTATTGATTTTAGGAAATACAAATGGAATATTGGATAAGATCGCTTCCGCACTCTTATTACTCTGATGACAAGACGAATCGGATATATCTCCATATTGGGTTAGTTTGTTCTTTATTTATCCAGTTTTTGAGTTATTTATTTCTTATTGTATATGCCAGTGTGTTAGATCCTACGGGGCCACTCAGGGACGGGCGCTTCAATCCTTTTTCTACTGTTTCGGCAGTAGGATTGGGATTGGGGTAAGAATGGTTCCGTGACAGATCCTCCTCGAGAAACGTGCATTTCACAGTTTTCCGGCAACAAAATCGCCCATCGGAGGTGCCCGGATCGCTCGATTGACGGCTTTCGTCTCTCCTCTCCTCTCTCTCCCTCTCCTTCTTGGATGTTGTGCAACACAATATGAGATCCCCCTAGGGCCGGCTGTGCTCTTCTTAGGTCATAAGACCACTTTACGGCTCTGAAAAAGCTCAACCGTCGGATTAAAATGCTCCGTTTTAGTGCAGAAAATTGCCAGGTGCCGACGTTGTCGATAGTATCGACCCCCAGGTCGATGGTATCGACCATGATACAAGTTTTTCCTTCCAAAATCATGTTTTGGGTTGCTTTCTAATGATTTGTCGATGCTATTGACACCAGGGTCGATAGTATCGACTCTGGACAATGCAAAAGTGCCTGAAAAAGTGCCGAAACATGTGTATAAGTCTGGGGATTATATAAAATCATATAAATATGATAAAAGAAGTATAATTTGATGCAAAAAGAGTTTAAAGGCCAACTATAGTGAATTATGCAAATATAATCAAGAAAATGACAAATACATGCATACAACAGATATAAAATAAGCCTATAAAAGTGACTCAAAACCCATGCATCACTATCTCTTTGACGAAAAGATCCTTGTCAGAACTAGGCTCACCATATACAATAGTTTAGATCCAAATGTTGGAGTCAGAGGTGTTTGTGATATGCAAGGTAATTGTGAATTCACGATATTCTATATGAGAAATATCAAACATAACACTATTGATACCTATGCTAAGGTCTCCTTTGAATCCATTTGGTGGTATTTGGTACCAAGTGTTAATATATTTTCCCCAGATAGTTTTTAAAGAAAAAGGTGTTAAAATGGTTTTAGGTTCTAGAATAGTGATTGTATTGATGTTGCTTTTATATATGTTGTCCTATTTTTTTCTTCTTCTTTTAAGATTTAACGCACCACAAACATCCCATGATGAGATCTTCATCTAGAAGAATTTGTCAAAAAACACAGGTAGCGAGGACCCAATCTATGATGCAATGTAGAGATTTTATAGATCAATGTTTGTTTTTGGATATGTCTTTGGTTCCCCCATTTCATGTAGCATTCTATATCATCGAGGGCTGAGTGGGCTGCTTCTTTAGAGTCAAAGATGATAGCAAGGGTATTAGGAAATTGGGAGAAGGAATGGAAATTTGGCTATGATGCAATGTCTTCCATGCAGTATAACTGATTTTCTTTATCATGTGCAACAATAGAATTTGAGTAGGATGGTAAATCAATATGTTGTGTTGTAATATTGTTTTTAGAAATGTTATCTTGTTCTTTTGAAGTAAAGAAGTTCTTATTCATCATTCTCTCAGGTGTTGTATCAAGCAGGTTGATAAAAGGAACTTTGATGATATTCTTTCCTTTGTTCTTCTATTTTTGGCTTTCAGATGATCTGATTTCCTCCATGATCATTGTTTTATGTTTTTGCGCCGTGTCTGAATCGAGGTTGGTGGCGGCAGATGGATTTTTGTGGAAAAGGGAAAGGTTTGTAGGAGTCTTGGAGGGAATTGTTATAGTTGTCGACAAATGGTGAGGAATTCTAGGCCTTTTGTTTTGGATGTTCAAGTTGGTTTCTATTTGTGAAAGAGAGGATGCATTCCTTCTCTCCCATACCATTTTCCTATCAAAAGGCTTTTGGATGACTGCTGATGTCTTTTTAGAGTTGATGGGGAAGTACCAAGAAGGTGTATGAAGTGTGATGTAAGAGAAAGTGGTGGAGACACATGTAGGGTCTTCTGTGATGAGCTTAATGATATAATTTTTTTCTACTAATCTAATCTTAATGGAAGCCGATAGAGTGATTGCTTGTTTAACAGAGAAGATGCAAAAGGCTTTGATGTAATTAGATGTGTGTAGGGTATCATGGATGACAAATTGGAGGGTTACTCCAATAGAGTGAGAAATAGTAAAGAAGACTTCAACCTCCCACAGATGTGGGGGAAGGTCAGAGATGGGAACCCTGATCCTCTAGAACTAGCAAGAAAAGATCATTGTTTAGGAGTCCATTTCAAAATGTTGGCTTGAACAAAGCTAGTTCCGTAAGGTATAGTCATAACTTTACCAAATAAATGATTGAGTTTTGTTCCTTCAGGGACAAGATACAAGAGTTGTGATTGGGATAAAGTTTTCGATTTAAGGACTGTGTGACCAGGGAGAACATGAGCAATGGCTCTGGTAACATCCAAGATGTTAATAGTATTGGTGTCAATGTTGTTGGTGATGGAGACTAGGATGCTACGACAAGTAAAGACTTTGAGAAGGCGCATATAATTTTTCAGTAAGGCAATGGGCAATTCCTTCTCAAGGTGTACAGCAGGAGCCATGTTGAAAGGTTGTGGATCAACTGAGGTGGAGGGGTGAAGATGGTGTGTAGGTAGGGCAAGTAGAATAGATCGGTTGACGTCCTTATAAGAGGAATGAGAAACAGTGTATATACTAGTGGGCAAGTAGGAGGGGTGAGATAGGGGATGTTTGGCGGTATGTAGAGGATCAATATCGCCTGAGTTAGGGATATGGAGGCATGAAAAGGGGTTTAGGTATGCAGGTGTTTTTTTATTGGGTTGTGGTCTCTTAGTAGATTTGGCAGCTCTCTTATCGAGCTAAAATCTATCTGTAATCACATGTTTTGCATTATGGGTGTGAAAAACATGAGGTTTGAGACCTATGTTTCCCTATAGAAAGACATCATTTGTTTGGGTAGTGGTAGGAAAGGTGGCCATGCATGTTGTAGATAAAGCAACGAGGAAGAGTTTTGCATTGAAACTTTGTGTGTCCACTTCTACTGTATCTGAAGCATCACAGAGAGGACTGATGTGGTTTTCATTTATATGCAACGAGAATCTATTTGTATGGATTTGTATATATAATGAAGAATTCAATGGCTATTTTAGTAGAAGTGGCCAATCTAAGTGGTTGAAAGTTTAAATCATATGACAGGGAATTTTGTTGATGTTTCGAGAAAATGATTTTCCTCTATATCATCGACCGGGGAGGAATAAAATGCATTGCTGAAAGAAAACTTTGAATAGACATACCGTCCCGCTTGTAGGTTGTGGCTCAGGGCTGATGTTTCAGTGCCTTCCTCATATGAAGGAGGGGATGGTTTAGGTGATGTGTTGATTTCTACCGGGTTTGCAAAGGATCCTAGATTTGGTTGATGTTTCTCTGGTACAAATAGCTGGTCCGGTGAACAAGGATGTAAGTTCTATCATATTTTTAGAGTAGAAATCAATCACCCACACCAAGAGTGTTCAATCAAAGGTCTGGGGGAGATACATAGTCCACTCTCTTCTGAGTTTGATATCATCAATCATCTTAGTCCATCCTTCAACTATGCGCATGTTGGTTTTTTTTTTATCATTGATAACTGTGATCTCAAACTCTTTATTTCAAATATGTATCTTGTTTTTTCCTGATATGATGTTGAACTAATGATATCTCCATTCTCTTGGGAGTATCACAAAGATTCTGTTGTCTGGTTCGTCTAGGGGATATTCCATTGAAAGGAAACTTGGTCGCCATGTTAGGGGATCTTGCTTTGTAGGCAAAGCTTTTCTGTTTCTAAGATATTTGTGTGTTGTGTTTAGCTTTGAAGACTTGAATGATATATAGTGGTGTGTTGAATTTTAGGGTTTTCTTTTTCCTCAACGTGGTATAGATATGTCCCCATGTTCTCATGATTGGGAGTGGCGTTGTTGCAAGGTAGTTGGTTTTGAGAAAATAAGCAGCGTTAGTTGTTGTCGACACCTGATAATGTGAGTTCCCCAATGGTGACTATTAGTTGTTGACTGCGGTGATAAAAAGCTCGTGCACATCAGTGACAGGTGACGCAACCACAATGTCTATTTCTCGATGAGGGACACATACATATTTTTCTATCAATGTTTTTGAGGAGATGGTGTTGCACTATCAGGAGACAAAATCTATAGAAGCGTCGCCTAAGCAGAGAGGTAGGGAGTAGAAGAAGTTGGGTGGTACCTGAAGAGGGGAAATAGGTGTAGAAGGTGAATCACCGATGTGATTTGGAGAGGGTGGTGCTTCTAGAGAGAAGTTGGAGCTTTCTCTCTCAAGCTACGTCCCCTAGAAAACTATGTGCTCGCTTTCTCTTATGTCACCCCTCTTTCATAGTCGGTGTTTTAGTTTATAGTTTCATCTTTGTATAATTAACAATGTTGCATATGTACACTTTAATTTTGTTTCAACTCTCCTTGTATTTCACAAAGTTGTTTAGTTATGAGATATTATTATTAGTTAAGCCATGTTTTTCCTCAGTAAGGTTCCATGAATCATGGTGATCATTACTGTAAGTCCCCTCTATTAGCCTATTTTGTTCTTGAAAGAATGAATTATGATTGATCAAATATCTTTTCTTGTGGCAGCATGACAAAAGATCAAACTTCAAACATCGTTTGTACCTTTCCCAATGTTTTGAATGACTATGAATACAAATAACTCTATATGATAACTTTACCCTTCTTCTTTTAGTTTTTTGTCATAAATTCCTACCTTTTCTAAAAATTCTGAAACCCCTCTTGCTACCTACTTTCAAGAATGCTAAAAATCCCCCCATCCACTCACAAACCACATCTCATTTTTTTCCAATATCAACCTCTCTGCGTCACTCGAGTTTATTTAGTTTTTTATTTACCTCATTTTCTACACATCTCCTATTATGCGTCGATAGAAAAAAAAATAGGATTTGAGTGGGTCTAGATTGGATAAGTGTATTGCCTTCTGCAAAATAACTTAATATGGACCAATTTGGACCCAAAATTTTCTACAAGACATTTTACTTAGATAAAAAATAATTTTATAATATAGTAAAGAAGGTAACTCCATTTTCTACGCTTCTTCCAATATTATTAAACATATATTAAAGTGTTACACATATATTCATATTTTCATTTTATAGTTTTTGTAATCATTAATGTACTAGATAGCTTTAAGTTTGTATTGAAAGTAGTAAGAACTCAAGTTATGTGATCATCTACACCCTTACTGGAACTAAAGCCATATGAACACCTCAACTCATTGTCTCAATCAATGCATCAAATTTTAAACTAAAAAATGACTTCTAATGGCATAATTCAAAGTTGAACTAGGTTGGCTCGTGGTTTAGTTGGCTATGAAGAACTGATTTGGGGAAGCTTTCTCTAATCAAACCACACGAGATAATTTATTGAGTTGACACAGTGATTCCAATTGCTATGAGTTCAATAAATAAACATTCCACTACAAAGTTGGCTTGAATGTAGGATTGTCAAACCCCAGAATAAAGGAATTTGCCCTATTCCCTTTAGTTTCTTTAGGTGTTTTAGGTGTTATGGAGGTTTTCCTTTTTTTTTACCTTGACTTAGGAACAAAATAAACCTAAATGGAGAGAAATCAAACCCCAAAACCTTCGGCTTGGAACAAAATTGACATGAACCTCCAACATATAACTAGATATTGGTTCAATTCTGATTGAAATTCTAGTGATATTTTTTGTAAATAAGGTAACAAAATTTCAATTAAATATTTGCATCAAATTAGTGTTTTAGATTAAGATTTTTTGCATGGTTCATTCTAATATTGTCAATTCAAGGTTGGAGATTGAAAACACTAAATACAGGTTAGATTCATAGAAATATGCTTTTTCTTAGAATCATATGTTATCTAGATTGTTGCGGGTCAGGGTGATAAGAAAATAAGTAGAATTTGGTTGAGAAAAATCCAAACTAATGATACGACTAGATATAAAGACATCAAAGTATGGTAAAACATATGATACTACGTAATCTGATTAAGGACATGGATTCAAATTGAATTTTGTCATGAAATAAGTGTCAAGTTTGAAAGATGAAGTCCATTTTAAAGACTATCAGTTGGCATATTTGTAATATTTAGGTCCAATAAAAGTGAAATCAAAATTCGATTTATATATTCTCTAACATTCACTAAAAGCATATTATTTTAATTATTTATGCTTTACAACTAATTTAAAGCTTCAAACAAATTTAAATAAATAATAATCAACTAGAAAGTAACAAAAATGTAAATGAAGGAAATGCCTTAACATATATTTTTATTGCATTGGGAAAAATATTTTGATTATTATGATGTTATAATGAAATCCACCTTATTATGAATCTCCTCCTCGAAATTCAACTAATCTTATCAAATTCTTTTTAGATTTACGAGTTATATGATTCCATGATTCTTCTAGAGCTAACATTATTTATGTAACTCTCAAATCATAAATGTAACTAGTTACTTTTCATACTGAAATACAGAGTATCACGGTTCTACAAAAACCAAACTAAGAGGTTATTCTTTATATGATAATGTCATATGAAGAAAAACTACGCAACAAAACTATTTCTTACAATGATAATTGACATATCTTTGAGGATTACAATGATACTAGATCTCAATCTTATTTAGATTCTTTGGTGTAATCCATTTAAGTAAATTTTTGGTCTTGTATATGTAGTTCCAAAATTACAATGTATTATGGTTTGCAAGATGTGTAATAACTATTCTCAAATCCTTCTACTAGTAACATGAATGGTTTATTTATACAATTCTTAAGCAACATACCATTTGAAATGAGAATCATCACCTATTCATAATATTTTTAGGAGCACAACACCTCATTGTACTATCCACTACAAGCATCACCGCCTCTTCATTATATTTGCAAAAAGAATATAAAATATTCAAAGTATTTGTAATAAGCATCACCTAAATCAAAATACTCTTAGATATCCATGTCGAACAAGTCACTTCATGTGTAGATATATGCATGTACTTGAAAATCATAGCATACCACAAAATTCTAAGTAATTTGCATACTACTAATTTGCATCACCTAATGATACTCATTATCATTGTTTGACTTGCACTCACGAAGCTTAAAATTAGGCTCATGAGAAACACACTTTCATAGGTCAATTAATTTATTAAATGTGAATTGCACCAGTCTTGTCTCCTTGTCATAAATTAAATAGAAAATCATATCATAGACAATGTTGTGACAAATTCTCATTGAAAGATCTTGGTAATCATGAAATATCATTCATTTTTTGGTTCATTATGACTTTGAACGCAATTTGGTACACTTTCGATCATGATTTAATATGTTTTTTCAAACATCAATATCAAAGCTAACCCACTGTAATGACTATAACTATAAGTGCATCTAGATTTTGTAGTTCTATCATTTTTGGGTCCTATTTATGTTTCTTCTACAAGTAAGCCTATTGGACAAATTTAGATATTCTCTCATAAACAAAATGAATGTTTGTCCTTATACATAAAATACAGTTGATAATCAACCAACATCATTTCTGATAAACATTTCTCAAAATGACCACAATTTCCATCTTCATCATTTTTAATTGACATGGTTTAGATATTGTGTAATTCCCCAACATAATTGTTATTATCATTTTCTCTTTTAGGACCACTATATATCAACTTAGTTCATAAATCACCTTTCTTTAAAATTAGAATCCTATATATCCGTATAATTAGGGTTTTTAAATCCATAGATGAGTAAGGTGTTGAATCCTTTCATGATTATCATATTCCTCACCTAATAAGGGTTTTTGTGAAATTTCCTTAATTCAGTTATCTCATACATATAAATGCCTCATATTTTCTTGATATGATTAAATAGAATCTAAAGATATGGGATTCATCACTTTCTCTCTCTATGAATGATTCATTCCATTTCTAGGATGGAGCGTTAGGGCTGACCATGGGGGGTGTAGGTCCTACCAACGAGGGCTCTTGTCGAGCTGTAGCTTCCTCTACCACCATCATCTGGCAATCAGTGCTTTGGATGACTTCCATAACAACTCAATTATCATGTATGTTTTTGGCAAGAAAGTCTACATCTAGCAAATCTATGGTTGGATGTTGAGGATGTGGAAACCATAGGGTGAGGTATAGGTTTACCCTATGAAGGATGGGTTGTTCCTTGAGTGTTTTTCTACTGAGGAAGATATGGCAACTTCTTTAGAGCAAGGCCTGTGGTTTTTTGATAACCAACTAGTGTTAACTCATAAATGGACTGCAAAGGCAGATGTTTGATGGACCACTCTTACCATGCAACCCTTTGGGTTACCTTCCCCGACATGGGATATCACTGAACTAGGAGGGTGCTCACCATTATCAACTATGCATTGGGAACTCTGAAGGTGGTCGATTTTTGGCTGGAAGGCAGGCACGGTGGAGAACCACATCTATGCATAGAGGTCGGAAAAAGATGAAAAGTCATCCCATATGGTGATGGTTGAGCTACCAGATGGTCATGAGATGGAGATAAAGGTTCTTTATGATGCAATGCCTGAGCATTAATTGCCTCAATCATAAGGTATTTGGGGATATGCCTAGTCATTGCCCAAGGAACCTAGAATCTCACAAGGAACCACCAATTGTTAGAGGCAGATCCAATAGTCAGAGACCTATGAGAAGAAATAAGATGAGGGAAACTATCAAGGTGAATGAGTCTTCCAAGATCCTTGGTGCAGCTACACAGACTCATGCAGGACAAGTTGTTATAGAGGACTGTGTTTTCACTGATGTGGGTGTGGCTAATGGGACTACCCCCGTTAAGGAGACAATGGTTCTTAAACCTAATCTGAGTGTTGTCATGACATAGGAGGGTACAATTATGGAAGAGGGACAAATGTTATATGATAATCCCTTCTAGATAATAGAAGAATAAGAGGTGGAAGAGGTGGCCTTCCAATATGCGAGAAGAATCATTACCAGAAGTAGTTGTGGTGGTGAGATGAGTAGCAGAGGCAGAGGTAGGGGAAGAGGAGGAACCACCCTGGGCAGGGGGTTTCATACAGATCATCCAAATGAAGATCCTTGTATGAAATGTCCTTGATGCTTCTCTTCCTACCAAACATAGAACACTCAAATAAATCATACAGGAGAGTAAGGAAAGACTAGAGGTGTTTGTCATAACCAAGATAAAAAGGTAAGTGGGACAATGGATCAAAGGTTTATTATCTAATGGTTGGGATTCGATTTCCAATCTAAAACATGTAGAGGGAAGCAATATTGTGGTTGGGTGGATCCCAAGGATTTGGGATGCACAATCAATTCATGGGACATGTCAGTTAATGACCTTGAGATGCATAAACACAAGGGTTTTCCATTGCATCATCTCTGATGTCTATGGGTCAAACTCTGTTATGGATCTAAGAAGGCTATGTGAGTCCATCATGTCTACTACCCAACGATCCCTCCCACATCTGGTTATAGGTGATTTCAACCATGTGAGGCAAGTGAAGGAGAAGATAGGGGCTTCCCCATTTTGGATGCTATTCATGGAAAATTTAATGAGGTTGTGGATTTAACTAACCCAATGGAGCTCAACATGAAAGGTGGCATCACTACTTGGCACAATAAAAGATTTCAAGTTTGACATATTTCTAGCAATCTTGACAGAGGCTTAGTTAATTAGACTTGGATAGATGTCTTCTAGGAGTTGCCATTAATTTAGGGGCGCACCCTAATAGTGACCACACATGGATGGAGATGGTGCTAGCTACCCAACCTTCTTTTAACAGGCCATTTCTTTTCTTAAATCACTCGATTTCTTGACCTAGTTTTGTAGGCATTGTCACGAAAGTCTGAAGACACACAATGGTGGATAAACCATTATTCTTGGTTATTGAGAAACTGAAAAGGATCAAAGCTTCTCTAAAATCTGGTCTAAAGAGTTATCTGATCTTCCTACACTTATCATGGAGGCCCACAAAGTCTTCAAGGATGCTACCATGGATCTCAGGACTGACCCTACTACTAAGGAAAGAGGAAGATTGATGAAGTGGCCAACAAAATACTCCTTAAATTGGAGAAATCTAAAGAAGTGAGTTATTGGCAATATAGCAGGTTGAAGTGGATCAAAGAAGGGGGGATAAAATCCAAGGTCAATCACGAAACTATCAAGAGGAGCAATATGAGAGATCACATACATAATCTAATTGATAAATATAATGCCCTTGTAGATGAACAAATGAAGGTGGGTAGTCTGGCAGTAAACAATTTCTAAGATCTATATAATCTTGAAGTCAGACCTAGTTCTATTACTAGTCCTCTTCCTCAATGTGCGACAGATGAAATGAACATGGGTATTCTAAATATTGTGATGATGAGGAGATCTAAAGGGTCACTTTCTCCAGTGGCGCTTACAAAGCACTAGGGCTAGATGGATTTAATAAAAAAATTTCCATTCTTGTTGGTTCATTATTGAAGGTGATGTCTTTAGGGCTATGTAGTGGCTATTATTCAAGGGGAGGATGGTTAGACTGGCTAACCATGCCTTCATTAAAATCATTCCCAAACATAATTCTATTTCTACGATGAAGGACTTTTGGTTGTTAGTCTACTTCTCAAATAACTACAAAATCATCTCCAAGGTCATTGCCAATAGAATCAAGTCATCCTAGCTATGTTGATTTCTGGGAATCAGTCAGCTTTTGTGCAAGGCCAAGAGATCTCTAATAATGCATTTTAGCTATTGATTTTTTTTGGACTTCCGAGTGAATAACTGAACCAAGAAGGCATGTCTCAAGGTGGACATATCTAAAGCATATGACTATGTCAAGTGGTCAAGGCTATGGGACATGATGAGACCATTGGGGTTTGTTGCGAGGTTCATGAGTACCATAAAAAATGTGTTGAGACAATCTCCTTCTCCATGCTTACTAATGGAGTCATCTAAAGGACTATTCAAAACTTCTAACAACTTCAGACAAGGTGATCCCATGTATGTGTGCTCTTGTCCTTTGTTATGGAAAACCCCACCAAGCTAACATACATAGCCAGAAGGGGTGATAAAACCTTTTAAGGCACAAGGTACTAAGATGCTCACTCATATGATTTTTGTTGATGATATGCTTTTCTTTCTTACTAGACATGGAAATACATGATAGGATTCAAAAGAATCCTTACTGTAAAGAGTGGTACCCGAAAGGGGATCCACTCACAATGATATAATACAAGAGCCATGTAATAATAAAGCAGCGGAAACAAAACTATTACAAAGTCACTTCATTTTCATTTATACAATTGTTCCTCACCATAATAGGTGGTTTTACAAAAACTTGAACTAAGTACAACTAAAGCCAGTAGCAGAGGGTAACCTAGCCATTCCAAGCCATCCTTAGGTACAATTTCCTTTATATGATCACCGGACATCCTTGATCTTTTAATGCACCTAAACCTGGGTGGAAGGGAACATCACCCAGAACATAGGAAACAATAAAGAGGTCAGCAAAGGCTGAGTATGTACATATATAAAACATTCTGGGCATTATATAAGGTTAAAATTACAAAAAGAGATGTTCCCACAATAAGAGAGGGCTATTTGCAATTAGGTATGTTCAAGAGAAAAGTAACAAAAGAAATGAAGCAAAAGAAATGAGGCATATTAAATTCAGATTACACGCATGATAATAAAAGAGTGTCTTGCCATAACATTCATCCACAAATTCTTTTTGAAACAATAATATTTGCATGCATAACAATGTAGACTAAATATACCTAAAACAGGGCCATAACACCATAGGATCATGGCCTAAAAATAAACAAGGGTGGAAACGCACACCCCGGGCGGAATACGCACGCCCTATATAAATATGGTTGTACATAAGTACCACTATTCTAGATATTCTAGTCATACAAGCAGCATGCTATAATAGAGTGGCAAGACTTATCATTTTACTCTTTTTCAATAAAGACAACATGGCAGGAGGGGTCCAATGACCCAAATGAGCATAACAACATAAATATCACAGAAAAAAAAGGAATTCATATCAGGAGCAATAAATGTCCAAGTATATAGATTTTAAAAGGGATTTACAATTCAAGAGATGCCTCATTAAAAGATATATGGATTTCAGTCATTTAATGCCCAAAATAAAAATAGAGAGTGTACATACCTGATCTTCATGACTAAAGATTAACTCAATAGTTATACTTGGTCCCCAAAGTCAAGTATGCATCCTAGGAACACAAAAGGTGTGTTAGTCAATCCATAGCAACCCATGTGTACATTCCTATCATGATTTTCATATTGTTCTTATCCTAGTACCAATCACCTAATGAAATATTAAGATCTTTAATCTTATTAGGTGTAGATGAGATTCCTTGGGTATGTATTTGAATTCTAAGATTCATGTTAGTCATCAAGAGTATTCATATTTCTAGATTACATATATAGGTGTTGGTAAAATATGTATTCCTACCATTTAGGGTTGTAGATCAAGTTCAGTCAATATGGGTTAAGTATATGCTTAGTGCATGGTATATTTACTAGAATGTCGTATTAAATAAATCTAGGGTTTTATTCTTGCATACACTAGTATATAAATATGTCTCATTAAGTTTTCAGTTACCATCAAATATAGGGCTAAACATTTAAGGTTTCAATGCACAAATTGATTCTAGCACCTAGAATATGTTCAATACAATTTACTGATTTTTAGACTGTGTTGTTTGCTAGTCAATTACATATGTACACATAGATAAATGTACATTTTGATGAGGTCCCATTAGTTATAGTGGATAGTCTATAATAATGTAAAAGACTACATAATTTCTTGGCAATCTAACCACCCACACGAATAAATATGTTAGTATTGTTGACTTGAGAAACTATTAATAATAATATGCATACGTATACACCAAGTAATACACATAAGCGTAGATGAATTTATTGATCGGGTCAACTATGCTTTAAGTTTTTAGATATTATCTTCATACATTGTCTATTTTCCTTATCAACTCTTTTAGTTGGTTTATAAGATCTGAAACGTACGAGAAGGATACTGACCAGTACATCAAGTGCCTTATTAACATCCAAGGATCAATACTGGTTCCAGGCTGGCTCCTTTCTTCTTGGATCATTGAAGCCTTGCTGTTGGTGGCACATGAGGTTACATCGTCTGAAAGCTAACAATCAGAATGAACTGAACCAGAACAAGTCTGCGCTTGCTGGTATAGGGCGACTTCTGATCCAAAGGTGGCGTGGTGTTGTAGTGTGCGATCAGATTTGTTGATCATTCCCAACAGTCGAGGAGGATTTGAGGAGGTCCTGGCGAGGTCGAATCCATAAGGGTCGTGTATGTTGACGTGTATTTTACTACGCGCTTAAATGCAAGTATACGCGTCGATAAAATAGGCCTTTGTGAGGCCCGAATCAAACTCAGGGATACGTGAATTATTAGAGACTTCTACTAACTAATCGCAATCAGCTAGACCAAATAATAAAGTAGGGTTTTGTTGTCGAAATTAAAAGAAAATAAAATGAAAAAAAGAAAACAATCGATTAAAGGTTAATTTAATCAATTCACAAAGGTATCTTTAGGATGGCGGTTTCACCGCGGGTCAACATTGTATTATGTTTTATATAATTCCTCACACTTCTCTCTCTATCTGGGTAGTGGCCTGAAAACAGAATTACCCACTGTCATGGTGTAATTCACTACTTAGGTTTAGGTTGATTCCACCGTCATAGTAATCATTCCCCTAAACTAAGCGCATTAAGAACGATCTCTCAGTTTCCACCATTAATTTTACAACTCCTTTGTCAAGGGTTTTATCGATTAATGTAGGTTTCGTCTCTTTTCAACTGTTAATCCTTCTGTCGAAGTGATTAAGGGCATTAAGTTATTATTATGGTGATCAAGCATAACAATATATATGGAGAAAACGAAGCTATACCACGGATTTAAGAGAGAAAATATAAATTATCAATATAAAATTGTCATACAATGCATTCCCGGGCTACTCCCGGTCCTAAAGATGGAGGGTTTTAGCCTCTCATGTTCATCTCACACAAATACATGGTAGAAATAGGGGAATTCATAAGAAAAACGTGAAACAAGTGGGAAAACCCCTGAACGGAGAAGAACCGGTAGATCCTTGGCGTAGAACACGAGCTTCCCCGCCTGTCGGTGGAGGAAATCGTCTTCGGCAGCATCCGGATCGACAGGGATGAGCTTCTGGCCTCCGTTCTCCTTTCTCTCCTTCCTCGGCACTCGTGCAATTCAAAATGAGATGATCCACTAACTGGGCGGCCGTCATTAGGTATAAGTCCCTAATTAGGTCGTCAAATAACTCCAGCCGTCCGATCGAGATCAAAACAGATCCAACGCATATCTGCCGGCGTCGATACCATCGACGCGGGTCGATGGTATCGACCCAGCGTATTAGCGGCAACTTTATTTTCTTTCCGTCTGAGCGCCTGTGGTCATCTCGATACCATCGACTTGGATGTCGATGGTATCGACTCATGTAGCGTCGGTTTTATCTTTTAGGGACGCTGTAGCTCTCCATGCGTCGATGGCATCGACTTTCGTCGATGGTATCGACGGCTTCCTCACCAGCAACCTGAAGGGATCTCGATGCCATCGACTTGGGTGTCGATGGTATCGACTCTGTGCTGCTCCTCTCGGCTGGCAACCTGTGGCTTGGTCGATGGTATCGACTTCCGTCGATGGTATCGACGGAAGCAGATACTTGTTTTTCCTGAAATTCCAACACAGGACCAAGTAAATCCACACAATTTATGATAAAATGATAAATAATGTGCAAAATGATAAAACAAAGGGGATTTGACATAATATGATGGCAAAGACCGAAATGAGTGAATTATGCAATATTATCCATAAAAATGACTAATTAGTGCACAAAACACATATGAAAAAGGTCTATAAATGCGACTCAAAATCATCGCATCAAACTCCCCTAAGCTTAAACATTGCTCCCCCTCGAGCAACTAATCCTTAGAATAGAATTGCAGATGTCAACTAAAAATCAACACACCAACCCACATCCCATGTGACTCCCACCGAACATTCTCAAACCGGCCTTCCCTAACCACAGAACAGTAATTACCCTAAAGGCGACAATAATCATCAATAGGAGAAATTATCCTTCAAACCGATGACCACTATCACATAAGGCAATTAACATAATAAAATTCGCCGATTCAGCATTGGTGCATCTTGTGATCGCCTGCCCTACGTTGCTTGCCCTAACTACCATCTACATGGAAGCAGTTCTCCTGATAATCATAAGTGAGGAGAAATTCATGGTGGCCTACCAATTCGAGCAACGGGTGGATGGAATGGGTGGTTCATGGAAGAGCTTGGAAGTATTGCACAATTTCAAAATGCATAAAACAAAATGTCCTAAATGATGCAAATGCACATTAGAAATGCCCTAATGCCTAAAATTGGGTGAAATGATGTATGCGCTAACCTTCCATCCCAATATGAGATGGAAATCTAATTAAGCCACATCATGTACTCAATTTTCCTGTAATGCGAGTGATATCATGTTCCCTTCTCCCTCTTATTCCATTTCCTTCTAAATTCTCTTTTTTTCTTTTTCTTCTTTTTTTCAGATTTTCAGAATTTTTTCAGCCCACATATCCATATTTGCTTAGAGATACATGTATTGGGCTATTTTCTTCGTGATTGGAAATCTTTGCACTATTTCGAGGGTATGGAACAGTTTTGATCACTTTTTGAGGAAAAAATGATATACATGGTGTACTTATGCATGATAATCATGAAAGTCATGAGTGCAACTACATGGCATGCACCTAAAGGTAATGTACATGAATCACTATATATTTTTTCTTTTTTATGCAAACATATGAAAAAAAAATCAATGCAAGTCCTATCTAAATGCTATGCACGCAAGAAGGAATTAAAACTGTACTTTACTTCCAATTCTTAGGTGGATTATTGAAAAATGAGGTGGAATGATCACAAGATTAGGTGACTGAACCTTAGAAAAATATTATGTGAACCTCCTTACTAACATGTGTAGTAGTTCAAAGGGTTCTTTCTCTTACATCCAATTAAGGTCTCATTACCATTTGATTAGGTTAGGCTCAAACAACCGTTACTATCCACTTTTCATGAGTCAATGGGAGTATATGTGTGACATATTGTTTTAAAGTTGACATAATCAATCATTTTCATAGGATCAGTTCCCCAAGGTCAACCAAGTCAAGCTATCCAAAAATTTTAAAAATTCCTTTAAATTTCCCATGCATAAACAACGAGATGACACTTTTACGACATCCACAATTACACTAGATAGATGTGGATCCTAAACAAAAACTACAAATGCAAGAAACAAATAGAAAAGCAAAAACTAAAAATAACAAAAGAAAAGATAGAGTTGTTCCAGCTACCCCCCTAAGCTTGAATTCGACTATGGCCTCATAGTCAAAAACAAACTTAAGAGTGGAACAGAGATACCCTGATCAATCTTGTGGAGGCGGAGGTGGGTATTGTGGGGCCGTAGGATCCCAAGAAGGATACTCCCCTGGGCTGCGAGGGCTGTGGTGACGGCGGCGGGGGCTGTGATGATGAAGACGCACCCGGATGCATCCTAGGATGCTTCCGTGGTGCTACACGTGCACGAAGAGGTGTGAAAGCCTCCTCTTCCTCCTCATCCTCGCCTTCTTCCTCGTCGTCACCACCTTTTTTTTCGGAGGACTCGATGGCTATGATTGGCCACCGGAAGTGTTGCGCGCCCTCGATGTTAAAGACGTCGTTCGGCAGAGAGTGCTCCTGATAAGCTTGGTTGATGTGGCAGTGCGCGTACGCCAACCCGTCCCGGAGAAGGATAAGGTTTGAACGGTGCAAGTGTAGCACGTTCACCTTACTCTTCGTGGAAATCGGAGTCATGGACTGAAAATTCAGCCCCAAGTAAGCCGCCAATTTGGTGATGAGCCCACCAAAATGGATTGGAGCCTTCCTTGTACTCCTCTTCACCGCCAGGACGCGCTGTAGCCAGAACGCCCCCCAATTGTACTCTTGACGCTTCAGGAGTGCGTAGAGGAAGAACAGATCACTCTCCTGAAACTTGCTCAAAGCTAGATCACTCCTAGCAAAGAACGTCAAGATCAACATCCGGTGAAGGACCCGAACGAACGGATGTTCAAAATCTGCTACCGTTGCATTATGGTAGCTCACGGGCTTTCCCGCCGGCACTGTGACTAGCTCGGAGAAGATCTTTGCATAGTCGGTGCGGGAATCTGGGCATCAGTGATCGTTGCGGCCGTGGTTCTAGTTGAAGATGCCGTTGAACTGCTCCAACGTGATGTTGTAATCGTTGTTGAACAGCCGGAAGGACACCCTTCCTTTGATCCACTCACGGTCCGATGCCACCATGTCGTTGGGTACGACGCAGACGTCGAGGGACGCCATAAACTCCGCCACCAATTCCTTGTAGGTGGGCCATTCGCCGAAGAACGGCTGCCCATCCGCATTATACTGCAGTTGATCGGGACGTCGGCTGGTGTGCCGTGCTTGCCCGGCCAGCACATAGGCCAAGTTGGCCTCGAACCCCAGCTTCTGGAGCATAACCCGGTCCACATACCGGGTCGGCTCAATCTTCCACTTCATAATCTCCTCGTAGACCTTCCTCACCTCCGCGGAAGGGTGCACCAGGTGCGGACGAGGGACGGAAGCAGTCGGGGGTGGAACGAACTCCACGATCTCCATGGGATTTGCGCGTGAGGACGAAGCTCCGGCAGCATGCACCATGGTTGCGAGAGAGATGGGATTAGAAGAAGAGAGAGATCAGGGAAGATGGAGAAGTATTTCTCCGCTCGGTGAAGATCCTCGCTCGATGTCGCTACTCTTCAGTCTTGGAGGGCTCGGGGGAGTGTTCGGCGCAAAGGAGGATGTTTGCTCTGAAGATGTGACGTCAAATGACGTTGCAATTCTCCTTAAATAGACTTGGTCGACGCCACTGTTGACCCGTCGATACCATCGACGCGGGTCGATGGTATCGACATGTCTCACTGGTATCCGCCTCCCTCGCGAGTATCGACGGCTGACGTTTGCTGGATCGGGAAAACCCGGATTGCTGACATGTCGATACCATCGACGCAAGTCGATAGTATCGACGCAGCACCCGGATCGCTGACATGGACTCGCGATCGCCGTCGATGTCTTTGCGCGGATTGGTGACATGGATGTCGATACCATCGACGAGGGTCGATGGTATCGACTTGCTTTTATTGCGACACCGCCGTTTTGTTGCATTCAACCTGTGATCATGTCGATACCATCGACGAGGACGTCGATGGTATTGAGTTGACTGAGCAAAAACCGTCTGAACTTCTCCAGAGATCTCAATGGTATCGACTAGCATGTCGATACCATCGACGATTTTGTTGCGACCTGCCTGTGATGATGTCGATACCATCGACGGGACCATCGATAGTATCGACTCAGTGCGATTTTTGCAGCTATCAACCTGAACCCATGTCGATACCATCGACGAGTGTGTCGATGGTATCGAACCTGCCTGTGCCTGCACATTGAACAAACAGATCAAGGTATCTTCTTTACACTAAAATTTAAACGAAATAAAAGCAATCTATAACTATAATTAAACTATCCTAATGTACCAATGGTTGGGTTGCCTCCCAACAAGCGCCCTTCTTTAGCGTCTTAGGCTAGATGTCTTCCCAACATCTCATTCATTCCCAAGTGCAATGAGTTTGACCTCATTCACTTTTCTCTTGTAGTTTTCACCAAAATACAACTTTAAGTGCTGCCCGTTCACCAAGAACGTGGCATCTCCATCACGCACAAGAATCGCACCATGCGGTCTCACCTCTTCCACTACGAAGGGTCCACTTCACCGGGATTTCAGCTTCCCAGGATGCAATTTGAGACGGGAGTTAAACAATATAACACTATCCCCCTTCTTGAACGTGCGCAGCTCAATATGGCGATCGTGGATCAGCTTTGTGTGCTCCTTGTAGATGCGGGCATTCTCATATGCCGTCATGCGTAATTCATCCAATTCATTCAACTCGAACATTCTTTTTCTCCCGGCTTCATCATAACTCAAGTTCAGCCTTCTTAGCGCCCAATGGGCTTTGTGCTCCAGCTCCACCGGAAGGTGGCAAGCCCGGCCATATGCCAACCTAAAAGGCGTGGTGCCTATAGGTGTTTTGTACGCCGTTCTATACGCCCAAAGTGCGTCCGGTAGTAATGCACTCCAATTTTTCCTTGTGGAAGCCACTGTCCGTTCTAGGATCTTCTTGATTTCCCGATTTGAGACCTCCACTTGTCCTTGAGTCTGTGGATGATATGGGGTGCCGATGTTGTGCTTGACCCCATATTTCTTCAAAAGTGTCGAAAATTTCTGATTCCGGAAGTGTATGCCCCCATCACTTATGATCATTCGGGGTATCCCGAACCTGCAGAATATGTTTTCCTTGACAAACCTGCATACTACATTAGAATCATTAGTCCTTGTGGGGATTGCTTCCACCCACTTCGACACATAATCAACAACAAGCAAGATATACAAATTTGAATTAGAGGACACAAAGGATCCCATGAAGTTTATGCCCCATAAGTCAAATACCTCAACTTCCTGAAATACATTCAGGGGCATTTCCTGTCTCCTTGAAATGTTACCTGCTCGTTGACACGGGTCACATTGCCTCACAAAATCATAGGCATCCCGGAATAAAGTTGGCCAATAGAGGCTGCATTCCAACACTTTGGCTGCTGTCCGTGAACTAGCATGGATTCCTCCCGTAGGCGACGCATGGCAATGGTGGAGAACACTCTCGTACTCCACCTCCAGGACACACCTGCAAAGAATACCATCCCTGCACTGCTTCAAAAGAATTGGGTCATCCCAAAAATAGTATCTCAAAGAATGAAAGAATTTCTTTTTCTCTTGATAAGACCAGTCTTCCGGGATGATCCCGCAAGCCAAATAGTTAACAATTTCCGCAAACCACGGTTCCTTAGAATCAATTTTCAAAAGTTGTTCATCGGGGAACGTTTCAGTTATGGGTATGTGCAAACCTTGTTCATCTACCCTTTCTAACCTAGACAAGTGGTCAGCCACCACATTTTCAATGCCCGACTTGTCCTTGATTTCAATATCAAATTCTTGTAAAAGCAAAATCCACCTAATGAGTCTAGGCTTTGCATCCTTTTTGCTCCATCAAATATTTTATCGCAGCGTGATCGGTCCACACAACTACTTTAGAACCCACTAAGTACTGCCGAAATTTTTCAAAAGCAAACACGACGGCAAGTAACTCTTTTTCTGTAGTTGTATAGTTCAATTGAGCATCATTAAGCGTTTTGGATGCGTAGAAAATCACAGCGGGCTTATTATCTACCCTTTGCCCCAAAACGGTTCCCACTACAAAATCGGAGGCATCACACATCAGTTCGAATGGTTTTGTCCAATCCGGCGTTTGAACAACCGGAGCCGAAATCAACTTTTCTTTCAAAACTTCGAACGCGTGAAGACATTTATCATTGAAATAAAAAACTGCATCTTTTTCTAACAATTCGGATAAAGGTTTTGCGATTTTAGAAAAATCCTTAATGAATCGCCGATAAAACCCGGCGTGTCCCAAAAAGCTTCTCACCCCTTTTACAGAATTTGGTGGGGGTAGCTTAGAAATGACCTCAATTTTCACGGGGTCTACCTCAAGACCCTTGCTAGACACCTTGTGTCCTAGCACTATTCCTTCCGTCACCATCATGTGACATTTCTCCCAATTGAGGACCAAGTGTGTATCCTCACATCGCTGCAATACCTTGTCCAAGTTATATAGACACTCATCAAACAACGCCCCATAAACCGAGAAGTCGTCCATGAAAACCTCAAGACAACGCTCCACCATGTCAGAGAATATGGTGAGCATGCAGCGTTGAAATGTCGCCGGCGCATTACATAATCCAAACGGCATACGTCGGTAAGCAAAAGTCCCATAGGGACATGTGAACGTAGAATTCTCTTGATCCAAAGGATCAATAGAAATCTGGTTATACCCCGAATACCCATCTAGAAAACAAAAATGCGACCGACCGACAAGACATTCCAAAATCTGATCGATAAATGGCAATGGAAAATGATCTTTAAGAGTTGCGGCATTCAGTCGACGGTAGTAAATGCAAACACGCCACCCGGTTACCAATCGGGTGGTGACAGGTTCATTCAACAAATTTTTGGTAACAGTAATTCCCCCCTTTTTAGGGACTACCTGTGTGGGACTCACCCACGTCGAATCTGATATGGCATATATGATCCCTGCAGCAAGAAGTTTTATTACTTCCTTCTTCACAACCTCCATCATGCTCGGATTTAGACGTCTTTGAGGCTGAATGACTGGCTTGGCTCCCTCCTCAAGCCGAATCTTATGCTGGCAAAGTGTAGGGGAGATCCCCTTGATGTCTGCAACAGACCACCCAAAAGCTCCACGGTGGTTCTTGAGCACTATCAGTAGTTGCTCCTCCTCATCCACACTCAAGTAAGCAGATACAATCACCGGTAACTTGTCCTTCTCAGCTAGAAAGACGTACTTAAGATGTGGGGGCAGTGGCTTCAGCTCCAATTCAGGCGGGCAGATAAGAGATGACTGCAGCGGTGGGGGAAGTGTACCTAAATCTTCATAGTGCCTCGTGTAGAAACATGGAAGCATCTGAAGCATTTTGGCGCACTCCTTGAGTGAAGTACTCCACATCCAATCATAAGTGACATTCAACAAACACGCCTCCAGAGGCAATTCCGGAACATCAAAAACTGAAGTAATAATCACATCATCCTCCCAAGAAGGTGGAATGTCCTCATTCTCATCATTCGGAAACCCAACAGCTTTGCATAAAGAGACAACTTTAGTTTGCTCCATAATGTCAACATCTAAGGTTCCATTATCCATCTTGCTCATCACATGAGCCATATCCAAGAATGGCTTCCCAAGGTAAAGTGAGATATTGTGCTCCACATGTTTCACCATGTTACACTGTGCTTTTGCTTTAGTAGATGCATTACTAGTGGGCATGACCATCTCAAAGCGATCATCCGCAATGCCCAAGGTCAAGCGACCTCTCCCCATCTCCAAGATCATATCAGCTGTAGCTTGGAATGGGCACCCAAGTAGCAACTCATTGCCATGCTCGTCCTGCATTTCCATAACCACGAAATCAGCCGGAAAAACAAATCGGTCCACCTTGACCAAAACATCTTCACAGATTCCATAAGGTTTCACCACAGAATTATCGGCCAATTGGATAGTCATGTTGCTTGGCCTTGATTCCTTTAATCCCAGCTTTTTAAATGTAGAAAGGGGCATCAAATTGAAGCTTGCCCCAGAATCACATAGTGCCTCTCCGAATTTGAACTTACCGATAAAGCAAGAAATATTAAAACATCCGGGATCCTGTCGCTTTGGCGGTAAAGTGCCCATAATGAAAGCACTCACTTGTTCCTTAAGCACCACGACCTCAGTGTCGGGTATTTTCCTCTTCTTGGTGATGACATCTTTAAGAAACTTCCCGTAAGACGGGATTTGCTCAATCGCCTCTAACAAAGGAATATTCACCGATAACTTCCTAAAGCTGTCCAGAAATTTCTTAAATTGTGCATCCACCTTCCTTGCCTTTGCACTATTGGGGTAGGGGACCAGAACGGTATGTTCCCTTTGATGAGGTGGTACATAGGGTGTCAATTTCTGCGGTTCCTCCTCCGTAGCTTGTTCTTCATTACCATCCACAGCTATGTCTTCAGCTGGCCCTGTGACAGGTGTGGGCTGCTCCTTAGTGGTAGCATCTTCAACTTTGTCCTGTAGTGTGCTTGTGTCATCCGCCCTCGGATTCAACACTTTCTTACCGCTCCTTAGTAAGATGGCCTTGGCCTGCTGGTTCCCCCCGGGAACATTGGTGTTCCCCGGAAAACCCGGATGCGCTGGCTTTTTCAAGCTTGCAATTTCTGCTGCCATTTGCGCCATGGAAGTCTCTATAGTCCTCATTTGAGCCCCGTGGCTCTGTAGAGTCAGCCCAAATTGGTTCATGTATTCACCCTGTTGCTTTATTTGCTGCCCAAAGGTGTTCATTAACTCCTGATTTTGCTTGATGACTTGATTGAGCAACTCCGTGCTCTTGTCCTCTGTGGCTGGTGCAGGCTTGGCGTCCGGATCCTGCAGAAAATTGTTTGGATCCTTCCATGAGAATTTCTTGTCCTTTCGCCATGAGTAATCGTTGTTCCTGTACCCCTGCTGTTGCCTAATGTACTTGACTTGAGTCTCATCCTCGGACTCATTGTCTTCCTTCTGCAGCAACTTCTTTGCGAGAAGATCCATCTTCTCATTTAGCTCTCTCATTGCCTTTGACTCACTGGCAACTCTTGCTTGCTCAACTGGGCCTCTCTCTCTTTCTCCCCAGGATTGCTTTCGTGCCATGTTCTTCAGTATTTCCCAGCATCTCGTATCAGTGTTATTTAAGAAAAATCCTGAACCAGCTGAGTCCAAGTTACTTCTATCATGCTCGGAGAGAGCAAAATAGAAGATCTTCACCTGTGTCTCCTTGTCCAGTCCATGATGTGGACATCTCCTCAACATGACCTGGAATCGCTCCCAGGTCTCAGAATATGTTTCACCCGCTTGTTGGGTAAAATTTTGAATCTTCCTAATCATGTCGTTGGTCTTCTCAGGAGGGAAAAACCTCTCAAAGAAAACCTCCACCATATGATCCCATGATTCAGCAAACTCATCGTCGAGGTTATGTAGCCACTCTCTCACTACTCCTGCCAGGGAACTTGGGAACAACTTAAGGTACAGAACATCCTGTGGGAACCTTTCTATCTTCACCATATCGTAGATTTCAACAAACTGACTGATGTGTGCAACCGGATCTTCATTTTTCAACCCGTGAAATGCGTTTGATTTGACCAAGTTAATCAATGCCAGATCAATCTTGTAAGTTGGAATGTTGAGCCCCTTCTTCTTGATAGGCCCCTTTGAAGCTGATGAAGAAGACGCTTTGATCTTCTCCCATGTCGTCTGCGGCTCGACCATTTCTTCTACCTGCTCTTGCTCAGATTCAGAATCTATATCGGTTTGGTGCTATTGCTCGTCGTGATCCTCGTCCTCTGGTCTCGGAGGTGGAACCTCCAGTGTGCGATTCGCGTAGTCTGCGCTACGTGTATGCACCATGCAAAGTACCTGAAATATGAAAATCTAGGTTCAGTACAATGCTTTGAACGAGTAAACACAATTATAGAGAAATATAGGAATATTTAAAGTTGTTTCAAAATAAAAAAAATGTGGCCTAGAGTGGCTGCTCTTAGCACTCAAAGTGCCAATAATTCGCCGTATCCCCGGCAACGGTGCCAAAAACTCGACGTGTATTTTACTACGCGCTTAAACGCAAGTATACGCGTCGAGTAATATAGGCCTTTGTGAGGCCCGAGTCAAACTCAGGGATACGTGAATTATTGGAGACTTCTACTAACTAATCGCAATCAGCTAGACCGAATAATAAAGTAGGGTTTTGTTGTCGAAATTAAAAGAAAATAAAATGAAACAAAGAAAACAATCGATTAAAGGTTAATTTAATCAATTCACAAAGGTATCTTTAGGATGGCGGTTTCACCGCGGGTCAGCATTGTATTATGTTTTATATAATTCCTCACACTTCTCTCTCTATCCGGGTAGTGGCCTGAAAATAGAATTACCCACTGTCGTGGTGTAATTCACTACTTAGGTTTAGGTTGATTCCACCGTCGTAGTAATCATTCCCCTAAACTAAGCGCATTAAGAACGATCTCTCAGTTTCCACCATTAATTTTACAACTCCTTTGTCAAGGGTTTTATCGATTAATGTAGGTTTCGTCTCTTTTCAACTGTTAATCCTTCTGTCGAAGTGATTAAGGGCATTAAGTTATTATTATGGTGATCAAGCATAACAATATATATGGAGAAAACGAAGCTATACCACGGATTTAAGAGAGAAAATATAAATTATCAATATAAAATTGTCATACAATGCATTCCCGGGCTACTCCCGGTCCTAAAGATGGAGGGTTTTAGCCTCTCATGTTCATCTCACACAAATACATGGTAGAAATAGGGGAATTCATAAGAAAAACGTGAAACAAGTGGGAAAACCCCTGAACGGAGAAGAACCGGTAGATCCTTGGCGTAGAACACGAGCTTCCCCACCTGTCGGTGGAGGAAATCATCTTTGGCAGCGTCCGGATCGATAGGGATGAGCTTCTGGCCTCCGTTCTCCTTTCTCTCCTTCCTCCGCACTCGTGCAATTCAAAATGAGATGATCCACTAACTGGGCGGCCGTCATTAGGTATAAGTCCCTAATTAGGTCGTCAAATAACTCCATCCGTCCGATCGAGATCAAAACAGATCCAACGCATATCTGCCGGCGTAGATACCATTGACGCGGGTCGATGGTATCGACCCAGCGTATTAGCGGCAGCCTTATTTTCTTTTCGTCTGAGCGCCTGTGGTCATCTCGATACCATCAACTTGGATGTCGATGGTATCGACTCCTGTAGCGTCGGTTTTGTCTTTTAGCGACGCTGTAGCTCTCCATGCGTGGATGGCATCGACTTTCGTCGATGGTATCGACGGCTTCCTCGCCAGCAACCTGAAGGGATCTCGATGCCATCGACTTGGGTGTCGATGGTATCGACTCTGTGCTGCTCCTCTCGGCTGGCAACCTGTGGCTTGGTCGATGGTATCGACTTCCGTCGATGGTATCGACGGAAGCAGATACTTGTTTTTCCTGAAATTCCAACACAGGACCAAGTAAATCCACACAATTTATGATAAAATGATAAATAATGTGCAAAATGATAAAACAAAGGGGATTTGACATAATATGATGGCAAAGACCGAAATGAGTGAATTATGCAATATTATCCATAAAAATGACTAATTAGAGCACAAAACACATATGAAAAAGGTCTATAAATGCGACTCAAAATCATCGCATCATATGTGTAGGCACAGAGAGAGGAGAGCCGGTGGCTGGGCGCTAGGGGCCAGATCGCCGGCGGCTAGGGACCTTGGCACCAAGGAGAAGTAGGGCGTCGTGGCTTCCACTCTGTCAGATGTTGGCAGTCAAAGAAGATTGAAGGGGGCATCGAGGAGGAGATCATGATGGCTGGGACCCAACTGGGTGCTGCAGTGGACCCAACATTGAAGACGACGGGGCGTCGCTGCTACGGCCGGCCGATCAACAACCTCCGCCAGCTATAGTCAAGGCGGTTGGCAGAGATCTGATACATGTTGTGTTATTGATGGTTGTTGCATCTACAAAAGTCTGGTTCTCACGTGGTTGGTGCAGGGAATGGAGGAAGAAGAGGAGGCGACAACGGTGCCTGGAGGGTGGCGCACGGTAGAAGATGAGCGGTGACAATCACCTTGTTGCAACCGCACTGGTGCAGGGGGAAGGGTAGACCGTCGACTAGGAAAGGAGGACCGTTGATGAGGCATCGTGGTGTTGGTGGAACAACCTGGCATTGCTTGGCACTGCCTGGCGTCATTTGGCTCTACTGGGAACAGGGTGGTGGGTAGTGGTGGTTCGTTGGTGTAGTGGCGGCGTTTCTCAGAAGTTGGATTGGGGCCCGACCTTGGTTACTGTTGGCTCGGTCTGGCGTTGCAGATCCAAGTTGTCGAGGTGAGGTCGGAGGCGTCGGGTCTGTACCCAATGACGATCTTCTGTGGTGGCGATTATGAGGTGCCGGTGGACCTGGTGGCAACGACAATGGAGGTGGTTGATGCAAGGTAGAAAGGGGGCACCGACAAGCATATTGCAAGGAGATGAGTTGGCTTCAGTTGGTGGGAAGAGGGGAGTATATTGTGACCTGGGCGCTTGCACCTCGTCTGCCAACTACGGATAGCGACCGTCTCGCACAACACCGTCGGGCACAGGGCGAGGGAGAACGGATGGCTTGGTCAAGAAAGCAGACGAGGAGGAAGGGAGGAAGAGGAGGAAAAAGGAGAGGCATTGGTGTGAAGTGAATAAGGGAGAGGAGCCGAAGAAGACTGCCGCTAGAGCGTCTCTGTGAGCAGGAGTTTCGGACGATTTCACGGATTCGGTGCGTAAACAAAGGAGATGACTAGCTCTCCGTGAGATCAAGTCAAATTGGATACGAAACAGTTATATCACGAGGAAAAAATAGCACCAGAAACCACTAAGTCTGCGTGATAGAGTACATAATTGAAAACTTTGGAAAATGGTGTGGCATAGAAATAAATTACATGAATGCCACTTAAACTAACATCGTATCATCTAAATTGCGATTAGGGATGAATTTGGTACCACATTAGACTCAAAATAGACATATTATCTAATTAGGATGTGAGAAATTCGAATTTAACATTAGCTTGATTAATTGAAAATGTTTAATTTATATTTAATTATTTGTATATTGAACGCCCATTTAATGTATTTACTCATTCAACTAGTCATCTATGACACTATATTACATATTAATATGATTTCTCTCATATTTTACTCATAGGAAGATCCTACAAAGTTAAATTATTATTCATACTAGGAAACTTGTATAATTAACCCTGTGATGAACTTAATTCCTTATTCTATTTCATAATTTGAAGGTATTTGTTCACATTATATTACTTGACCACCAACTATTAATAATAAGTCCTACTTTAGGGAATAAGTGAATTGTCTTACATACTTGAAAAGGGGCCTAAGAAGATTAAGGGTTGAGTCATGATTTAGGATTTGGGTATGTTACAACACTCCACCCCTTAAAAGGGATTTCGTCCCCGAAATCAAACCACTCGAGGTATGGTAAACTAAGTTATAAACTTAACCAAGTTATAAATTTCTAGTATACATAATGTAGGTATTCATATCATACTATTTACGTCGCACTTATTATCTACTCTCAAGATGAAGCCATATGCCTCTATGTATCATGCATCCATAAATCTGCTAATCCTAGATGTGGGTCTGGAAAAGTTACAACAAGACCTAGGATTGTGTCAACCGATACGTATCCATTAGGGC
Organism: Alisma plantago-aquatica; assembly: GCA_963693085.1. NCBI lineage: Eukaryota > Viridiplantae > Streptophyta > Magnoliopsida > Alismatales > Alismataceae > Alisma > Alisma plantago-aquatica. The sequence continues at coordinate 1,169,089,622 of OY856413.1, read as the reverse complement.
TACCTACAAATTTATCATAGTTTTGCCATTCTTTAATCATGATCCACATAGTTTTCCTTCTAATCACCATCATCATGAAAATAACAACATCATCCTCATCATCTACTCACCGTCATTATCATCATCATCATCATCCTCATCATTAATATCACCGACATCATCTCCTACTTATCATCATCATAAACATCATTAACAAAATTATTTATAATAGACACTTTATGTATCACACACATATATGTCTTGTTTTCCTTCTATATATTAGGGTTATATCTTAAATCAAATTTTATATATAGATTTTATCAAGGGGGTCAAATTATGATGTGTTACATGACTTAAGACAACATTCATACTTTAATTGGCGCATTAGGGTTGGGGTGTAAGTTTAGGGTCTTTTTTAGACTTTTTCATTCATAATTGAGCACTATAGTGTGTTGTATGCATCTTATTGAATTTCTCATTCATGAGCTAACTTTACGCATTACATTAGACATATTTTGATTATTGTGTAGTCAATCCCCTATCCATTCTATTTATCATGGTCAAATTGAAATGTTCAAAAATTCCATCATACTTAATATGTTCACCCTAGCCTATAATGTATGGTCATCCCTGCCTTTGAATTATTAGTGATTTTGTGTATAGGATATTAATTTGACCTTTGAGTGAAATTTTACTTTTACCCCCATCGGGTTTAAATACACCCTTTAAGGATAACTCAAGATAAAATTTTAAGATCTATCAAAGTAACAAGTAGGATGGTATGGTTAGCAAGGCTCCTCTGGAATTCCCGGTTTGGTACATTTGACATTATTACTAGGATTTATCCAGGTTTTACTTCTTGTAATCGCTATTAAACATGGTCAAGCCTACAACTGGTTTGATTCCTAATGAATAAATTGTATGAAACTCCACCCCTTAAAAGGTTTAAACTATAACTTGGTACATAATCTAGAGGGGTGAAAGGGTGGATCCACTAAGTCTGATATATACATATGAAACTAACTATGTCAGTCTTAGGCCTAAGGTATTAGGGTTGAACTTACCAATCAAGGGTACTTCACTAAAGAGATCCTCTACTTCTCAAATTTCTTAGGATGGTGACTTGGTTCCAAAAACCGTCGATAAAATCTGAAAACTATTCTTTCGTACATTTAAATTGATAATGAAAATAAGTTTGATGATGCAAAACTTGCGGTGAAAAGTCCAAAATTGGCGCCAAAATCATTCGGGGAACCAAGTCAACCACCTATCACAGCCTGACACATACACTACTATCCTATCATCACTTCCTTCTGCAAAAGGGGTCTGATCCTCCTATCACCAAAATGTCATACGACTATTCTCTAATATGTAAGCATGAGAGAGAGAAGGGTTTCTTATTACTCACGGTCAACCCCAAACAAAACCTATGAAAGCATGACATTCCACCATTCCCCATGTCATTCTTAAGCATAACTCACACAACCTCATCACAAGACCTAAGGGATTCATAAGGTCGTCCAACCATTATAGGAAGAAAATTGAGATTTTCCCATATATTAGTTGGTTTACATTTATAGTGCCTTCTGAAGATAATGTAACCTTACGCAGCCAAGCTACTCATCTTCAATCATTAAATAAACGAATCACACTATGGGATATGAGAGAGATGGTTACTCATGGGTATCTACTAACACTTGTAGCTTTCTTAGTAAACTATAAATATGAGGCATGACAAGCTCAATGAAAATGGTATCCAATTCTTACATGGATTTAGGTAGATCTATGTGTGACATACTCCATATCGAAGGCAAGACATTCCTAAGTATAATATAGCTAATTAATTCAATCGCCTACTATCCATGTAATCATCAACATGTTTCCACCCATGTCATTGTTATATATATGTCATCGATACATGCTTCCGTACATAATAAGCCCTCCTAGTGGGCATATCTGAGACAAGCTAGACAAACAACTAGAATAGGGCTCATAAAGGAATTAGGGTTAAGCCTATATACTAGTGTTCGATTCCACCCACACCTTAACTCTAAACTATATTTCCATACGGTGGGAAAATTAAGTTAAATAACCAGAAGAGTCGACCCCTATTTAGGGAAATTTATTTATCCATATGGGGTGTTGGGTGAACTACGGTTCTAAAAATCAAAGTCTCAACCATTAGTGGTTTGGGGAGTGAAAGTGACCAATTGAATCATGGGTTAAACCCTAATTGGCATTCCACCAATAGCAATTAGGTGTATCAACGACCTCTAAGAGTCACCTATTTAATTAAGGGTCAACCTAGGATAACTTGAAATAGTCAAGTTACCGACTGCTTAGGCTCAGATACCATTTTGTAAAGAGTGGTACCCGAAAGGGGATCCACTCACAATGATATAATACAAGAGCCATGTAATAATAAAGCAGCGGAAACAAAACTATTACAAAGTCACTTCATTTTCAATTATACAATTGTTCCTCACCATAATAGGTGGTTTTACAAAAACTTGAACTAAGTACAACTAAAGCCAGTAGCAGAGGGTAACCTAGCCATTCCAAGCCATCCTTAGGTATAATTTCCTTTATATGATCACCGGACATCCTTGATCTTTTAATGCACCTAAACCTGGGTGGAAGGGAACATCACCCAGAACATAGGAAACAATAAAGAGGTCAGCAAAGGCTGAGTATGTACATATATAAAACATTCTGGGCATTATATAAGGTTAAAATTACAAAAAGAGATGTTCCCACAATAAGAGGGGGCTATTTGCAATTAGGTATGTTCAAGAGAAAAGTAACAAAAGAAATGAAGCAAAAGAAATGAGGCATATTAAATTCAGATTACAAGCATGATAATAAAAGAGTGTCTTGCCATAACATTCATCCACAGATTCTTTTTGAAACAATAATATTTGCATGCATAACAATGTAGACAAAAATACCTAAAACAGGGCCATAACACCATAGGATCATGGCCTAAAAATAAACAAGGGTGGAAACGCACACCCCGGGCGGAATACGCACGCCCTATATAAATATGGTTGTACATAAGTACCACTATTCTAGATATTCTAGTCATACAAGCAGCATGCTATAATAGAGTGGCAAGACTTATCATTTTAGTCTTTTTCAATAAAGGCAACATGGCAGGAGGGGTCCAATGACCCAAATGAGCATAACAACATAAATATCATAGAAACAAAAGGAATTCATATTAGGAGCAATAAATGTCCAAGTATATAGATTTTAAAAGGGATTTACAATTCAAGAGATGCCTCATTAAAAGATATATAGATTTCAGTCATTTAATGCCCAAAATAAAAATAGAGAGTGTACATACCTGATCTTCATGACTAAAGATTAACTCAATAGTTATACTTGGTCCCCAAAGTCAAGTATCCATCCTAGGAACACATAAGGTGTGTTAGTCAATCCATAGCAACCCAGGTGTACATTCCTATCATGATTTTCATATTGTTCTTATCCTAGTACTAATCACCTAATGAAGTATTAAGATCTTTAATCTTATTAGGTGTAGATGAGATTCCTTGGGTATGTATTTGAATTCTAAGATTCGTGTTAGTCATCAAGAGTATTCATATTTCTAGATTACATATATAGGTGTTGGTAAAAATATGTATTCCTACCATTTAGGGTTGTAGATCAAGTTCAGTCAATATGGGTTAAGTATATGCTTAGTGCATGGTATATTTACTAGAATGTCGTATTAAATAAATCTAGGGTTTTATTCTTGCATACACTAGTATATAAATATGTCTCATTAAGTTTTCAGTTACCATCAAATATAGGGCTAAACATTTAAGGTTTCAATGCACAAATTGATTCTAGCACCTAGAATATGTTCAATACAATTTACTGATTTTTAGAATGTGTTGTTTGCTAGTCAATTACATATGTACACATAGATAAATGTACATTTTGATGAGGTCCCATTAGTTATAGTGGATAGTCTATAATAATGTAAAAGACTACATAATTTCTTGGCAATCTAACCACCCACACGAATAAATATGTTAGTATTGTTGACTTGAGAAACTATTAATAATAATATGCATATGTATACACCAAGTAATACACATAAGCGTAGATGAATTTATTGATCGGGTCAACTATGTTTTAAGTTTTTAGATATTATCTTCATACATTGTCTATTTTCCTTATCAACTCTTTTAGTTGGTTTATAAGATCTGAAACGTACGAGAAGGATACTGACCAGTACATCAAGTGCCTTATTAACATCCAAGGATCAATACTGGTTCCAGACTAGCTCCTTTCTTCTTGGATCATTGAAGCCTTGCTGTTGGTGGCACATGAGGTTGCATCGTCTGAAAGCTAACAATCAGAATGAACTGAACCAGAACAAGTCTGCGCTTGCTGGTATAGGGCGATTTCTGATCCAAAGGTGGCGTGGTGTTGCAGTGTGCGATCAGATTTGTTGATCATTCCCAACAGTCGAGGAGGATTTGAGGAGGTGCTGGCGAGGTCGAATCCATAAGGGTCGTGCATGTGTAGGCACAGAGAGAGGAGAGCTGGTGGCTGGGCGCTAGGGGCCAGATCGCCGGCGGCTAGGGACCTTGGCACCAAGGAGAAGTAGGGCGTCGTAGCTTCCTCTCTGTCAGATGTTGGCAGTCAAAGAAGATTGAAGGGGGCATCGAGGAGGAGATCATGATGGCTGGGACCCAGCTGGGTGCTGCGGTGGACCCAACATTGAAGACGACGGGGCGTCGCTGCTACGGCCGACCGATCAACAGCCTCCACCGGCTACAGTCAAGGCGGTTGGCGGAGATCTGATACATGTTGTGTTGTTGATGGTTCTTGCATCTACAAAAGTCTGGTTCTCACGTGGTTGGTGCAGGGAATGGAGGAAGAAGAGGAGGCGGCAGCGGTGCCTGGAGGGCGGCGCACGACAGAAGATGAGCGGCGGCAATCACCTTGTTGCAACCGCACTGGTGCAGGGGGAAGGGTAGACCGTCGACTAGTAAAGGATGACCGTTGATGAGGCATCGTGGTGTTGGTGGAACAACCTGGCATTGCTTGGCGCTGCCTGGCGTCATTTGGCTCTACTGGGAACAGGGTGGTGGGTAGTGGTGGTTTGTTGGTGTAGTGGCGGCGTTTCTCAGAAGTTGGATTGGGGCCCGACCTTGGTTACTCTTGGCTCGGTCTGGCGTTGCAGATGAAAGTTGTCGAGGTGAGGTCGGAGGCGTCGGGTCTGTACCCAATGACGATCTTCCGTGGTGGCGATTATGAGGTGTCGGTGGACCTGGTGGCAACGACAATGGAGGTGGTTGATGCCAGGTAGAAAGGGGGCACCGGAAAGCGTATTGCGAGGAGATGAGTTGGCTTCAGTTGGTGGGAAGAGGGGAGTATATTGTGACCTGGGCGCTTGCACCTCGTCTGCCAACTACGGATAGCGACCATCTCACACAACACCGTCGGGCACAGGGCGAGGGAGAACGGATGGCTTGGTCAAGAAAGCAGACGAGGAGGAAGGGAGGAAGAGGAGAAAAAAGGAGAGGCATTGGTGTGAAGTGAATAAGGGAGAGGAGCCGAAGAAGACTGTCGCTAGAGCGTCTCTGTGAGCAGGAGTTTCGGACGATTTCAGGGAGTCGGTGCGTAAACAAAGGAGATGACTAGCTCTCCGTGAGATCAAGTCAAATTGGATACGAAACAGTTATATCACGAGGAAGAAATAGCACCAGAAACCACTAAGTCTGCGTGATAGAGTACATAATTGAAAACTTTGGAAAATGGTGTGGCATAGAAATAAATTACATGAATGCCACTTAAACTAACATCGTATCATCTAAATTGCGATTAGGGATGAATTTGGTACCGGATTAGACTCAAAATAGACATATTATCTAATTAGGATGTGAGAAATTCGAATTTAACATTAGCTTGATTAATTGAAAATGTTTAATTTATATTTAATTATTTGTATATTGAACGTCCATTTAATGTATTTACTCATTCAACTAGTCATCTATGACACTATATTACATATTAATATGATTTCTCTCATCTTTTACTCATAGGAATATCCTACAAAGTTAAATTATTATTCATACTAGGAAAGTTGTATAATTAACCCTGTGATGAACTTAATTCCTTATTCTATTTCACAATTTCAAGGTATTTGTTCACATTATATTACTTGACCACCAACTATTAATAATAAGTCCTACTTTAGGGAATAAGTGAATTGTCTAACATACTTGAAAAGGGGCCTAAGAAGATTAAGGGTTGAGTCATGATTTAGGATTTGGGTATGTTACACTTACTGAGTTTGTGAGCTCACTTTCCTGTACATAAATGATGTCAAGTCTCAAATTTTTCTATCCAAATCATGTTATTCTCATAGAGGTAGACTCAAGAAGATGATGAGTGTCTCTGAAGGGTCCTTTCCTACTAGATACCTTGGTGTATTAATCACTGGAAAGATAAGAAAGGGTGAGGACTACAACTGTTGTATGGACAATCCTAGATCTTTGGTGGAGAAATGGAATAGCATTTGCATGTGTATGGCTAGTAGATCAATCCTAATAAAAAATGTGCTCACAAGAAAGATCAGATACTAGAGAATGCTAGATAAGATGTCGATTTTCATAATGGACAAGTTTAGAACAATGATGGTAGGTTTCCTATGGGGTGGAGGTAACCATGCCATTACTTGGGAAATGATTTCCCAACTAATTCTTGGGGTGGACTTGGATTGATGAATCCAAGAGGCATATCTTGGATGGTGTCAGCTAAAAGGGTCGATGATTTCCTTACTAAGCCATATTCACTTTGGGATCGGTGGATGAAGAAGTGATATTGGGGACTGGATGTTGAAAAACCAACATAGGATAGATCCATATGGTGGAGATGTATGCAAACCACCTAGCCTGAAGTCAGGAAGTATTACCACTCCAACAACAACTATTGGGGGGTTGTCAGCAAGATCAAATAGTGAAGCATTAATCGTAACACCTCACAGGTACCATTGGATCCTTTCTTGTGGGTAAAAGTCACTACCACAAGTGGAAATTTAGTTCCTATCAGTCTATTATAAATGGATTTCCCACCCAAGATAAGACTCATCAAATGGGGGATCATGAACTCTAAATCATGTCTTCTTTACATGAAGGAACTAGAAATGCATATGCACCTTTTTTTGAATGTGATTTTTCTAAGTACCTAGGGAGAAGAACTACCCTCAAATGTGGTTGGGGGGACTTCCATTAGATTCCTTGAATGATGTGGTTCCTTAGATGTTTGAGAAGATCATATGTAAATAGAACATGAGGGCCTTGGGTGTTCTTGTTTGCACAACTCTTATTTTTTACATTTGGAGGGATATGAACAATATACTCCATGGGAATAACTTGTGTGAACCCTTGAAGTTTTTGACATTATTTCAAATGGATTAGAATGGTAGATAAAAGCTAAATTGGGCATACTCATAGGTGTTAATACTCATATGATAAAGATGTGGGATATTTAGTACATTGGTGTACAATATATGGGGTTTTTATGTTATCCCCTATTCACCCTTTTTGATATTATTAATACTTTACCTTATCCAAAAAATACAGTTATCCAGTTCTAGCAAATATATTTTGGATAATAAATACTAGTTTTCTATATTTAAACATCAAATATGTCTTCTATATCCCTTACTATATGTTTGGTACCATGTTAACATATGTTTTAGAGTCTTATAGTAACAAAAGTTGTTTCTAGCTATCTTACATATGTATCTAAATAAGAGATGCTACATCTTATACTATTTAACTCCAAAATTTATTGTTGAACATGTTTGAAATTATATAGTGTGAGAATAGGATCATAATTATTTTTATTCTCATAAATCTCCTCGACAACTATCATTTAGATTTTCCAATATCACAAAACATTGATATTGTAAAAGTTCATTTTCTAGATTATCATTAAGTTAAACCTCAAACCAATTATGAACCAACACCTAACCCTAATACATAACTTAAGGTACTATTACTTGAAATATTATCATATTGTCATAGATATTTTTGTTCACATTTTAATTACAATTTTCTCAATTAACAAATATTTGTAATAAATAGTCTCTTACCCTATAATCTTAGGGGTCATATAACAATATGGAATGAGCTTTAATTGTGAGAACCTTCATGCTGGATATCTACATTATTGGTATGTAACTACTTATTTACCATACCCCACATACACATGTACACTATATAATAGCTTTTTAGTGTCTCAACACTTCTCTACTTGGGGAATGCCAAATGTAATATTTTTGTACTAACATTGATTGGAACTCATATGAAGCTATATGACACTCTCGACGACATTCATATAGAAGAAAAGTTAATCATACTAATTCATTATATAAATAAGAAAAAACCTATTTAATTTATGGATTTTATTGGTGGCATCCTACCAAAGATAGTACTCTAACACTTATTTTTGATCATGTTCTACATTTATGTGAATCTTCTCCTGCAAACATATCTTTCAATCCATGTAATTAAAACAAAACATGGAAAGAACCATGGTATATAGATATAATAAATAAATAAGATCATACTGAAAAACACATTTTTTACACAACAGAGAGAATTTTCAATTTCATTTTTGTCATTTTCTTAGTAATTTTTAACTGCCTTCAAATTCCGTGAATCAGACAAAAGTTATATCTTGGCTCCATTCCCAGTAAGAACTTTTGCCTTAGGCCCAAAATAGTAGAAATCTTGCAAACAAATCTAAACACAATAACTCTTTTCTGCATTCCCATAATTAAATCTCTTGGCCTAAAGAATTTGTGATGAGGACATTTATACATCAAATATTCAATTTAATTCATGAAGTTGGAGTTTCCCTCCATATAAATGACAAAAATTCTATGCTACTTTATAATCATTTTTGGAATACATTATAAATATCATAAATTTCCCAATAATAATGAATATTTAAATCACCTATAAAATATTATATATATGTTGGATCATCATGATGGCCTCCCACCAAGGCAAAGTACCACAATTTTCAATTTTTATTATGTTCTAAATTAATAGTCATCACCTACAAACATCTTCTTCGTAGCCATGAAATGGAACAAAATTGTGAGGAATTAGCATATGTATATAGATATGTATATATACGTAAAGATATGTATACATTTACTTATATATATACATATATATACACATTTATATACATATACATATATACATATATATTTATACATACATATATATATATATATACATATATATGGGGAGTAATATTTCTCTCTTAATCCCATATATATATACACACACACACACACATATATATATATATATGCATATATATACATATATATACATGCATATATACATATATATGTGTGTTTATATATAGAGAGAGTTAGGTTAGAATACACACGAGTGTACCAGAGACTTAATACGCTCAAGTCATTTTCCATCACACAACATTTATTTTGAAAATCTAAACCATTGATATTATTAAATATAATTTGAACATACTACATATAATATTTGATCTCATTTGGACATTTATAGGTTATGCTTCTAAAGATGACAAAAATTATCCAATTCAAATTAGTTTTGGGCGTCAGTTTTGTGGGTCATGAAAGAGTGACTTGGAAAATTTGAAATGGGCTCAAATTTTGCATTTAGATTGTATTTGTAATAACAATGAATGTCAACATTTTGTGTTAGTAAAAAATTATCTAGATATGCAACCACCACTTGACTGTACACTGTGATCTGTATACTCAAATGTATTCTAGCCTGACTCCATATATATATATATTCATTTTATATAATTTGAGAGTTTTCATTTTATCTATCATTTTCTTAGGTATATTTAACAACCTATGAAATCCTTGCCTAAAGAAGTATTTTATCCCCATGACCAATATGAATTATTGGTATTAGGCTAAAACATAATATATCTTTGCCACACACCCATAAAAATCTTCTAGTCTAAAAGTACCTAATGTATAGTTGTACATCAGATGTTATTGGAAACCTTTTATATTCAACATGATCAAATGTGGGTATGATACTCATATATATAAATGCATACATTTATTATAATTTTCTCTTGGATAATGCATGATTATAATCTTATTAATCATATAATATAGTAGACTAGTAGGCATCAATATCATGTTGAAAAGCTTCATATCTAAAATCATAATTTTGCACGAGAAGTCAAGATAAATGATTTGGCATGGGGCAGAGAAAATCACAAGAAGCTGGTGCTGGAGGGTAGGAAACAATGGGAAAGACCAACAGAGGGTTTCTTGAAGATTAATACAGATGTGGCATGGAAGAAGAAAAAGACTACCATAGCTATTATAATTCAGGACCATGAAGGAAAATGGGCAGGTGCACATGTAAGGGATACGTCTGTAGAATCCACCTTACATGAAGAAATCTTGGCAGTGGACATGGCCTGTGAGATGGTAGCTAGTCACGCATACCCAAGGTGGTCATTGAAACCGATTGCAAGATTTTTGTAGATATGCTGCAGAATAATCCAAGGGACAACCCAAAGTTCTCCAGATTCATTGAAAGAATACAATGCAAACTATGCAAGAAAAGGGAATGGATTATCATATTTGTTGTAAGGGAATGTAATAAGGTAGCGGATGCCTTAGCTAAATACCTCCAAAAGCAAAAAATTGGGGTCTTTAATATTACCAGACCACCAGAGTGTGTTAGGAATGCTTTAGTTGAAGACAATTGTAATGGTAGTAGTACTACCAGGTTTCAATTCCAATTAGATGCTAGTTCATGTATTTGTTATTCGTATTGGCTTGCAAGAGGAGGGCGAGATGAATAAATAGCCTCCTGGCTTCTCCAAAAAAACCATAATTTTGCCCATAAAAGTAGACATATACATGATGACCAAGGCATGTCCCTCGTGCCTCATTAGAGGAGTGTAATTTCATGTTTGAATACTCAGTCAAATAATTGATACAATAGTCCAAAAGTGAATCTCCATAGTTTTGATTCATTTAATAATCTTTTATTCAAAATTATTTGATTGATTCATTCTAGGGATATATTATTTACTCCTAGGGCTTAATTAGTTCAACCTTACCCCTATATCCCTATTGCTTTAGCCCGTATAGAATTATTTAGTTAAATAGATCCATTTGATTTGTAATCCTTTCAATTATTGTAATAATACCACTATGTCATAACTAGTTATTTAATAAGTATGAGGTCAATAAAAATATATATTGTCATTAGACCATATCTATAAGTATTGTTGTTGATATGTTCTAAATTTCATAGTAATAAATACATTTTTATCTATCACAACCATAAAATGGCATTAGAATATGTTTCTATCAAAATTACTAGTCTAAATACATCAGTCTTGTTGATGATACATCATTATATCATCATCAAAAGTGTAGTTTACTAATATTATATATATTGACATCCTTGCATTGAAGTTTATTTCATTCACAGATTAGTACTAATACTCAGTAAAAGATGTTATACTGATTATTTGATCACAATATTGAAAAGTAGCTTATATATGGCTCTAATATAATTGGACTAATGTCAATGAATCATTTTTATTATAATATTAACTACTTATAAATTCAATGTTACCACAATATACATTTATCAGCTAATATTTGTTCGACCATAAAACAATGATAAAACCATATATATATGGATTGTATCTTCACTTCCTTATACTATTCAATATTATTTAAATAATTATAAGAATGATCAACTTTATATTTTAGAAAATCGAACAACTAGAAAAAAACATGACTATGACATCATTATTAAAATACCAAATCATCTCAAGAATAGATAGTTAAATAATAGAATTCAATTTTACTAGAAAAAATCTCAAAATTGTACACGTGTAAGTGGCTTTGAGCCATAAAACCAGATATGACGGCCATGATTCACATTATCCATTGGTATGTACCATCTCTCCACTAAGGTCCCATCTAGGTTGGGTGCAAAACCTTTTGAACCTTGAATCCATACCCCTTCTTTTAATCCCACGCTTCCCATATTAGAGAGAAGCACAATCATGAAAAAGATGCTCATCAAGTTATGGTTGGTGCATATAGGATGACTTTAAAGAAATGACACTCAAGCCTCTTAAGCGAGAGTGTTCGATAACCTTGCATCGTCTATATAAATCTAAGGAGGTGGATCCATGGGCTGCCATCGTAGACCCTAGACACTAGGAAAACCCAAAGCCTCCATCTTTAGATTCTTATTTTGTTTTATTAGTTGAGAGACACATACCTCACCCAACCCCTCCAATTTTAGAATCATATGAAAACCACATGAAGATGTTCCCTTTCCTTCTCTATCATTGGTTGATGATGGTTTGAATCATAATAATCCTAAAAAATCATCACTAGGTGAAATTTTCTCTTCTCTCTTAAATTATGTATTCTCTCTCCTATGTATTTTATTGGGAAAATAAACATCAAATGAAAACAAACGTCCTCACTAAATTTTTGTTACATGTCTGCTCAAACAACAAATCATTGGATTATTGCATGAACATAACTATAATTTGGATCACTGTAAGGTATAATTGTCCTTATTATGTTTTGATTTATAAAAAACCTAACTGACTTCTTGGATGTTTGGTTTTATGCCATATATCTTCAAGTGTGTGACTTTGAACATGAGATCCTATGAATGCCAGGAATTATTATTTTTAGCCTTCCCTAGTCAAGTGCTATCATGGTATATGGATGACCACAATACACGCATGACTAGTATGCATGCTTATTTATGAGTACAACTCATATGTTACATATATCTAATATCAAGTCATACAAATAGGTTGAACAAGTTGTCCCAGATAAACCCACTTTGAGAGTGATACACGAACCATTATATGAATGTCAAATCATCTCTACATATGACAATGACATATGTATCCACTAACTTAAAGTGATTACACTAACCTTAAATACAAAAACTTGACACTATCTCATATGACCTTGAATAATTTGACAATATAGGAACTAACTATGTATGTTTCACTCATTTAATTTATATGAGTGACGTAGGATATTTTACACAACTGATATACAATATTGACATCCTAGGTCCCAGAATGATTTAAACTATGAAATGTGTGGCCATTATCATATCGAAAACATGGTCTTTATGTCGAATGTCCCATCCATGTCCTATACAAGAGTCAAGGAACAACGATAACACAAATGTGGTATCATTGGTATCAAAAGGTTAATGTCAAACTTGACTATTATTAATACTTGGGCAAGAATGTTGTATCATTACATGATGCTAATTGCCTATAACGTATAAAATGGATTATATATGTTAAAACCAACAAAATATTGCTATTGACACATTGAATGAACTAGAAAATAAGAAGATTTTAGTTGACTTTATAGTTAGTGAAAATGAAACACGTTAGTGAGTTCTATGCTCAATTAAGGGGTTAATTGTATTTAGGACCAGTTCGACTGCACAAAACTTTGATTTTAAATTGGATTATAAAAGATAATCCTCTCTTTATAAATATACATGAATATGGGAATCAGTGTCTCTGTAACATCCCTGACCTGGGTTATAACCTAACCCTGGAAGTTTTGCCTAAATATGTAATTAAACACCTGTGATGACTCCTTGGAATGTAATTAAGTTCCTCAGGAACATTTACTTTCAATTTTGCTCCTTATATATATATAGTTGTAGCATTATTTTGTAATGCAGGGACCTATGTGCAAATTACCCAGTTAAAGGGGTTAACTTGCAATATTCACAGGTTAAGAGGTTCCTCTAATGTTGAGACATCATGAGGATGTTTATGATGAAGTTTGAGGGATTTCCCAAGCTTGAGCACCAAGGTGCAGCTGTGGAAGCAATCCCCATACTTGAAAACCCTAAATTGGGGTAAAATGCAATTTACCCAATTTAAGGGGTGCAACTTGTAAAATATACCATCTAAAACATCTTTTAAGACTCTTGTCATCATTTAGAGAAGAAATGATGAAGAGGTTACTTCTTTTGAATAAACATATAATGAAAAAACACCTTTGTGATTGAATAATCAAGGTGTAAGTACTATGGCTCTTTTATGTGTGTGTTTTAGTAATAGGTTGATCCTTTTTGCCTTCATTTCTTGACCTTAGAAGAAGGTTGTCCTTAGAAATAAGAAGAAGGGACGAGCAAAGAAGAAAGGAGGGACTTAGTTAAAAATAAGGAGAACCTATGTGTTTATGATGAAAATACACCTAAGTATATAACCCTTTTTCCCCTCTTTACAAGGGAACACTTCTTTCGTTTCCTTCACTATTTCCCTTGCCCAAACCGACTAAGGAGAGATCTGTATCTCAGTAGGACGACCAAGGGAGTTCACGGTAGGTTTTGGATCATCTCTTTTGCTTAAACTCATGGATGAAACTCGAATTCAAGGTCATATTCATGGCTAGCTTACTTAACTCTATCTTTCTAGCCATCTCTTCTCAACTTTCCTTGGAGGATTCACCTTGGCCGACCTGTGGAGCTTCTAGGACGCCATTAAAGGCTTGGAGCTTGAAAGCTTGGAGCTCAAGGAGCAAGCTTTAGGCGGGTTTTATAACTCTAAACCTATGCTTTGTTATATACATCTTTTCTATACTTTTAGTTGTTAGTCCTTCTTCTTCCCTATCTTTCCTTGCTTCCTTGCAAGCAAATCCGTGGGAAACTGTTGCGGTTCTTGAGGAAGAAGATGAGGGCGTTATTTCCTATGTTTATCCACGGTTTTCCACTTTGCCATACGACCTCAACCAAGTTGCCCATACGGTTTGCAAACCGTTTGATGGGCAAACGGTTTCAAGGTCGTATGAAGGCATACGGTCTCAAGACCGTATGTATGCATTGACAAAGCGTGGACCATATAAGAATTATGTTCATAATTATGTATGCTAATCACCCACAAAATTTGAGAGGTTAACTCCAAACGAATCGTGAGATATAGGCAAAACAATTAGCAACTTCAGTTGAATTTAGTTCTGATTTTCAAACTACTTAATTTGCCCTTTTTAGGGAAAACGGTTTCAAAACCGTATAAGATGGTTGACCAAGCATTGACCGTATGAGATTACTGTTCATAAAGATGTTAATTAACAACTCACCAAACTTGATGGACTAATTCCAAACGATTTGAGAGTTGAAGCCACTTCAACATCCTAACCCTAATTGGGTTGAAATTGCTGTTTTTAAGCATAGATCTTGTTGAGTTTTGGGTTGAAGGACCCAAACGGTCTCAAGACCGTTTGGGGGTTCCTCCAAATGGTCTCAAGACCGTTCGGGCACAACCCAAGACCGTATGAAGGTCTAAGGTTGAGATAAATTGATAGGTTGAGGGTCCAATTGCAAACAAGTTGATGAATTGATAAAAATGCTGATTTTAAACTTAATTGGAGTTCAACCCTAATCTAACCAACTTGGTTTTTGGTCAAACTTTGGGCAAACGGTCTCAAGACCGTATGGATGATGTCCATATGACCTCAAGACCGTTTGGGCCAAGTTTGAGCCCAATTGGAGGTCAATTGAGGGGTTCAACTTCGTTTTGATTTCACATTGTTGAGTGTTGATGGTTGAACGTTTATAGACCTTAATTGAACCAACTCCAACCCTAATTGGATATCAATAGGGGGTCAATTGAGTGACCAATTGGTTAATGTTAACCCTAATTGTCTCAATTGGTAAGTGGTTAGCAAGCTTAAGGCCAATTGATGGCTTCAACATAGGAAACCCTAATTGAGTTTACCCTTTGAACCACCTTGGAGGTCTATACGATCTTGAGCTTTTTGGGTTATACGACTTCAAGACCGAATAAATCCATTCGACTTCAAGACCGTATGAAGTCATTCGACTTCAAGACCGTATAATTTCATACGACCTCAAACCGTATAAGGTCATTCGTCCTCAAACCGAATAAGGTCATTCGACCTCAAACCGTATAGGGGCATTCAGTTTCAAACCGTATGAGGTTATACGACCTCAAGGTCGAATGAGGTTATACGACCTCAAGGTCGAATGAGAGCATACGACCTCAAGGTCGAATGAGGGCATACGACCTCAAGATTGTATGAAGGTTGAAGGTGTGAAACCTAGTGAAGACTTTTAAGGATAAGTTTTCTTAATTCCTTGAGGGCTTAAATGGTTTAATAGTTGTTCAACCTAAACCCTAATGATACCAAGAGACATTAGGAGTCAAGTGGTTAGTAAATTAACCCATGATGATGATCAATGTGTAATTTACCTTAATACCCTTGAAAGGTTCAATTTAGTGAAACCTTGTTCTAATCAAACCCTGATCACTCAATAGTGGTGACTTGGTCTATGTTAATGAAAGGGGACTTAACCCAACTTGATCTAGATTGGTGTTATCACCATCTACAAACATGAGGAGAGAGAAAGTACCCTTTTTATGATGGAAACTCAAGTAAAGTACCTTCAACACACATGAATATGCATGATTAGAGTATGATCCACCTATGTGAGATCATAGAAACCCTAATCATGATTATTGATGAATCTTAGACTAATCTGAGAGCATCAATGATGATGTTACTCATACATGATGATGTTATGAGTTCAATTCACCATAATGTGAATAGTAAACCCTAATTCAAGGGTGAAGACATGTAATGTGAATAGTAAACCCTAATTCAAGGGTGATTACATGCAATATGAGTAGTAAACTCTAATTGATGAGAATCAGAGGACTTATCTCTTATGACAAGAGTGGAAAGTATATTCTTATTTTGAATTACCTTTATCAGTTGGATTAACCATGCAGGTCCTGATATGAAGGTGATCATATCCAGGTATGCATGATGATACTATATTCATTGAAAGCATGTTGTTAGCTTTATGAATAGTGAAATATCTTGATGCCTTGTCAGTGGCATCCTATGTTCTAATGGGCTGTAAGAGCCATGAATACCATCAAAGTCATGCTTTCGAGATGACTTGTGAAGAGTATACTGAGAAATGATGATTGATGTGAGTTAGGTTTGTTACATTTAGTATTCTACTTTCATAGCTGTTATGCTACTGTTATTGTTTGAAGAACAATGTATGATGTAAAAGAATACTGAATGCACCTAACTAATCAAGTGTAATGTAGAGCCCTGGTCATAGATCCATCATTGTCATAGACCAAATGATGGTGAAACAAGTTTTCCCAAGGGAACTCCTGGATCACATACTCTTGAGTATGTGGGGGAAATGGATGAGTAAATCCTTACATCCTAGTGTAGGAATTGATACCGTCAATCCTTCACTACAAAACCAAATGGTGAGATGTATCACAAATCTCCCAAAGGAAACACAAACACCGTATCGGTGAGAGATAAATAAGAAATCTTCCGATGACGAAGAGAGTACAGAACGCCACTGTAACTCTAAAATAGCGAAGGACCAGATTACCCTAGTAAGCTATAACAGTAGACATCCTGCAAGATGTCCTGCAAGCAATCGTCTAACTGACTGAGGATGATGAGGTCATAAGAATCCGGCTATTTTAATGACCTATGTATGATACTGATGTGACTTCTTAGCGATCAGTTGGAGTATGAGTGGTATGCCTCATCTCCACAGGGCATAATAATGTTTGAAAAACATAATCAACAGCGTAGTATATCTGTTAGGGTTAACTACGCGTTACTTGATTGATGTTACTTTGAATAATGTAGATGTTCTTCATGATTCATAAATGTTGAACTCTTGTTTACAACTGCATCTGCTATTGAATACTTTATAAACTTTTACTGCGTAAGTTATTCTTTGATGTTATAATAAAGCTTCTGGCGGAGAGTTATAACTCTCGCTGGGACAATTATGTAAAATTGTCTCACCCCGTAGACTTCAACTTTTTAGGTGGACGTCGAGGATGGAGGAACAAATCTTCAGGTGACTAATCCCAGCAGCAACAATACCAGGAGCAGCAATAAATCTCAAGTGGAGATTCAGCCTGCCAAGTGTTGTAGTTAGTGTCTGTCCTATGTGTCCTCTGTACACTCAGGTCTTGGAATCTTTTGGTTGTGAATTCTTGAGATTTTGTATCTTGTTGTATACAATTACTCAAGAAGTAATTTGACATAGATGTATACAGTTTAAATCCTTTTTCAATGGAAAAGGTTTGTGGTTTCAAGATCTTGTCTCAAAAAGTTTTAATTTCCCGTGATTTTCGTCTTCCGTTGTTAATCGATTCGCTTCCGCTAAGTTTAATTCGTGATTATATCGTGGTTTGGAGATCGGAGCCCACAGTCTCTAAATGTGAGTTTTCATGAAATAAATAAGTATGGCCACCACTCACGAGAGAGAGATAGAGAGAGAGAGTGAAAGACAAAGAGGGAGAGTATAAAGCCATAACTTTATTGAATTGAAACCCTTCAGGTATTGTTTGTGTATAATTTGTGAAGATATGAATTCCTATGTGCAAACATTGGAGATCACCTTCACCTCCTTAAAATGTAGAAGCTCTTTTACTTGTAGATCTAGTGTGATGTGCTCTGCAATGAGAAGTATACGATGTTCAGCTCCTTACTATAAATAAAATGTTTTCAATGTGTCATGTGATGGTATTTTTTAGAAAAATTGTCACTTTTTTGTTGCATCTATCAGGCCGATGAAGCTGCATTAGTATCTACAAGTCTACTTAATTTCTCAAAATGAAACAAATTCTAAACCACTCCTAGTTAGTCATTAGCATGTCTTTTCCTTACAGTGTGAAGGAGGATGCTGCTTTACCTAACTCTAATCTATAGTGTCATGTAGATCTGTAATGTAAAAAGTGGTGATAAATTTTGAATACATATGATTTAATCTATGGGTGTTGTTATTTTTTTGTTAAGATTTATCATTTTTATTTCTGTCCATATGGTCCATATCAAGGAGGCCACAAGTTTTTTTTGTATGTCTATATCCAAATGCTTTAGTTTGGAGATCTGAAACATATGTTAAAAATCATTAGGTCTTGATGATTGTGTTTACTGTGTTAAGAAGAAGTGGTCTCTTGGGAGTGTCATTATGGGACAATGGATGAAAAGATGTGTGGTTCTTTCATCATGTTGGTACCATAGAAATAAAATAGAGGAACCCGCAAACCTCTTCTTTCATGTTGGGATCAGTAAGAATCTTTTCGTATGAAATGAGACAAATGATGTTCTTGATTTTATGAGAACCCCTGATGTTCCAAATGAAATTAGATTGGCTTAGGTGGTCATGGTATGTGAGTAAGTGATATTAGCTTTTTTGGAAGAGTATGAGGGTCCCCATATCCAAGATATGTAACTCCTGATGTTCGATTCAAGATGCCCAATAATGTTTAATGTGATGACCACATGAAAGTGAGCGATAAGAGTTCTTTTAAGCATGTTATTTTGACGACTACCTAACAGTTTCAATGCTTTACCAATATTAATGTTTTCAATAGAAAGCAAGATGTGCATATACATAGTTTGTTGTTTGATGGTTTGTTTATGAAACTAGGGGCCTATCCAAAACTTGATGTTGTTTTTGATATGGGGTGGGGTAATAATGCAATTTTGGATAAAGTATATGTGACGATTGGTATTTTTGTAAAGTGTTGAAGCTCCTCTTATTTTAATATTCCATCAAGAATTTTTATTTTGGCTGTATATATATTGAGCATGTGATTTAAAAATGTTTTTTCTATCTAAGAAAAGAGTAGCAATGATTTTTAGGACCGTACATAGTGCATGTTTTTGTTGTTGATAATACCCCATCCTACATATATTTTTGGTGCACTTATGGTTTCCCAATATACCATGTGAATTTTGTTTTATGTATGTTTCCAGAGAACGTCTCTTCTTATGTGATTGATGGCTTTGTGAATGTGAGATGGGAGGGAAATACAACTAAGGTAGTAGGTGGTTAGAGGCATGAGTGAGATATTGATGAGAATGAGTCTACCAGCTACATTTTTGAAGTTGTTTTTCCAAGAGAACATGCAATGGTTGAGTTTTGTGATGACAAGGTTCTAGATTGATTTCAGTAAGGGTAGAGGGAAAATAGGATGTCCAAGGTATGTGAATTGGAAGTCTTCTATCTTGCAATTGAGGAGAGACTGATAGTGATGAATATCCTCAGTGCTGACATGTGTGTCAATGATCATAGATTTGTGTAGATTTATTTTATGCCTTGAAATATATGAGCCAAATATGTGTATAGTGTTGATGACATTTGTATCATCTGAATGGATAAATATGATGGTGTGATCAACATAGTGTGTAAGACCCCTGACCTTTCTTTTTGGTTAAACATGCTTTCTTCCCTTACATTGGATGTTTAAAACCTTAATCTAACCATAATATGTGCTTTGATGTCATGTTACAAAGCTAAGTATTAAGCAAGTTGTGCATTTATATGCTTGTTTTGAGATTTTATGCAATTTACCATCTTTAGGGTTTTTCTTGTAATTTGTCACATGCTTTTTGTGCCTCACATGTTTTCATATCATGTTTGATATAGTTGTACCATGAGGCGCCTTGTTAAACTTTGGTATGAGTGGCGACATCTTGTGTTGAGATTAGGCTTTGCTCTCATGGTTGCTTTACCAAATGGTTGACCTTAGACCCGATGATCACCATGTGTTGGCGGTTGTAAAAGTTTTATGTGTGATCTCTAGGGTTGGCTATTTCCAAGGTTTCTAGTGATACCTAGGGTTGTTGGTTGATTAGGTTCATAACTCATCTTGGTCGCCAGGATGTCCTAGCATTAGCGAGTGTTTGGATTTTCTGATGACTTAGATGCCAAAGTTCTTAGCAGTTATTTTCTTTTTCTAAAAAAGTTTGGTCAATGAGATTTCTTGTTGTAGTCATCAAGTTTTGATCTATATAGTCAACCTAGTAGCATGTATGAGAGGCTTTCATGGATGATATTCTTTCACATTGGACACATGGAAAACTTGGCTAGACACCTCTACCTTCTCTTTCACAACACACATTGACATATATACCTCCCTCCTCTCATTCAGCCAAACCCCTTGAACCCTCTTTATTTCATCCTTTCTCTTAGATCTCGTCCCCTCTTGCTTGGTGGAGAAGAAGGAGGTCAAGTTGAAGGATCTTGGCCAATCTACCTTACATGTTGACCTAGGGTTTTGATCCACCTCTGTTGAAGTCGTTTGGTACTTCCTTAATCTTTTTCTTGGTCTTGGAAAGTGAGATCTTCCTCTTTCTCTTTGTTTTCCTTGCTATTATACCCGCTTCTCTCTTCTTCTTGGTTGGTTTCATGGTGGATCTTGATCTAGAGGTTGAAGTTACTCTCTTTCTTGCCTTTCAACCTATGGTTTGCTTCCTTTTTGGATAAGAAGCTAGCTTGGCTGAGAGGAGTGATCAAGCTAGGGTTTCATACCATTCTTCTTCAAGCTACCTTGTTATTTTGAGTTTCTTCATCATCTCTAAAGGTGATTATATAACTTTCTCCATGATTATTGCTTACTCCCATTTTGCATGTACATGATCTTTTGCTAAATTGTTGTTCTAAGTATAAAGATGCTACATTTACCTATGGTTTTTGTTTTGCATGATAGTTCTTGAGTAATGTATGTTCTTGGATGAACCCTAACCCTTGTCTGAAAACTTCACTTGATAATGAAAGTTTTTACTTGTATACTTGGGGTAAATGATAGTTTTACTCTCTCTAATGGTGGTTTCTAATTAGGGTTTTGAACAAATCTTTCTGCATGGGTGCAACTTGATAACCTTTCAGAGTCTTGGTGGTAACCAACCTGTTTGAGTCTTATTGGATGATGAGATTTTGGTCTCTTAATGGTAACCAAGGTTTTAAACCCTTGTGTGGTCAAGAGTCGTGAACTACAATGGTCACTATGTTTTT
This sequence comes from Alisma plantago-aquatica, assembly GCA_963693085.1. NCBI lineage: Eukaryota > Viridiplantae > Streptophyta > Magnoliopsida > Alismatales > Alismataceae > Alisma > Alisma plantago-aquatica. Next base: position 1,169,067,738 of record OY856413.1, on the reverse strand, counting down.
ATTTATGGTGGCCGTCACCATTTAGACCTTTAGTGGGCGATGAATAGTTGGACTCTTAGTGTTCATTGAGAGTTGTGGTTGAAATTGGTCACCAAGTTTTGTGTCTTCATCGTTCTCTATTGATACATAAATGCAGTGGTCTCTGACGTTGTTAACCCTACCATTTGTTGTTGTTTTGGAGCATTAGTGGTCTATGAGTGTTGGAATTTTACCAATTGTTGATGTCACCTAACCCTAAGTGGCCATTCAAAATGCTAACCCTAGTAGTCGATAAGATCCTCTAACCTAAGTGGTCATTAAAAAAACCCTAACCCTATCAGTTGATGAGGTCATCTAACCTAAGTGGTCACTAAGAACCACAAACTTAGTAATAATTGAGGATTCATGACCCTAGTGGTCGATGGAGATTTCTGATCCTACTGGTCACTATGTTCTCCTAGTCTATGATTGATGGAGTCAAGGGTTTTAGTTGTATGGAAATGAGATTGTGATGTTGACCTTAAGCTACCATGAAATTATGGTAATGCTGAGAATCAGGGTTTACTCTTGAGTACTATTTTGTAACCCAAATTCAACTAAACTTTATGCAATTAAGGAATTATGGTCAGTCATACTTAGTTTCCTAGTATGACATGTTGAAGAGATATTCTATTTATTGTTTGATGTAACCCTCATATTTTAACTAGTGGTTATCATAGCCTGATGAGTGAGGCTTTCTCATGCTATACATGTGTATCACAAGTATGATTATGGGAGTCAAACCTTCTTCAAGGTGTTGAAAGATAATGATGATCATGCAGGAAATGATGTGATGGTCTCAATGACCCTTGGGTATGTTGTGACCCTTTATGGAGGTGTAATCCTCTTTATGTTTCCATGGGTTGATACCTTGGAATAACGTGATAATGATTTCTATCCTATGATGGTGTGATGGAAAATATAGTCTCATGAATGGAAATGAAATTGTACCATGTGATGTGAAGATGAGGAATTATGTGTCATACACTTTATATCTTATGAAATTGTTATACATATATAGCTGTTAGTAATGAGTTAGAGTTTGTATGTCCACTTGTTTGATGCATCCTTAATTTACCCAATTGATAATAACTAACAAAGTGAAACCCTAATCATGTAGTACCATGTTCCATAGAACCATTTTGGTTTCAAAACTTACAGGATGGGGAAACAAGTATTCTTAAGGGAATCTTGGAGTGCATAATGTGGAGTACGCAGGGTGCAAGGAGTGCATATCCTTGACATCTTGATCCCAAGATTTTGAGGATGTCTATTGTCATACCTGGACAGAAGAAACGATGTAGTTGTATCTCAGATTTTTGTATATGTGATGAGATTGAGGACATTTGTGATTGTACCTTGCATGATAGGGTTTTCAATACCCTTCTCACTAGTGCCATGACCTATAACAAGGGTGGACTAGGCTATTTTGTAGCTTGACCTTATGTGTCATTACAGAGGACCCGTACTGACTGGGGGCGCATACGATCTCAGGATTCTGGCTCTCCTAGATCTTGTACGGAACTGATTGTGACCAAACGATGGTCTGCTAGACTTTGAGTTGTACAACACAAACTCCCCAGGGCTTAATAAAAGATATAATACATACATGTAGTGTATTTATTTAGGGTTATACACAATGCTTCACATTGGATAATAACCCTTGTTTGCTCTTTCACATATATATGATGTATAATGCAATAAGAGAGATTAGTCTTGCTTATATTGTTAGATATGATGATACTGCTATCTAGATCTATGATGATAAGATAAGCTTATAGTGCTAGACCTCCTCATGATTTTAGCCATATTTATTCTACTTGACTTCCTATGTTGTTCGCTATGCACATATTATTAGTCCTAATGATAATGTTAGAAACATCATGATGATTGATTGAACTATTTCTTCATGTACCTTTTCAATCATGCCTTTGTTTATAACTATTTGGTTAACATGCTTAATCCTCTTAAGATTGTTTATTGAATTAACTTACTATAATCAATAACTGTTGGTTGAGAGTTATTGGCTGGGATGTTGGTCTCACCTCGTGGGTCACCACATCTTTTAGGTGATTGTTAATGACATCATCAGGATCTCGACATAGAGGAGGAGCTGCAGTGATGGGCCTTAGAATAGGTTGTTAAATGTCTAGTGTGTCCTAGAGTCATCCCTGCACCCTCAGGTCTATGCCAAAAAGTTTGTATGTGATGTTTTGATCAACTCGAGCTTTTGGTAGCATTCTGATTCTTGTACACATGGTATATGTGGAACATGTTCATCTATTATATATATATATATATATGTTGTGGTTGAGGCTACAAAACAATTGTAAAAGATACTTGGCATGATATATGAATATGAGCAAGATGTTGGTCTTTTATATAAACGTTCTTGAGTATGTTGGAAAAATAAAGTGGTTTTAATTATCCCCCTTTTATTATGTGTGGTTAGTTAGTGATCAATCATGTTTTTAGTTTTAAGTAATCTTGCTTAGCGTGACAGGTTCTTACAAGTTGGTACCAAAGCTTTAGGTTTACTGAGTCTACAGGGACACTAGGACTTAGGACTAGAATGATGACTAAGTAAGTGAACATGACATGTAAACATGATGCATACTGCCTAATCTCAATACTTGAATGTCATGTCCAGGTATTCAATTATTGAATAAAAGGTAAGTGTGGAACTCTGAGATTCTTATCTTTCTTATTACACTGATCAAGTAGTCGATTTGAAACAATATAAAGAGCATACCGAATAAGAAATCATGGTGAAAATTTCTTAACCCTACCCTAAAGAAAAATGAAAATCACATACTAACCTATCAAAACCTGAGTGTTAGTAACTAAAGAGAATGATTGGTACCATGAAAACCTAAATATTAGTACAAATAAGCTAAAGAGGTGTTTTTGAAGCTATAATTCTAGAAGATAATGAAGTAAAATAGATATAAATCTATGTCAATGGAATGATTCAAGGTATTAATTCCAAGTAAGAAGAAGAGAACTCTTGAGATAAGTGTGTGATATAAGAAGACAAACAAGAGAAATGATAGATGATTAAAGTGAAGCCTGAGCTAATCTCAGACCAACCACTGGGTGTTTGAAATTATAAATATAATTATTATCATGACATGTAAAATAATTAATGAAGAAAATGTGAAATATGATGAACTACCCTTTGATAAGTGAGCAGAACATATGATAATGCGAGAGGACATACACAAAAATGATAAACAGTTAACAAGAAAGAGCAATAAGATACACTAATCTTGATATTTTGTATGTTGATGGAAAGGAACCTATATGAAAAAGGTCAAATGATATGTTAAAAGTCATAACTTACATGATGAAGATAGAATCGGTTACCCCTTGCTAGTAAAGATTGGACAGTGTTGTTATGTTGTGCGAAGTGTGTTTTACTTTGTGTTCTTTCTTTTTGAGGGACAACTTTCAAGTGGATCCTATGCCTCTTGGTACGTGAGGATTCATTGAAATCCTAGAAGGTGGATATCTTGATATAACACATGGTTTTTGGGACTATAGTTCCAAGATCATGAAGTTTAGTGGTGGGAATGCGTTTGAGCCTTCCAAGAGTTAGGAAGTGTCCTCCTTTACATTTTGAGTTGATTATGATGGTAGACAAGTGGATGAGATAAGGATATGAGTTACTTATAGTACATAAAGTGGATACTAAGGTGACAAGTCCTAGTATCTAGACTGTACAAGAAGTATGTGAGTTGAAGATGGTTACCAGATGAGTTTCCAGTTGTTTCTCGATCCTTAGAAGGAGAGAGTTTGATGTTGAGATCCTCCAAGTGTTGTTTGGAAAGAAGAGGAGTGATTTTATGACGATGTACATGGGATACTGATAGTTTGAAAAGATCATAGCAAGGAATGAGTAACCATGACCAAGGATATATGTTGTACTGATTAGTCGATAAGTGTTATAGTGTTCCTTCAGATAGACCTGAGGTCAGGATATAATCAGAGAAGAATCAAAGTAGATGATATAAGTTGCATGGTCACTTGATTTCATGGTTGTGCCATTTAGACTAACTAATGCATCAATAACTTTTATGGACTTGAGGAACAAAGTGCTTCAGTTGGGTCCTTATGATTTGTGAAATTTTTTATTGATAACATCTTAATGTACTTAAGAGACGGTAAGCAAAATGGTGAACATCTTCACTAAAGCCCTTAGATTGTTGAAGCAACTATAACTGTGTGTCAAGTTCAATAAGAGTGAGTTTGAGGTTGACTAAAGTGTCTTCTCGGGGTTATGATATATCTTCTAAGTATGTTGAGTGGATCCAAATAAGGTGAAGATAGTTCTGGAATGGGAGCAAGCCCAGACACTGATTGAGATCCAAAGCTTTATAAGCCTAGACGGACACTACAAGAAGTCCATTCAGGATGATGTTGTTTTACCCCTAGAAAGGCTGAGTAAAAAAGGTGTTTCTTTTTGTATGGAATGATAGGTATCAATGTTGGTTTCAACATTCTTTCCAAATGATAAAGAACAAGTTGATAAGTTTTATAGTGATAGTGTTTCCAGAACAAGTGGGATGGATACATCATCTTTTGTAATGCTTTAAAGAATGGTTTATGATATATGATGATATAGTATAAGAGAATGATTCGTTTTTTATTCATAACAACATAAGAAGGACAAAGAGGATGTGGAAGTTGATGCACACATAGAAAGTCATCTTCATCAATAGTTTCTAATAGGACATAGAGATTCAATAGTATATGGAAACAATTTAGGTAGGGAAACTAGAGTTCCAAGTGAGGGTTATCACTAGAGTGTCATAGTTTATGTAGTAGTTTCTATGCTCAATGATTGGGGAAGTTGTTGGGAGATACATGCACAAAGTATAGTTGTGGAAATAAAAAAATTATCTATTTGTATTCCCATAATAGCAAGACTGCGTCAACTACTATGAAATAGGAAGGATGGTTTAATGAGTTATACCTGGTCCTGGAGCAAGTCTAGCTAAAACAACTCACTTCAATGCAACTTTCTACTAGTTTCTCTTGGATGGTAGTTATGCAGCTCCTGGTCTTCACCACAGACAGCGAACATGACAACTTCTACAATGACTCATGTGGTCTCACCACGTTTTGCAGACTAACTTTTCTCTCCTAGAAACATCCAAAGGACTCCTACCTCTAGAGTAGTCCACACAGACCAACCAAAACTCCTATCATTAAACTAGAACAAACAGGGAGGAGGTGTCCCTCCTGTTGGTGTACTAGTCACCGACTTGCTCTTCTACAAAAATGATCCTCAATTGTTTTTTCTCCCATCACTATCCCTCCCTTGTTAGGTAGAACATGATTGTGATCTCTCCTTTACCACAACCACAGAGGGACAACAACTGTTAGAGCAACTGATTCTTAGTTGTTGTTCTTGTTTTTGTGCTTTAGGAAGCCCCCAGTACCCCTCCATTTATAGGCGGGGATAGGGATTTCTAGTATGTTCGACATCTATGTGGGAGTGGAAGGGATGGGAAGATCTTGAATTTTCACAACCTACAAACCACGAGAGAGTCACCTGGTGACCCAGATATTCATCTAGTCACTTGAGATGGACGTCTAGCACTGCCAAATGACCTTTTGAAAGTTTCCCAATTGCCAACAAAATTGGAAACTTGTTTCCCATTAATGTTAGACATTAATTCCTTACACCTCAAGTATTGTGCAATCAAAACAATTTGGGAAAGTATTTAGAACCTTCCTATGGCCTATCTAAGCAAAATCACACATGCGAGACGGCCATATCGCTCACCCAGACGATCATCTGGTGAGTCAAGCCGATCTGGTCGGTTCATCAGAATGAACCAGTCGGTTCACACCTAAGTTTGGATAGATCTTAGCCAATTCAATTTCTGATTAGGTCGACAACCCAAACAGATGTCTCAACACTTGAGACATTTGTTTGTCTTTCCCAAATAACCATCTCACCTTGTGATCATATTGTGACATGATCGTTTGGAAGTGTAGTCAACCAATCTATTGCATGAATTGAATATGTAACCACATTAGTAATCAATCCAATCATCATCCATGATCAAACTCCTCTTATAGATGAGTTCCTATGTGTGTAACCCTATAGGTCCCATATTACATTGGTTGTGAATGTCCATAAATAACTTATGACATCATAAGCAAAGTCTGGTGCCTAGTCACACATCAGTGCTACCCAAGTGAATGGAAAGATGGAGAAGAACTTCAACCTACAATCTGTGTAAGGTAATTACTTTGTCACTAATATCCACAATGAACTCGAGGTATGGTATCCTCATCCTATCCACTTTTATTCAATCTTCCTTGAACCAAGAGTCGAAGATTGTCTGAGATAATGTGACCTCAATATCATATATTGATTCACATGAGCATGTGCATGCATTTCTCATTCTCGTTTATCAAGTGGCCATGATATGATACTCTAGTAGGAGGGACAAATCCCATCTCTATCACTCACAGTATATCCCCATGTTTCAAAGTCACCCAAAAATCACCTTATAACAACCCATGTTTTAGAATTTCCTTTGATGATTTCAAAGCGTACCCAATGACATGTGACAGGTGCAGTGATTTCAGGTCTAAGAATCACAATCACCAACTTCACTATGAGAGCTTACTATGACCACCAATAATGGTTTCCATGTGTCACTCTCAGGTTGTCTGTCTGATACACTATTCCCTAACATGTATTTGTGTGCTTGGTTTGGTATTGCCATATTATGACTAATGAGATTATGTCATCAACTAACCCACACTCTAGTCTTTAGTGTTTCTAGTTCCTATCTACCTTCCATAGTAACAACAAACTAGGGACATAATAAGAATGGGCATACTCTTAGCATTCATATGATCTCATTCTTCAAAGTCACATACTTGAAGACATACGTCATTGAGTATTGTCATTCCTTAGACATTCATAATGTTCCCTCATTATCTGAATATTAAATGAAACAAAATGAATTGGAAGCTTGCCTTTATGAATTTAATCAAATTCTTTATGGTATATGACATGTCAATCATCACATGATTGGCTCTATGGTCATACCTTACCAACTGACTCCCACTTGCACTTAGATCCAATCACCCAAAATTCATATTCTTAGTGATCCAAACATGTCCACCATGTTTCTACTACGCAAGTGCTTAACCCAATGAGTTAGCAACATTTTGCTATTAGTCGGTATACCACATGTTTCTTATCTCTTCTCTCTGAGATGAAACCACCGTAGTATGGTATATGGTATTCCTTTCCATACAAGGAGCTCCATTGTTGTCACTGTACTTCTACTAAGTCATTAATCGTTGGAACATATATAAGTTCATCATATGAACCTTTAGATCCATATAGTATCACCCTATGTGCATAACACAAGTATACTCACTTCTATTGTATAATAGAATTAATGGCTATCAGTTTGAAACCCTTCCAACTAACAAAATTTCTCCTTTTACATCAAACATATTTTAATTTGGCGATCACTTTTGTAATTATGGAAGATTACATCGATGTAACTCTTTACATCCAACTCGTCCTTCTATTTCTATCTCTACTTCTCAAGTACTAATGGATCTCTTTAATGACATTCCAATAACCCTTAATGGAATTAATGTCATCTTTTCATTTCTAATATATACAAGAATATTTGGGATAATTACATTTATAGTATTCATGATAGATCCTTTGGTGTTTGACTATGAGGGAAACAACCATGTCAAGTTGTAGTTTTATATTTTCTACCAACACCAGGAGTGAATAAAACTCTTCAAATTGTATTGAGAGTAGTTGTCAAGCCCTCAAAACCATGTAATTGATCAATTACGTTCATGCAATGTATTATTTAAAAAACTCCAAATGAAAGAGTTAAGGAAGATCTAGGGTTTGGAATAGTATAAATCCATGAGAGTGTTGATTACTAAAACACTAATAATATGTTGTGTTCTTTATTCTTTTGGTTTCCATATTGAGAGAGAGGGATCCCTTGACATAAGTCCACCCTAATCACAAGAGAAGGGAAGTGTTAGATATATTTGATGACTGCTTGCAAAATAATGTTATAAAATATGAAATAATATTATTGTTGCACAGTTTGAGACAAATCTTGATTGGTGAACTCCAGTACAAGTTTCCATTTTTCAGAATATCAGTTACCACTATTTAACTTTGGTGACTGAAATTCTTTATTAGTTGATTACTTAGTTCCCCATTGGGACACTCAGCTTAGACTTTTATTTCAATTAAGTTAAGTTAATATCTTAGTTTCTTACTTAGTTGTCACCCTTATTCATGTATTAGACCCAATTATTCTTACACATTTGACCTACATTTTGCGATAGTCATGTGTGTGGGTGATAAATAAACACTAAACATACCAACTCCCAAATTTAGATACAAATGACATATACCCCAAAATCCAACACAATATAGACGTCCCACATAAAAGCCAACTTTTTTCCACAACCCATACACTCTAGGAGCATTGACAACAGCTTGACACGCCACCTCAAACATACTAACAACCTTCTTGACACCACAAACATTTCTACATCCAAACTATAATGACCCCACCTCCCAGTAACCCCCAATTGAGGGAGACCCGAAGGTCAGAGTCGTTATCCCAATTAATAGGATCAAAGTTTCGACAAATAATTGATAATAATTATGAAATTCTACTAACTAAAGTGGAAGCTGGTATAAACTAAAAATTTGCATACCATTTTCAAAACTTGGATATCTACCTCTATCTACATATGGAGTCTATTCTAACTAATCCTCCTTTGTACTTTAATGCTTATTTAATTCCACATATGCCACTTTACTGTTTATCCTTTTCAATCTTATACCTAAAATGCCGAAAAATAAAATGTCGGTTAGCATATCGGAATATGCTGGTATGTGGGGACAACCAAAATTTCATAAATATGGATAAAAATTAAAATATTACAATCAAGTTAATTAACAAGCCAATTTACGCTTTTAATGTGACATTCTCCAACACTTTTTCCCTAACCCTGGCATACCAACCTTAGGGTTTCTCTTTTTCCATTGACTTAAGGCCACCTTCTTAATCCTGAGCTTGGTGTCTAGGGTCACCCTTCATGGTGCCCTTTAGTCATGCAATATCATAGGCCACCTTCTCAATCCCAAGCTTGGTGCCTGGGGTCACCTCTCATGGTGCCCATTGGTCTTCTGTCTTGGGCTTGACCTATTTGCATCATCCATCAAGGTGGCACATAGGTGCGAGAATACACACTTATTTTACAATTGTGATAATCATAGTGACTTTATAATTTGCAAGTTTGAACATCCAAATAGATAAGTTGCATTCAATGCGATGAATCATCCGAGAAACTCTTCAGGAAACCAATGCGATTAACCATAATTAACCACATACCTGACAGGCTGATTTTGAGACAGAGCTAATCCAATCAATGCAGGAAATCCAATAGAAAAGTAAGCACACAAAGAGATCCTGAAATCTGCATACAATTTCCTATCATTGATCATGCCATCAAGATCTATTAAACCTAGCTCGCTTCCTAAGGTTTCCAGTCCACTTTTAGGGTTTGCATTGCAATTAGGGTTTCTCTTCATTTTTACTCTTTTAAACCCTAATTATCTCATCTATTCTTCACAAAAGAATTTAGGTTATCTTTTAACAACATATAACCTTAATTTCGGATTAAAGGCACAATTAAACACCAATTAAGTCAAGTCTATTATGCCCCCTTTTCATTAAAACTATCATTTTTATCTTTTTAATTCGATGACAAGATCATTAGGCCCAAATATCATCTTTGGTTCCTTCAATTTAACTATTCATAGTTCATTATGAACTAATTCACATATGAACTCTATTTATCATTAATTCCATCTTTATCCATTAGAAAAACCCTAATTACCATATTAAGGGAATTTATCCTAAATTAGGAAACTTTTATACTCAAAATAGCTTAGAATCATCATATCTCAGCTTTATTAATTAATTTGAGCAATTAAAGCCATTAAGAATCACAATTACTAATATTAGGGTTTCAAGGCCCATTAAAGCTCATTTATGCACATGGAATTGTAAATTAAACCAGTTGCATACAAAGACCATCCTTTTAGATCTAATGTGTTCTTTTTCTTAACAACAATTAATATCAACTTTAAACATCCATATAACCCTTCGCAAATAATTAATCAATAAAGACTAGGGTTTTTCATTAGATAAACTATTAAAGATAGCATCTTTGCATACGTTTTTGAATTTCAAGCAGAATCAAGCTTCAATTACATTTTCATTGCATTCCTTGCATTTTTCTGATATAAAAACACTACTTATTTGTATTTTTCGGCCAAAGAAACTATTTTTAGTGAATTATGAAAGATTCTTCAGTTTTCTTGAATATTCGATAGAGAAGACTATTTACCGAATTTACTGGGCCATTCTTATGATAGTCCACTGATCCAATTAAAGATCGGATGCCCTACATCGTTCGCCCCCACTAGCCGCTAACTTATCCAGCCGAAACCCGATCTGTTGGATCTGCCCCGTGAGACCAAGATGGTCTTCCATCCTACAGCTGCTGCTTTGCATCTTCTTCCTAGCCCGTGGTGGCCCTTTGGCTGCTCTGTGGTGGAAGCTCACTGGCCACACCTCTTCTCGTCATTTCAGGGCATGAGGGAGGTAGGGAACATGTCGATCAAGCTCGCCATGGTGAGAGGAGTTGAGAGGGAGGGTTATATATAGGATTTTAAGGCTCTTCTAGGGTTTCCCAAATCCCATCATCACCTACCTTTTAGGCAATTTGGACGTTTGCTCTAGAAGCATCGAAAGTGTGAAGAACCTAGGTATAGGTTGCGCATAATCCTCTCCCGAACTCAACCATGCACTTTCCTTATCCGCAGATGTGAAGATTCGTGAGTAAAATTAAGTGGAAAGATCCCACTATCGCCAACCTATTCCTAGTTTGGCTAGAACTAGAAGACAAGCAGCCCTCGTTGGATTAGGATCCAATGATCCTCATCACTCACGCCTGAACAAAAGAAAATGCCTGATTTCTATTTTAAGGAAAATCCTTTTCATTTTATGATAATTTGGAAAAATCATAACTCTTAATCCATGACTCTATTTTATTCCAAAATTTGAGGGAATCTTATTAATGACTTAATATACCTTTTTGCCAAAATTGGGCTCATTATCTAAAAGAAAACATACCTTTTCATTAGGTGCAAGATATTACTCAATTATGTATATTTCTCACTTATTTTCTCTTTCCTTTGCTATTAAATTATTATTTTGAGTTCCTTGAACCTCAAGGAACCTTAATGGCTCGAAATCCCATCTTGGGGGTATACCTTAGCCTTTTACTTATCTTTTATCCATTATTTCTCATCATCTTATTTATTTCTTATCAAAATATCTCTTTTTGAGTATTTCTATTTATCTCTCTTTTTATTTTTCTTTTTGGAATTCCTTCTAATATTAGAAACCTTATGGATACAAAAATCCACCAAAGATAACTCAATCATACCTCTTTCCACTTATTTTCCACATTTATCATTGTTTTCAATTTCTTTCTTAATAAGGAAATATTTAATTGATCTTTTCTTTTCTTGTTGCATTATCTTTGCAAATTTGGACTCCTTGGCACCCAAGGAACCCAAGAGGCATAAAATCCAACTTCGAATTACATTCCTTTTCCTTTTAGAGGTTTCTACATCTTTCTTTTCTCCATTTTCTCATCTACTCATTAAATAATGGAGTTTCCTTTGTCTTTTCCTTGTTATTGGTCCCAATACCCAATAAAGCCCACAAAACAACCAACAAGGCTATTGTAAACGAAATCCATTTATCTAAAACAAATTATATCATTATTTGTTCAAATATCTTTAATAGGAGAAATTACATTTATCACCCAAAAGAACCCAAAAATTGGGGTTGTAACATCCTTCCCCTCTTATAGGAATTTTGCCTCCAAAATTCCACCAGGCACACAAACAAACAGAATAAGTCTTTCCTTTATCCACTATGGCTCCCATGTGGCCTCACCCTTTCCATGGTGCTTCCCAAGAACCTTCATCATCTATTATTCTTCCATCTGAGTTCTTTCTTACCTTGGTATATCGTACCCTCACAGGTGACTCATGACATTTCAGCCTCGCATAAAGTTGAATAGGTTCAGGGCTCAGCACAGGGCTTGGGTACCTCACATAGTGCTCTAGATCAAACTCATGGAACACATTATACATCATGTTATCTTGAAAGGTAAGGCTAAACACAACCATCTCCACCAATCCATCTCAAATGGACCATGCAGCCGAAATTCAACTCTCTCTTAGCTATAACTTAGAGGGGTCAGATTTTCACATCACATACTCTCCCACAGTGAACTGCATGTCAGTCTGCTTTGCATCATCTCACATCTCATGTCGCCCCTGGGCTCTCTCTCAGCCATTGCACGATCAAAGCGACTTCATCTGCACACACTGTGGTTCTTTTCTGACCTTCGCGAGGCCCCCTTCACCAACATAATCTCAATGAAGTGGTGATTGACACAACCTCCCTTACATAACTTTCTTGTATCCCAATACTGGCTATGGTGGTTATCATCACATCTTACAAAGGATAAGAACTATCTCTAGATATCACCCTGAACGAGCACACATGCTCTCATTAGACCCTCTAGTCTGGATCATACTAACCATTAGTTAGGGGTGATAAACTGTACAAATATCGAGTTCTTCATGTATCTACTTCCACCTTATGGAAGTGAATCTTTAAGTCATACTCAAGAACTTTGGAACTCACATCATGGTGTAGTTGAACCATCTCTTTCTCATATGTAGTTCAACTGGACCCGTCCCATGACAGTATACTTTCTTTCTCATGTCATCTAGGTAAGGCGATCTACCATAACCCATATTGCATCTTTACCTTCCTTGGTCTAGGGGAGACTTACCACAACATCCATAGTGCTAAACTCCCATTCCCTCTCAGGGACTCTTTATCCTCTCTATCAAAACACTGGGCTACTAGTGTTCATCCTTCACCTCCTGGCTTGCATGGCGACAAGCCACGTGCAACTTCATCTTAAGCATCCCATGTACTAATGCAACTTACTATCTTACTAGTACCACAGTGTATAGTGATCTTAAAATCACGATCTCCTGTATGTCATGATTCCTTAAGATTGATTCCTCAGAATCCCTAAACCACTCTAATCAGGGTTTCATTGCCTTCTTTTGTAGTGAAGTGTATCTGAGGCTCTACAATCATCCTTTTCTTGCATCAAGGCCTAGGCTGGCTAACCAAAAAACTACTAACTTGTTCAACAAACTTCGTTAGTGTTAGCCAAACATATCTCACAAACTTGGGGTTGACCTAACAAGCTCTTCTAGCTTCCAACTAAACTAGGCAGCTGCACCTTAACCAGAGCATCCATTACCACCTTACATCCTTCTGTGTAAGGTAATGCTGAAGACATACCCCTCCATGTATTCCACTTATTATCTCATTTTGGACTCTAAGTCTATCTTCATCGAGAACACTCTAAGCTCATCCTCTTTGTCAAACTCAACCTTGCATAACTTGCAAATTCCACATAGCTCATGCTAAAAACATCCTCATAAGATGACTACCTTATTTCTCTTGATGTTTATAAACCATCCACATATCATTTACCCCACAAGGGTAAGTTATCATCTCTGTCCTCATACCTCATGGCAATTTTCCAACTCACATCATCTTTATCCTTGGTGTATGGCATGCGTACTATCCTATCTCTCACTCCCATAACAAGAGGAAATAAGCATTTGGCGGCCGTCCAAACACAAAGTTCTTCCTGTTCTAAGAGTAGAGATGGCACATCCCACCTTTCCAGTACACCTTCAAATCTAAGTTGAAACGTGCAACATAAGTCTCTACATCACAAACATCATGTTATCAAAGTTACCTCCATGAAAAACTGGTCTCGAACCTACTTGGGTCACCACACAATCCTTGGTCATCTCCTCTAGATCTGTAGGGTGCCGACACTTTTGGGGTCATCCCTCTTCCCTTATGCATCCATAGAGTGCCATGTTCATTTTCCCTTTGGGTCCCATGAATTCATGAAGGTGATCAATCTCCTAACCCATGGCCCTTAGACAATGATAGATGTTACCTCCCGACCCATTGTTCATGTGCAACTAGGGAATTAGGTAACTCCTACTTCCATCAGTCTTATCCCTACCTGACCCTAGGATAGACTTATGATTCTATTATAGTACATGTCCAACTTAGAACCTTACCCAAGTCTCCATCATCTCTCTCTGCATTCATGGGCTGTCTTTCATCCTTTTGCAAGGGTCATGGCGACCTGCTTACCTTGGTCAGGCCCCATACCGATTACTTTCATGGTAACACATATACATGCACTTAGAGATGGTTATCTATGGGTCTGTAGGTTCATTCTCTTACCATGTACTCTTCACTTAGCTTCTCAAGGTTCTATGAGACCTTCTTGGGTTTCCTTAAAACCTACAAACTGGTATACATCCTACCAAGGGTCCCTCTCCCTGGATGGGAGGAAGCTACATCTTGATAACAAAGGTCACAAACGTCCTTATGTCCAGGGTTTACATCCACATGAGCATGCTTAACCCTAACAAGCTACTAAGGCACAAGCAGACCACCTATTAAACCCTGCTAGGTCACACTTGTTCTTACCCTCGACATTGGATCAAGATCAAACCTTCTCATGTCATCAACTTACATGTGAAGGGTCCTTCAAACATACCTTTGACCTAATGGGGTTTCCCTTTCCTCTAAACATGAGGAGTACCATGCTCAAATCTATAAAAACTCCAATCTGATCATGAGAATTAGGTACACCTCTTCCCCTCTTAGGCCTAGGAACCCTAGGTTCACTTTCATGATGCCCCATTGTCTGCTCAACTTTTAACCACGAGCCAAGCATGTCCAAGGTATGTCATGCACTTCCCATGATCCTTCTACTTGAACAACACTTCAGAGTGGAGTCCTCCTCAAGGACAACCAACCAGGTACAAGGCCTCACAACATGTTACTAAGCCCCTTCAGGGTCTAAGGAACTCTTCTTCTTAACCCTAGAAAGTGAACATATATACCATAGGCTCATAGGTACCAGCAACCTCACCTTCTCTCTAGGTTTTGGTTTCTCCAAAGACAACCAATATATCCTCAGCCTCCAGGGATCATGCATGAGGCAACCACAACCATCCACTTAGGTTGCATCATCCTCAACTCCCCACTGTTCCTCATATCTCAAAGTCTAAGCTTCCAACCTTCTTGCTTGGGTCCTGCTCTCTCTCTCTCTAGAGCTAATCCTACAACCAGCCTCACTATTAGAGGTCCTCTCTCCATGAAGATGGATCAAGGTCACAAGCATACCCCTACATGGGTGAAGCCTAAGTTCAACTTATATTTGCTCAAGATTATCCATAGTTCTTTATGCTTATCTCATAAACTATCCATCATACTCTCCTGGCCAGGGTTTTAGCCTACTACTCGCACCACTGACGTACTCTGGGTGCATGCTATGACCTACTTGCATAAACCCATAGGGTTTCTATAGGTCCTTCTCTAACCTCATCAATGAAGGAGCTATCCTTCTCTCTAACATGCACAACCCTTCACAGGGTTGGGTCGCTAAAGGCACTAGGTCATCCAACCTCACGTGGCTCATAATGTCATGGGCATCCAAAAGCATGTCCACACACCTGGTCTATCATGACATCATGTCATCATGCCATCTCTCTCTCTAACCACCACTTAAGGTTAGGATTAGCATCATCCTTAGAGGATGCACCAGGTCTCTACTTATAATGGAGGTCTCTACCTCCAAGACTAACTTTCTCTACTCATCCTCCTGACAAGAAGGTCTAACCTCAAGTCTCTCCTGAGGGCATGACAGCATATGGAAAACAACCTAAGCATGTATCTATTCTTTAGTTTATGCTTAAACTATTAAGCTTATGTCCATGACATCTTATTTACATGCTTTTCATTAATTTGGTGAAGGATTCCTTAAGCCTTATCAACCTTTCCCATACCTCAAGAGGGTGAGGAAAAGAGAGAAAACCCTAATCCTTAAGGTCCTTAACAACATTTGAGTGGAGAAGGGATGAATAAGATGAGAGAGTCCTAAAGGTATCTTATTTCGAATCAGATCCTAAGACATTGGCCAAACAGTCACACTAATCTAGGAGTCCTCATATTCCAACTAGCGGTGCGAAGGAAAATCTTGCCAGCCCCCAGACGTGATCCTTTTCTAGACACCTCTATCTTTCGAAAAATCCTCTGATAACTCCCTTGGGTTTTACAAAGTTTGTAAACTTTAATAATTATTAAAGATTAAATGAGGAACCTATTCTCTGATACCAAATATAATGACCCCGCCTCCCGGTAACCCCAATTAAGGGAGACCCAAAGGCCAGAGCCGTTATCCCAATTAATAGGATCAAATGTTCGACAAAAAATAGATAATAATTATGAAATTCTACTAACTAAAGTGGAAATTGGTATAAAATAAAACTTTGCATACCTTTTTTAAAACTTGGATATCTACCGCTATCCACATTTAGAGTCTATTTTAACTAATCCTCCTTTGTACTTTAATTCTTATTTAATTCCACATGCCACTTATTGTTTGTCCTTTTCAATCTTGAACCTAAAACGCTGACAAACAAAATGTCGGTCAACATATCAGAATATGTTGGTATGTGGGGACAGCCAAAATTTCATAAATATGGATAACAATCTAAATATCACAATCAAGTTAATTAACAAGCCAATTTACGCTTTCAATGTGACATTCTCCACTGCTTTTTCCCTAACCCTGACATACCCACCTTAGGGTTTCTCTTTTTCCATTGACTTAAGGACACCTTCTCAATCCTGAGATTGGTGCCTAGGGTCACCCTTCATGGTGCCCTTTAGTCATGCAATATCATAGGCCACCTTCTCAATCCCAAGCTTGGTGCCTGGGGTCACCTCTCATGGTGCCCATTAGTCTTCCCTCCTAGGCTTGACCTATTTGCATCATCCATCAGGGTGGCATGTAGGTGTGAGAATACACACTTATTTTACAATTGTGATAATCGTAGTGACTTTATAATTTGCAAGTATGAACATCCACAGATAAGTTGCATTCAATGCGATGAATCATCCGAGAAACACTTCAGGAAACTAATACGATTAACCATAATTAACCACATACCTGACATGTTGATTTGAGACAGAGCTAATCCAATCGATGCAAGAAATCCAATAGAAAAGAAAGCACACAAAGAGATCCTAAAATATGCATACAATTTCTTATCATTGATCATGCCATCAAGATCTATTAAATCTAGCTCGCTTCCTAAGGTTTCTAGTCCACTTTTAGGGTTTCCATTGCAATTAGGGCTTCTCTTCATTTTTACTCTTTGAAACCCTAATTATCTCATCAATTCTTCACAAAAGACATTAAGGTTATCCTTTAACAACATATAACCTTAATTTCAGATTAAAGGCACAATTAAACACCAATTAAGTCCATTAAGTCTGTTATGCCCCGTTTTCATTAAAACTATCATTTTTATCTTTTTAATTCATTACAAGATCATTAGTCCCAAATATCATCTTTAGTTCCTTCAAAATAACAATTCATAGTTCATTATGATCTAATTCACATATGAACTCTATTTATCATAAATTCCATCTTTATCCATTAGAAAAACCCTAATTATCATATTAAGGGTATTTATCCACAATTAGGAAACTTTTATACTCAGAATAGCTTAGAACCATCATATATCAGCTTTATTCATGAATTTGAACAATTAAAGCCATTAAGAATCATAATTACTAATATTAGGGTTTCAAGGCCCATTAAAGCTCATTTATGCACATGGAATTGTAAATTAAACCAGTTATATGCAAAGACCATCCTTTTAGATCTAATGTGTCCTTTTTATTAACAACATGTTAATATCAACTTTAAACATCCATATAACCCTTCCCAAATCATTAATCAATAAAGACTAGGGTTTTCATTAGATAAACTATTAAAGATAGAATCTTTTCATACTTTTTGAATTTATAGCAGAATCAAGCTTCAATTACATTTTCATTGCATTCCTTGCATTTTTCTGATCAAAAAGCACTACTTATTTGTATTTTTCGGCCAAAGAATCTATTTTTAGTGAATTATGCAAGATTCATCAGTTTTCTTGAATATTCGATAGAGAAGACTGTTTATCGAATTTATTGGGCCGTTCGATTGATATTCCACTAATCCACCTAAAGATCGGATGCCCTGCATCGCTCACCCCCACTACCTGCTAACTTAGATGGCCGAAACCCTATCTGTTGGATCTGTTCCACGAGACCATGGTGGTCTTCCATCCTACGGTTGCTGCATTGCATCTTCTTCCTAGCCCGTGGTGGCCCTGCGGTGGCTCTGCAGTGGAAGCTCACTGACCACACCTCTTCTCGTCATCTCAGGGCATGAGGGAGGTAGGGAACAAGCCAATCAAGCTCATCAGGGTGATAGGAGTTGAGAGGGAGGGTTATATATATGATTTTAAGGCTCTTCTAGGGTTTCCCAAATCCCGTCATCGCCTGCCTTTTAGGCAATTTGGGCATTTGCTCTAGAAGAATCCAAAGTGTGAAGAACCTAGGTAAAGGTTGCACGGAATCCTCTCCCGAACTCTACCATGCACTTTCCTTATCCGCAGATGTGAAGATTCGTGAGTAAAATTAAGTGGAAAGATCCCACTGCCACCAACATGTTCCTAGTTTGGCTAGAACTAGAAGACAAGCGACCCTCATTGGATCAAGATCAAATGATCCTCATCACTCGCGCCTGAACAAAAGAAAAAGATTGATTTCTATTTTAAGGAAAATCCTTTTCATTTTAGGATAATTTGGAAAACTCATAACTCTTAATCCACGACTCCGTTTTATCCCATGTTTTGAGGGAATCTTATGAATGACTTAATCTACCTCTTTGCCAAAATTGGGATCATTATCTAAAAGAAAACGTACTTTTCGTTAGGTTCAAAATATTACTCAATTATGTATATTTCTCACTTATTTTCTCTTTCCTTTCCTATTATATTATTATTCTGAGTTTGTTGAACCTCAAGGAACCTTAATGGCTCAAAATCCCATCTTGGGGATATACCTTAGCCTTTTACTTATCTTTTATCCATTATTTCTCATCATCTTATTTATTTCTTATCAAAATATCTCTTTTTGAGGATTTCTCTTTATCTCTCTTTTTATTTTTCTTTTTGGAATTCCTCCTAATATTAGAAATCTTATGGATACGAAAATCCACCAAAGATAACTCAATCATACCTCTTTCCACTTATTTTCCACATTTATCATTATTTTAAATTTCTTTCTTAATAAGGAAATATTTCATTGATCTTTTCTTTTCTTGTTACATTATCTTTGCAACTTTGGACTCCTTGGAACCCAAGGAACCCAAGAGGCACGAAATACAACTTTGGATTACATTCCTTTGCCTTCTAGAGGTTTCTACATCTTTCTTTTCTCCATTTTCTCATTTACTCATTAAATAATGGAGTTTCCTTTGTCTTTTCCTTATTATTAGGCCGAATAACCAATAAAGCCCACAAAACAACCAACAAGGGTATTGTAAATGAAATCCATTTATCTAAAACAAATTATATCATTATTTGTTCAAATATCTTTATAGGAGAAATTACATTTCTCACCCAAAAGAACCCAAAAATTGGGGTTGTAACACAAACCCACCATGAAACACTCCTCACCAAACTTTGAATTTAGAGATATGGTAAAACTTCTAAAATTTTAAATAATCAGAGTACTAGATAAATCAAGAACACACCTCCTGCTCCTGAACAAGTCAAAAACCCATGTTCCATGTATGCACAAAATTAGAAAATTGCACGTTGGATACCTAGAAAAAATGAAGCATATTTGCGACTAATGAACCAAGTAAGGATCCTACAACTTTCAAGTTCACTTAAATCAATTTTTTTATGTTGTGGACGGTATTCAAAACATCACATTGTGGAAATGCTTTAGATTTTAACACTATTACTATCTAAACAAGTATATTCTTTGCTTCTATGCTTGACCTAAATCTTATACTATTTGGAATTAAACATAACTCAGGATGGCATGGCGATAAATGCATATTTCTCCTCTTTATTCACATCTTTTAAATCATTCCTTAGAAGCATTTTTTTATTATCCCTAGTTTTATAATTAGTTGTCTTTGTTTATCTTTTCCCTTGTTAATGATATTTTACATTAGAAATGCTTGGATTTTGCATGAAAAAGTCTTGATCATTTCAAATCCGAAAAAGACCCGAGAATCAAAAGTTCCAAATGCACATTCAACCTCTTGATCGATGACATCCCATTTGTTTGACTCACATGTAAAGATTTAGTCAAGTCTAGAAATTAAAATAAAGTGACTGACATCCCACACTATTGACTCCCCATCAAGACTCAATCAAAGTCATAATCGAGAAAGATCATTATTATAGTCAAACGATTGAATGGCTTGTCTTTGGGATGAAGAAGACATTAAATCCAGTCAATCGAAGAGCCATCAAGTCAACAAAATGGTTCTTTGTATCCAAAAGAAGTCCAACCGCCTTCAGGAGAACCTTTTATGATTTTTGGCCCCTTTTCCCTAATATAAAAGGAGGGGGAGTCCAAGCACAAAGACCATCTCATATTCTATCCCGCTAGAGCTTCCTCTAGGCATGTTACTTATGTTTATTCTTATCATGTTAGAGTAGTTCTTGTTTGTTGGGACGTGAGGATTAGCCCCATGATCCTTTAGCTTATCTTTGTGAACTGTAATTTCTTTTACTAATAATAGACGAGTCTTCATTTGTTTAAAACATGATTAATGAATTGATCCATCATTCTTAAGGACCGTGAAGATTTATAATGATGAGATCCTAGACTTATGATCCTGAATCTCAAATGAAATTCACGAGTTCCTAAATGAGATCCCAATAAAAAACTCATTGGATGATCAAACCATGACCTCTAGACATAGAGATCACCTATTTTGTGGGGTTGCTTGATCCATGAGGTCTGTTTTTTATAGGAACTCTTTACACAATCCCAATATAATTAATTATTTAGAATGGTAATTATAAGTTGTTAAGTTATCAACGCAGGATTGTGGTGTTGAAACCTAGACTCCTAGAAGTCCCATTAATTGAATACATTCATGTTTGCCTCACAAGTTTGCTTGTTTATGTTAGTTTTAATTCAGATGTTAATTGAGTTTTATTATTGTAAGTTCACTTTCTTGTTCCACTCATAATTCCCTTCCCAAAATCAAAGTTTCCTCATTGTTCTCAGTATTGATTCAAAATAAAAACTTGATAATGTTGTCCCATTGGACAGTTAACTTTTGGTATTGAAATTTCTCATTGCTTGCATCATGTTGTTTCCATTAAAAAGGTTAAAATCTAGGATTTAACCCTAGTATATTTTGATGTCCAAATGACGCACATCAAATCTTTGCATTGTTATCGGGACTGGGAATTTTATTTGAATCCATGTTGCTTTGAAAATTAATATTTCTTCTTTTTAGTCGTGTTTTTTTGATAAAGGGCGACTGTCGCTCTTATATATTGATGTCTTTAAAAGAAATTCGTACAATATCATCATCAAAGTTCTCGAGAAGACATTGAGAACCCTCGAGCTGACAGGCGTGTGATGCCAAGGCATGAGCTACCCCATTACCTTGCCTTAAAGAAAGGAACTGAAAAGAAAGACATATGATATTTTGCACTAGGCGATCCACATATCCCCGCCCCATCCTTCTTTCTTGGTCGCATGAACGAGTAAGGCGTTGTCCGTCTCCACCATTAGATCAGTAATGCCTCGCTCCAAGACAAACACCATGCCTGAGTATACCACCATCCCCTCCGCACTACGCACCGAGAATGTGTGGTCTATCTTACATTAGTACGTGCCTTGGATGGATCCTTTTGCATCCATTAGCACAGTGCCTACCCCTCCCGACCCGTTGTTCAGAACACTAGGATCCACGTTCAACTTTGTAGAGTCCCGCCCAGGATGTGTCCATGTCATGTAGTCACCCATGCTACTGCCGGTATACTGGTTGGATGTGGCCGCCATGTATGCCTTGCTGTCCGCCACCATAGAAATAAAGCCCACTACCAATGCAGGCGTGTACGGTGGGCGCTGATCAAAGAGGGCCTTGTTTCTTTCTGTCCATGCCACCCATAGTAGTGTGGCACCTTCATCAACTCTTTGCTGATCGTCCATCCTAAGAAGTTCCCGAATAAACTCCCTAGCACTACCTGTTGTCCATGCTGTCCAAGCGAAAGTGCCCGACGTCCAGGCTTGGAGAGAATGTTGGCATCTTAGTAAAGCATGAGCTGTGTCAACCTACTGCGAATGTCATCTCCTATAAGTGTCATCTTCAATGATGTGCTTCCGGGCAAGGGCATGTTGTGTTGGTAGGATATCCTTCACGACCCGCAAAATAAAGTGCTTGAGTTTTGGCGGCCATTTGTGGTTCCAGATCCGCTTCTAGTCACCCTCTTCTAATTCTTCTAGAATCCCTACCCCCATCCTGAGGAATGCATATGCACTTCTAACCGTGTACTCTCCATCCTCCTCTTCTTCCCAATAGAGAACATCACCCCCAGCCTATCTACCAATGGGAATACTAACTATCATGGCCCTGATGTGTGGAGGGAACACTTGTGAGAGAGCATGAAAATCCCACTGCCCTGTCTCCTCACTAATCAAGTGTGACACCCTGCTATACTCTATTGGTCCTTGCATGAGATAACGTTGGACCGAGCCTCCCAATTGTGGTATCCATCTGTCCTCGTAGATGTCAATAGTATTGCATGTGCCCACTCTCCAATGGAATCCTGATTTGATGAGTTGTACTGCTCCCCATATGCTCTGCCATGGGTAGCTTGGGAGGCCTCCTATGCCTGCTCATAGAGGTGTGGATTTCTTGGAATACTTGTGTTCCATGACTCAGCAAACCCAAGATAAGCTTGACATCATTAGGTGCCACCCTTCTTTGGCAAGGAGCGCTTGGTTGAAAGCTTTAAGATCTCTAAATCCCATTCCTCCACTTTCCTTTGGTTTGCATAACCTTTCCCATGATATCCAATGAATCTTCCTTTCCCTGTCCTTAGCCCCCACCAGAATCTAGCAATCATGGATTGAATATCATCTAGTATCATGTCCGGTATCTTGAAAATGCTCATAAGATGCGTTGGGATCGTCTGGATGATAGATTTGATGAGTACCTCCTTGCCCGGTCTAGATAGGAGATTTTATTTCCACCCTTGTAGTTTCTTCCAGATCCTGTCTTTTATGGCAGCAAACACAACTTTCTTTGATCTTCTGATGATTGTGGGGGTAGTTGGTTTTGTAAATTCTCATTTTGTATTATAATTAATTTTAGCCTAGATTTTTCTTTTTGTCTTAGATTTTTTTAAACATTCCCATCTAGGTAAAAAAAATCATGTCTTCATTCATTAGAAACCTTTTCTCTTAAGCATGATAGTCATATTTTCTATTTTTCATATATTCATTTTAAATGGAGTGGAAGGAACCAAAAAATGCATGATGTGAGAGACGTGGATCCTTTTACCATGATATATAGGAGTGTTAGTGTAACACCCGGGCTCACTGCCCAAGGCTCTAGTAGAGTTTCAGGAATGACGACTGGCCACACAGACCACCACTTGCCTTAACTGCACGCTTTTTGCCCACTCACGCGCAAGCCAGGAGCAACTTCCCGACTGGTCACCCATCCTAGTACTACTCCAAGCTGAGCACGCTTAACTATGGAGTTCTTTAGAGATGGGCTCTCAGAAAAGGAGGTGCACCTTTGTGATATGGGTAGTCCAATCATTCCTTATAAGATCTTTTTATCCGAGGCCTCAAATCCTGGGATGTTACAATCTCCCCCACTTAGACTCTTGATGTCCTCGTCAAGGCTCAACTATAAGGCCTCATAATCTCTTCCCTATTTCAGTGCAAACCCACAATATCCCATGGACACCCAGCTCCCGATCACGGAATACCAGCGCAAGGGTGGCTACGTCAACCATGGACAACCCTTTCCTACATGCCTGGACCGCACGGCTCAAGACTGGCATTCCATGCCCATGTGGACCCCACCTATTGGAGGGGAATTGGCTCTGATACCATTTGTAACGCCCGAGCTCACTGCCCAAGGCTCTAGTAGAGTTTCAGGAATGACGACTGGCCCCACAGACCACCTCTAGCCTTAACTACACACTTTTTATCCACTCACGCGCAAGCCAGGAGAAACTTCCCAACTGGTCACCCATCCTAGTACTACTCCAAGTTGAGCACACTTAACTATGGAGTTCTTTAGAGATGGGCTCCCGGAAAAGGAGGTGCACCTTTGTGATATGGGTAGTCCAATCATTCCTTATAAGATCTTTTTATCTGAGGCCTCAAAGCCTGGGATGTTACAGTCACGAGATGTCTCCATACAACATAAACATGTGAGGACCCTATCTCATGCATAATATTAGACACCTCAAGGAGAGATATAAAGTAGATTGTGGACATAAAATTTTGAATGTTATAAGGTGTCGTGCCTTGTAAGTTAAGAAGAATCCAAGCGTTAGATAGAACATGACGACACCATATAGAGGGAGCCCATAGTGGTCAAGGCAAAAGCGGTCACGAATGCTAAATGAGAGGTTGCATACAAAAATGAGCAATTTGATGGCAATGAGGTGATGGTAGAGAGATGGAAAGCACAAATCTCTTTTTCATTTGTATCCCTTTAAGGGAAATACAAGAACTCCCCAAGAAAGGTGAAGCAGCCAAGGACAATTTTTTATTTTTGGAAAACTGGTGTTTCATTGCATAGATAGCACAATTTAGCATATTGTATCAGTTACATCATAATATGACTACATGCATAATGCGATGTATTACATAATCAGTCTCGTCCTATATAGGACTGTAATATACATTAAAGTGTTAAGAGGATTGTTATTGAACCTTAGCTATCCCATCAACATGTCAATTCTGTTCTCTTGTACATTTACTGAATTGGACATCTCAAAATAGTGAAAATAAAAACTTTATTCCATGTATCCACCGAAAAAATGTAGGAAATCTGTCCTCATTTTGTATAATCATATGAATAGCCGATGAGCTATTAGTTCATACTTGTAAACAATGGAATACTGATTGTAGCATCATAGTGAGGCCGAAGTGAATTACTACAAACTCAACTTCCAAAACTGATGATGTGTAGATATGTTTGGACCACACACATATCCATAGGCCAGATGAAGAGATAGCCACAGTTGCAATTGAGGTTTTAGTCGGTTAAATAGAAGCATCTATATATATTGTAACCCATCCTGAAGGAGGGTTATAGATGGAATGTTGACTTGAGGATGATACATGGTTCGAAGTTGATGTGTAGTTTGTTGTAGAGATGTCAAGAGCTTCAAATATGTAACTAGATAATCGATATCCAAACATGATAATTTTTGTAGTTGAACATGCTTCTTCCCTGAAAACCGTATTATTCCTAGACAGCCAAATTTGATAACATCAGGATACAAATAGAATCATAGTGGGAGAATGAAGTATATATTGTAACCATTGTTGAAGAGAATAAGAAAATAATAACGGGAAATTGTCCAACACATTTAAGAGGTTCTAGACTTCAGTTACTCTTAGAAAATCTCATAGAGCATGTAGAATACATTCAGATGGTGCACCACACAATTGACAAGAAGCGTCGATAGAAAAATGGTGATAGACACATTGTAGATTAGTCATTAAACTCTAATGGAAAGTAAGCCAAATAAAGGCCCACAGTTTCATAGGAAGTTTTAGTTTTCATACGTGTGACCAAGGTCCTACTGTAGTACTTGATTTTCCTTGAAGTAATAGACCATAGGCCAAGGAAACAGAGAAATAACCTTTTTCGGTTAGATTCCACGACCAACTGTCATTACAATAATCTTGTCTAGGAGGAGGTAGAGAAAGTATCCAAAGAGCCACATTATGGGGAAAATATAAATTGATAAATGATGTATCCCAATCACCAGATAAAGTTATCAGTGATTCTACTTTTAAGTCAATCAGATCATCTGGAATCAATCTAATTAAAGTCTAATTTTGGTTTGTCCAATTATCGAACCAAACTGAAGTGTTTTGGCCATTCCCTACAATCCTTGATGTGTGTTGAAGCATTAATTGCTTCAATCTGCATATAATGTGCCAAAATGAAGTGACTCTATGACCAGAGTTAGAAGAAAAGGATATGTACTTATGTAGTAAACCAGGGCCCCATAAACAAGATCTTCTAGTTAATATTTCCCAAGTCGTGTTCATAATTAATGCTTGATTCCACTCATGCATAGAAATAATACCAAGTCCCCCAGCAGATTTAGGAGCAATAATTTTTCCCCAAGACACTAATGAGAGTTGTTTTTTGGGTGCTTTCTATTGCCAAATAAAATGCCTTACAACCATGTCTATATTTTCACAAACTGAAACTGGTATGACAACAGTATGCATAGTATAAGTTGGAATCGTCATTTATACAGATTTTGCAAGGAAAATTCATCTTGCTATGTTTAAGGTATGTGCTGACCAACTTGTTAAATGGTTATTAACTTTATCAGTAATATGAGAATATATATGTTTAGATATCCATCCATGAATAACTGGATCCCCCAAATAAGTACCAAGATCATCAACTTTTTTCATACCGACTTTATGACATATATGATGTTGGATGTTGATGGGAAAAGAAGTAGATAAATAAATGACACTTTTATTTATAGAGATGGTTTCTTCTGAGGCATCTTCAAGATAAGAGAAACACTGCATTATGGTATCAATATTGGCCAAGGACGCTCTTGAAAAAATAATTATATGATTTGCAAAAGCTATATGCGAGATAGAAGGGCCTTGCGTAGATAATTTGAGAGGTATCCATTCAAATCTACTAACCGCTTCTCTAATTAACAGACTTAACCTATTTGGGCATAACACAAAAAGATAGGGTGAAAGAGGGTCACCCTGCCTTAATCCTCATGTAGCCTTAAAGTTAGAGAGATGATGACCATTAAAAATAACATTCATTTTCCCACCACACACAAAATTCATAATATAAGTAATAATGGTGGAAGGGAAGCCCGACTTTGTTATAGTATCAAGTAGAAAAGACCAAGAAAGTTTGTCATATGCTTTATCTAAATCTATCTTGATAGCCATTTCAGGTACTGAAGAATGTCTTCTCATATTGTGTATAAGTTCTTGAACAATAATGATGTTGTCTGATATTCATCGTCCAGGTATAAAACTAGACTGTTCAGGAAGAATCCAATCATCCATATAAGGTTTGAGCCGATTGGTAATAATTTTAGATATTAACTTCAGGCAGACAATTTAATTCACCATGATGATACCGTCCAAATTTCATCTATGCCATGTTCAACTAAAACAACACCAGAACATGAAGCTCCACCAACCACCCCTACTATAGAATTGATCTAGGCGTTACTAATGACCAAACAATTTTTGTGGAACCAACTATAGAAGATGAACGACCAATTTCAAGTTCACACCAGTTTGTTTTATATGAAAAGGAGCCAACTCATCAAGAGCCTTATACTCCACCTGACCACCATTTGTTCTATATCAGGTCGAACCCCATGAGGTGATTCCATCTTTGCAAGAAGTTTACATACCACCTTTATACTGTGATGTGGTTATTTTTGAGCCCGTTGATTTGGGAACATACTTCATGAAGGAATCATATCCACATTTATTCATTTTAAAGGACTCTGGTCCACTATTAACCTTAACATTGATCAGATAAAAGATGAGGAGGACACATAGTCACATACAAAGTTATCTCAGACTAATGAGATAGTTCTTCTTAAATCTACACCATGTCTATTACATATAGATTAAGGTGACATGGAAAGACAAGAGGACAATCCTCCACTTGATCTTGCATTATAGGCATTACATGTGGAAGACCCTTCACTTTCTATCTTATCCACAGAAACAATTAGTCACCCCTAGCATTCACATTTTAGAAGATTAGAAGGTCGTTAGACAGAGACCTGTGACAAAGTGCATTTTTGCATAAGTATGAATTAATTACTCTTTTGCCATCATTATGTTCACTCATAAACCAAATTTAATTTTTCTTGGCTATTTGATCAATGATGATACTCAAATTCAAAATACGATTACCAATGTGAATTTTATAGACATTGAGACACCCCAAATTAGGTTCAATTGTTACTTTGTCCAAAGAAGTAAATTTGTCCATGTATTATTATCCATTGGTTCTCAAAATTTTTCCTAAATGTTGTAATTTTTTTTTGAACTTATGGTCCAAATTTCATCTCAATTGGACATTAATACTAATTTCTATGAATTCTTGAAGTTTTATGCTAAAAAATCCCCTTATTTGCCTCTTTAACTAGCATTTTCCAAGTCAGTGATCCGTGAAATGAGGAGGGGGTGATTCTAGGACCTTAGATCTGACCTACATGGATCCTGGTGTGGTATAAAGACCATCATGACGTCTCCTACCTCCCATAATAAGCTGAGACGAGTCAATGAGGCTGAAACATACAATCACTTGGTTGCGACCATGATTTAAAATTCCAATCGAGCAAATCATTCTATCTCGCAATTTGTGCCTACCTATACCCACTTTGACAACCATTAAGGCACTATTTCTTCATCAAAAGATTTCTCCCTTTCCTCCTTCTCACTCTGGTGACCTTGGGTTGCAACCAAGGACCAATCTTGTCCTAAAACTAACTCTCAATCCTATATAAACCCCCCAAAGGACCGTCGCCACTACCCATCACAAAAATTCCTTACATCTATTCTCCCGCACGTCTGAGCACCCTCAATTTCACTTGTTGTTTGGATTGCACCGCCTCCTGGTGTGATTTCTACATTCAACTCTTACACCCTCTCCCATCAATCGTTATTGCCCTCCACTTCGCGGGGTCACAACGAGTTCGAGCAACACTTTTTATGCTAGCCTCGACTCTTCCTCCCCTAAAACTCTCAAACTCCGGTGAGCCCCCTCTGACTCATTTTTTGGCTCACGTGGAAGCCTGCGTGAAGAAGAAAAGACCACAAACTATCGGTCCAAAGGAGAAAGTGACCCAGTCCAAAGGACCCAATGAACCACACAATTGAATCTGTAAACCCAAGATTGAGCTGGCAAAATCGAGGATTGAACCAATCCAGAAACAAGTAAGCCACCTCTACTATGTGGCTCAATTTGAACCATTATTTTGACATCAAACGGTCCTCATTTTTCCATCTTAAAGTTTTTCTCTCTCTCTCTCTGACAAATAATCACTAAAATGGCCAGGTCTTGTTTAAATAATAAAAGATGCATCCTAGAAACAAAAATTACGGACAAATAGTTGATTTTTATCAGAAAATTCCAATGAATCATTTAAAAATGTTTGTGAAACCTAATTGTAGATGTTTCTCATTGATAAACCTAGACTTTGATTATCTTTCTTAATTAAATTAGCTAATGCCTCAAAATCATGTTTATTCTGTAGAAACCCTAACAACTGACTCTGATCAGTATCTTGAAACTCTTATATCATGACCAGACCAATGAAGAATCTAGATCTATTTTTGTTGACTTTATTAAATCTTGAATATGATTTGAAGAATGATTAATCTTGATGATGGTATATTAATAATTGATCCAAACCTTGTGAAACACATGATCATTTGACCTAATATCTGATCCATGACTTTAATCTTTTACATCAATCAACACTTGATTTGATCTCAAACACCAGTATTGCTAATTCATCATGATGATCATATAGAGACAATGACTTGAGTTATGTTGATAATATTTAGGTTTAACTCATATGTTCCTAAAATACTTAGGTAGGTCATTCATACTTGAAATGATCTTGACACTTGAATAATATTGAATATCTTGAAATCGTTGATCATAAGTAGATAACCTAACCCTAAGGTTAACAAGAATGAATAACCCTAATCTCAAACATTTGTGCATGATATTTGTGTATATCATGACATTGACCCTTGATCCACATCTTGATTGATCTAGGTTCTACTTGCGACTGTGATCTATTATTTCTTGGAATCCTTACTTGAAACCTTTAGTGAAAGGTACACTTTTACATTAATTTCTACTTGAACAAACTAGTGGTATTGAATGATATCTGTATGTACGTCTTAAAAATATTGTCTATGTATTTGTTTGAGATACTATTCCCTACTTATTAGTCTTCCATTTTTCTATAATATAGTTTGCAACAAACTTGAAAATAGAAATCATATTGCCCATTATGACTGCCCGAATTATGATGATGTTGATATTGAGTACAAGTGACCTCCTCATTCGGAGGGTGGAACTTGTACATGTCAAGTGATCTCGAATATTTTACATGTAAATTGACCTCCTACCTCATATGGAATCTCCCCAATCACGTTTGGGTGATGGAGCCACTTAAAATATAACCATGCTTCTCGATATTAGCATAATGGGAAACTTGTAATTAGACTAAATTGTTCAAAATAAACATCTTGTCAGATAAATGTTGTTTTGGAAAATTAATTTTTATACATTTTGAACATAAGTCCTGCCAAGTACTATATCTCGCTATTAATGTTTTCAATTGTTCAATATTTGTTCGTTTCAAAGTGTACTGATGAATTTACATTGATTGCATCTCGATTTACCTGATTTTAGAAAAATGAGTTGGATCATTATGAAGAATTGACTAGACCACTTCCGCTCAGGACAAACTCTGATGACAATGATGATTTGCAAAAAACTCACAATTTGGTTGGTTAGTTTTTTAAATCTTTTATTTTGAGTTATTATTTCTTATTGTATATGCTAGTGTGTGAGATCCTTTTGGGCCACTCAGAGATGGGCGGTTCAATCCCTTTACTACTGTCTAGAAGTGGGACTAGGATAAGAATGGTTTCATGATAGTTTGTATCAGATCTAACACACTCTCATATAATGTAAGTATATAACATCCCGAGTCCCTTTAACCCAGGAAACCCTAAAGTCCATAATGGTGAAAATTGAGGTGTCTAGGCTCGGGTTCTAGAATAATTCCTCCTATCCATATTTACAGTGGTTGAGGTTCCTCACTCTACCTAGTCTTAATTGAACCAAAACTAGACTTAAAGGTTCTCTGTTGAAACCCTAGAGAGTCTTTAACATCTCTTCTCTTTGTTAAGGACTACCCTAAGACACCCCCGTACATGATTAGTTAGCCTTCTCATCTTCTGAAGTTTTCTTTCTCTCATGACTATTTACCACATGATTTTTCAATTATGGGTAGCTTATATGTGGGAAAAATTAAACTTCATTTGAAATCATAAAATTTGATTAAGATGACGATGCTATGATCTGACCTTAAATTAAAAACTCGATTTCACCAAAACTAGACTACATGCTCCCTATGTTTGAGGTAAATGATAAAATTTTTTATATGATGAAACAAGGATGTATACCTTATACCTCATTGTTTATGAGGTCCCTATTTTATAAAGTTCATGCCCCATTGTTGACTAAACCTCAAACATAGTTAAGAAAATTCGCACCCTAATGGATACACAACATGATCTTGTCGTAAAATAACTAAGACATTGGACCCTCAGAACATGATGTTAGACTTTGACACAAAAGACACCTTCCCCATTGACTACTGATGCCTTCTTGTAATCTCAATTTTGATATGATGAGCATGGACCTAAACATATGATATATTGATTATGTAACCCTTTTATAACTTTTTGAAATAAACCTTGTACTCACCATATCTTCAAAAATTGAAATTTGCTGCCATATTTATGTCTATCTCTTAATTTTCATTATGTTGATTATTTAGACTTGGGAAGGCGACCCCTCCCCCCATTTTAATTCTTGACCAAAGTCTCCAATAAGTCAAGTTTATAATAATATTGATAGTCGGTCTTTAAACCCAATTTCAAATACAATGTTGACTATAGATTGTGGTTAAATTCCTAGAAAGACCTAAGTCTAGATCATTCATCAAACCTCAATACCATGGTAACAAAATTGGTGATTAATATCACAAATGTTGCTTGAATGTTGCTTGAATATTGTTGCTCAGAATTAAATATAGATGAGTTATCTCCCCTAAGGTCTAAATAAGAATCTAAAACCTAAGTTTGAAAATGTTTCATCATATGATCTTGATGTCCACACTTCAACTCTTGATATTGATGTACAAAATCTTGAAACATGATTATGATCAACCATGTGGATCTTGAGATCAACCACGATAAGACTAGTGACTTGCTTATTCCCAAAAACTTAGAGCTTGAAGATGTGACTCAATAATGATTTTTGAGGATGATAATTTTGAATATAAGCATATGGTTGATTTTCTAAAAATGACCTATATCTGAATCAGTCACCCAACTCGAATATACTTGATGAAAAAAATTGATATCGAAATTTTAAAGTATTGCTAGATTGTTATTTATGGGTGGATGACCATGCAAGTTGTCTAGATAGGAATCAAAACCCCCGACTTACATAATTTTTAGGTTTGAATCTTGACTCTTGAATCATGATCTTGCTAGTACATGACCTAATTTATTTCATGTTGTATAATCTCGATTCTCGAACCCAATTCTCCCTCAGTATGAAGACATAATTTGAAAGTAAACTGGATTAGTGACTTGTGATCTTTGACCTCTTATTTGATCAATACAAGTTTATAAGAGATTGTTGATGTGGTTATAATGTTGAGGACATGATTTTGATTATATATTGGATGATGTTCCAGTATTTGAGGATACAACATTGAATGAATAGTCATAATTTTTTAGGATGTTTTGAATCTTGGGGACAAAATTCCTCTTAAGGAGGGAAGGATGTGATAAAGTGTATTTTTGCATAAGTATGGATTAACTCATTTTTCCTCTTTATGATCACTCATAACCCCAATTTAATTTTTCTTGTCTACTTGACCAATGATGTACACAAATTCAAAATATGATAACCAATGTGAATTTTATACACATTGTGACACCCCAAATTAGGTTAACTTGTTACTTTGTAATTTTATCATTTTGTTCTCAAACATTTTTATAAATGTTCTATTCATTTTTATGAACTTATGATCCAAATTTCATATCAGCGGGACATTCCTACTAATTTCTAAGAATTCTTGAAGTTATATGCTAAAAATCCCTTTTTTGCCTTTCTAATTGGTTTTTTCCAAGTCAGCTGACATGTATTTTACGTACATCTAAACGCAAGTGTACGCATCGTGTAATACAGGCCTTGTGAGGCCTAAGTCAAACATAGGGAGAAGTAGTCTCAGTGACTACTACTAACTATAGCACGATCAGCTAAGCCGGTATAAAATTTGAGAGAATAGGGTTTTAAAGAAAAATAAGAGAAAATTAAAATAAAAAATGGTTTGGTTGAGTCACGAGTGGTAGAATTCCTCAGGAATGCCAGTTTCACTACAGATCCCCGCTATATCTTCTTTTACTGACTTTTATATAATTTACCCTCTTCGTGAATAGAAAGTCCGTAGCGAGAATCGCCCACTTTCACAGTACAATCCACTACCTAATTCTAAGGCAATTCCATGTCTATGGTAATTTATATCTTAGATCAGGTGCTTTACGTTCAATCTCTAGGTATCTTCCCACTACCTGTGCATTACCTTTACCAAAGAATGCGTAAGATAGTGTTTATGCATGGGTTTCAGGCATTTAATTTCTCCTTCCAAATTAATTATTCACCAAAGATTTCCAATGAAGGTAATCAATCAACAAAAGAGCATTCATTCACACGCATAAATATCCATGAATTAGGAGGGAAAATTGCATTAAATCATGTAAAAGTCAATACAGTGGTTCCCCGGGCTACTCTCGGGTCCTAAGGAATAAAGGGGTTTAGCCCCGCATGGTTTTTAGTTGAAATACATGGAAGGAGAGAAGAAAAATGTGGGAAATATGAAAGAATATGTGTTACCCCTGAAAAGGAAATGTTCTGGATGATCCTCCTTGAGAAACGCGTGTTTTGTGGACTTCCGGCAGTAGAAACGCCCGTCAATGGTGCTCAAATTGTCCAGTTGTCGCCCTTCAGCTATGTGCTTCTCTCCCTCTCTTCTCTCATCGTCCTGTGGTGCAACGTGATGTACCCTTTAGGTCTGGCCGTCCTCCATTTTTGCCCTAGGTCACATATGATACCACATAACGTGGACCATTGGATCGGGCGACCGATTTAGATTGTTGAAATCTGACAGAGTCGGTGCCACTGATAGTATCGGGCCTTTGTCGATCTCTGGCTGAGTCGGTGCCATCGACTGGGATGTCGGTGGCACCGAGCTGAGGTGAGTTTTCTACCTTTCTCACTCAAGCTAACTCGGTGGCACCGACCTGTGGGGTCGATGCCATCAACTTATCTGGGTGATCGCTTTTGTCGCTAGAGCTTTGTCTCGGTGGTACCGACTTAGTGGTCGGTGCTACCGACTCCTTTGGTTGATTTCTGCCTGGCCACTGATGCCACATCAGTGACACCGACTTCAGGTGTCAGTGGCACTGACTCTTCACTATGCATAATATGCCTAAAAAATGCAGAAAATTGAATATAAGTCCATGGAATGTATAAAATCATACAAATATGATGAAATAAGCATGATTCAATGCAAATAGAGTGTACAAGCCAAAAATAGTGATTTATGCAAATATAAACAAAGAAATGACAAATAAGTGTACAAAACACATATAAAATCGGCCTGTAAAAGTGACTCAAAACCCGTATATCAAACTCCCCTAAGCTGAATCTTGCTCGTCCTCGAGAAACAATACCTTTGTATCTGATTGAGATAAGTCAGCAAAATGACATCATGCATAAGGTACATCTAAAAATCTCCACCTTACGGTCCTCATTCCGTCCTTCACTGACTACTAAACACTAACTGCCCTATAGGCGACCAAAAATCTCTGTCCAAGATGTTCGTCCCCCAATCAATGAAACACTATCAATTAAAGTAGGTAAAATGATAAACTCGTTCGGTTCATACTTGGTGCATCGTGTGATCTCCTATCTACGTTGCCCTTTTTCTCTACCTACCATCTAGATGGAAGTAGTTCTCCTGATAGATAATGAATGAGGAGAAAATCAATTGAGTGGCTGTTACAACCCCAATTTTTGGGTTCATTTGCTGAGAAATGTAATTTCTCATATTAAATATAAATAAACAAATAATGATGTCTTTTGATTGAATGCATGAATTTCGTTACAATAGCCTTGATGATTGCTTTGTGGGCTTTATTGGCTATTTGGGCCCAATAATAAGGAAATTCAATTAATTAATGAATAATTGAGAATTCGAGAAAAGTAAGGGGTGGAAACTTCTATAAGGCAATAGAGTGTAATCCAAAGGTGGATCTCGTGCCTCTTGGGTTCCTTGGGTTCCAAGGAGTCCAAAGTGGCAAAGATAATGCAAAAAGAAAAGAAAATATCGAATAAGTATTTCTTTATTAAGAAAGAAATTGAAAACAATGGTAATATGTGGAAAATAAGTGGAAGGAGGTGTAATTAAGATATCCTTGATGAATTTTCATATCCAAAGGATTCATAATATTAAAAGGAATACCAATGAGGAAAATAAGAGAGAAATAAAAGGGAAATCCTCAAAAAGAGATATTTTAATAAGAAAAGAATAAGATAATAAGAAAAAGGATGAAATATAAAGAAAGAGGAAAAATAAATATTCCCAAGAGGGGATTTCAAGCCATTAAGGTTCCTTGAGGTTCAAGGAATTCAAAATGATAATTTAATAGCAAATAAATAGGGAATACCAAATTAAATTGGCTTAATTTAAAAGATAGCTTACTTATGAAGGAAATGCCCTTTTCTTTTGGAATTTGGGACACAATTTTGGTATGCGAGTAGATAAATCCAAAAGGAAGTTTCCCTTAAAATTTGGTTGAAAAAGATAAAGGAATATTGAGTGATGATTTTTAGAAGATTTCTAAGTGAATGAATACATAATCATCAAATCGTAAATCCGGATATTCAGATTTAACAAGGACCGTTGATATGAGATCCAACGGACCAGATCCAATCCCAGTTCTTCGATAACTCTGGTAAGCAGATGACTGGGAAGCGTGATTTTCCTTTTTCATTTTCTCGAAGTAGAGGCAATTTGAAACAACGGAAACAATTCCATTGAGTTCGGGAGCGATTTTCGCATCCAACCGACCTGGGATTGCAGACCTTTCCCGAACTGTGCGAGTTTTCCCCGATCTACAGAGATGTCCTCACTGGGCTAGAAGTCTAAGCTATAAAAGGGGGGTCTGAGGTCTTCTGCAAGGGCATGGACTCAACGACGGGGTTCCGTAGGGTATATAGTAGGTTCCCCTTGCGCAAGTTCTTTGAACAGAGCAAGAATTTCCAGCTTTGCTCCTTCCCTGCCAGCGAGGGCGGCTCCACGAGTGTCCATGTTCCATGCCATCGGAGAGATGGAGAAGCCCACCATTGAGTTCGCCCTAATGCTGCGAAGGTGGTGGTGCCTCCGCCCTAGCCTCCCACGCCCTGAAGCTCTGAGTCAACTCGGGAGTTGACCAGTCTGGAGCTGCGGTGAGCCGTTCGCGAGATCTAGAGGTAGAAGATGAAATGAGGAAAAGACCTCCTTGCCCCCGACGACTGTGAAGGAAGGTAAGGGTAAAACAATTATTCACACTTTAAATCTAAAGTTGGTACACGAATTCTAGGACATTGGATCTGTGTGGTCCAGGGACCATGGATCGGGCAGCTACTGGTTTTCCCGACTTAACGAATAAATGTGGAAAATGATCTTTCTTTGCAAAATTCATAAAATCTGATAGGAAGCTCTAATGAGAAAAGTTTATACATGAAAGTTGCTTAGAAAAATACGAGCAATCCACGAAACATATAATTGGAGCACGTTTCTTCTTGCAATTCAAAAATTATATAAAGATGCTATCTTTAATAATTTAATTAATGAAAAAACCCTTACATTTGATGATAGATGGATTTAATGATGTTCTTTGGATAATTCAAGCCAATATTAACCTTTTGTTAATAAAAGTGAAAATAGGATCTATAAAGATGATCTTTTTATATTATTGGCTTAATTTAGGGTTTCGTGCATGAATATGCATTAATGATCTTGAAACCCCTAATTTAGGTGAATATGTCTTTTAATTGTTTTAATTGTTCAAATCCATGAATAAGAGATATGATGATCCTAAGTCGATTTGATTATAAAAGACCATTAAAATGGATAATGTGATCCATTAGGGTTTATATGAGTAGAAAAAGAGTATTTTAGGGTTGGTTGACCTAAAAGGGATAAAGTTTGAGAAATTGATCTAAGAAACCCTAATGAATATTAATGAAATCCTAATTCGGATTAGAAATCCTAGAATGTGAATCCAAGTCAATAAAGTGGTTTCTTGATAAAGTGTGTAGTAAATAGAGTACATATTCTTTTCAGGAATTATGTGATAGATGAATTGCTTGCTTGGATTGATTTCTTGGTTGGAATTTCTTAATGCTTGTGAAATCATCAAATCAGGTATGTGGTTACACTTATGAATATCTCGAGTTAGTTTTCCGAGGTTT
This sequence comes from Alisma plantago-aquatica, assembly GCA_963693085.1. Classification (NCBI taxonomy): domain Eukaryota; kingdom Viridiplantae; phylum Streptophyta; class Magnoliopsida; order Alismatales; family Alismataceae; genus Alisma; species Alisma plantago-aquatica. Next base: position 1,169,029,977 of record OY856413.1, on the reverse strand, counting down.
TCCGAAGTTTTAACCGATGACTTGAAATAAAATATTGGATGAATTTAATTCATGCAAATTATAATGTGAATATGACTATCATATAAGAGATGTGCCTACTAGCTCAGATCCTAGTCCCTTCTGTAGCTTTATAGATTGACCTAATAAATGGCTACCAATGGGGTAGGCCCATCAGGTCATTGAATGACTTAGTAAATGGCTACCAATGGGGTAGGACCATCAAGTCATCATGAGTTAGGGATTGGGCTACCTTTAGGTAGGGCCATGTGACTCCATAACCCTAGGAATTGGCTACCTGTGTGGTAGGACCATGGGGGTAAGGATCTATCATATGAGAGAGGTAGTATCCATGTCCACTGTAGGGACGGTACAGAGATAGGGGATAAGCAAGGATTGAGTAGTATTGCTTAAAATGTAATCTTGGATGTTAAATGATAATTGGTTGACTACATTGTTAACATGGTTGCACAATTATTGTTTCCCCCACATACCAGCTTCTTGCTGACTGACATTTTGTTTGTTGGTGTTTTAGGTACAAATGAAAAGAACAAACAGTAAAGTGGCATATGTGGAACTAAATGACAAATAATGTACACAGGAGGATTAGTTAGATTAGTATCTTCATGTGTAGAAGTTTAGAATTCCCAGCTTTTAAAAAGGTAAGTAAAGTTTTTATTTTATACCAGTTTTTAGTTTAGTAGTAGAATTTCATAATTATTATTGATTATTTATCGAACCTTTGATCCTGTTAATTGAAGAACGGCTCTGACCTTCGGGTCTCCCTTAATTGGGGGTTACCGGGAGGTGGGGTCGTTACAGTAGCCTACCAATAAGAGCAATGGGTGGTTGGAATGGGTGGTTGTAGAAGAATCACGAGCACATAAAATCATTCATGCAATCACAATTATGATAAGCCCATGCTGATGCAATTTTTAGAATGCTCCTAATGCCTTATCATTGAGGTGAAATGATTCATGCAACTGTTATTTCATCTCATGATAAGACAAAATATCTACAAAACTACATCGTGTACTAATTCTTCCTTATGATATAAGTAAGACTATGCCTTTTCTCCCTCACTTTCTGAAACTCTACTCAATCCTTTTGTTTTTTCCTTCTTTTTTTGACTTTTTTCAAGCCCCCTTTCAACATGCTATTACGGGCTTCTACTTACACTACATTGTTTTTTTTAATCATGACATTGTTTTCTTCTTTATTTCAAGGGTATGGGCAAAGTCACTACGTTCTTATATTTTAGAAGAATGCTTAGCACATGATGATACTATATGCTTTATGTAGTGAAGTTGTAACTATATGAACACAAATGTTATGCGACTAAATGATATTTACCAAAAAAAATTCTTGTTGTTGTGCAAGTATATTTTTCTATATTTTTTTCACTAATGCAAGCAAAAATAACCAACTATTATACAAGGTCTATTATGCAATGTAAATGCAATAAAAAAGAAAGAATGATAATATGTACTCAATCCTCTTATGGTGGGGTGTAAAGTAGATGTATGTGGTGGACGAGATCACATGACTAAGAGATAGAACCTTCAGAGAAAATCATATGTCCCTCTCTAATGACCTGTGTACAGGGTAATTTGGGGATTTCTTCCTTGAATTTAAATTTAAGGTCACATTAGTGTTTGATCAGTTCAAGCTCAACAATCCATGTCAATAACTTTCTAAGACAAATTAGATGGTCATTTATGCATTAATGTCCTAAAGCTGACTTACTCAGGCACTTCCTCAGTTATGCAACTCTCGTACTCACAAGATCAGCTTGCACATTGTAAATTTACTTCACAAATTGCACCCACCCCAGAGATTGATATTTTCACAGAAACCATGCATTTACTTCTCCAAAGATTACACTAGATAGAATGTGGATCCTACATAACAGAAAAACTAACAAAAACTACGATAAAAGAAAATAAAAGCTAAGATAGAAACTATTCCAGCACTCCCCCTAAGCTTGAATATGACTATGGCTGCATAGTCAATATCCTAACTCAAGAGGTGGAACAGTGATACCCGACTCAGAATGGTGGTGGCGGTGGCTGTGTGGGATCCTGGGGGAGGAAACATCCCCTGGAAAGTCTGATCAGATAGTAGCATGTCCGGTGGCATCGAGTAACTTCCAACATACCACTGGCTCCAGTAGTTATCAAAGAAAGGCTACTAATAAGCTTCCATCTGCTACGTGCGCTGATGTATATTCTCTTACTTGGCCAAGAGAAGGCGTTCATTTTCATAGATCGCCTGCTGGTTTGTATACAACCTCCCTTGAATGTCCTGAATGCCATCCAGGGATTGGGTTTGCTGCTGTTGCTGCATCTAGTTGTCCTACAACATGCTATACATACCTGCCATAGAATAGGCATCCTCTCCTTCTTAAGAGGAAGCATAATGGAGATGATGCTTCCTCAGATCCACTCTACGACATACATGAATGGTGGCCTCCACTTCCTCTACGTCGTCACTACCTGCTTCTTCCTCCTCAGCTTGAGCTTGTTGTTGTCCAACATTGTCATCATTGCCCAGAGTCAGCCATCTATAGTTTCCCACACCCCTGATGTTGAATACTGGATCAAGGAGTCGACGCTGGTAGAAGGTATCATCAACTGAGCATGTGGTGTAGATGCCACTGGCATCCATAGTGATGAGGCTGGCTTGCTTGACGTGGTGGTGGTCGATGCGTAGCCTGGAATTCAGCGGCTCCAGAGTAGACAAGTCAAGGCCCAAATGAATGGCAATGGGGGTGATAAGTCCCCCAAATAGAATAGGCATAGCTTGCTTAACATTGCGCCGCACTTTCATGACATGTTGGAGAAAGAACGCTCCCCAGTTGATCGGCTTTCCTCCCATGAGTTGATATAAGAAGTACAAGTCCAAAAGTTGTACCTTTGCTTGTGCCTGGGTTGACTTGGCAAATACCTTGTTTGTTAGCATCCAATGTAGCACCCGAACAAAGGGATGCTCAAAATATGCCAATGAACTGAGGTGAAAGTTAAGCCTTTTGCCCTTCGACACTGTCATAAAGTCCTTCCAGATGGTGTCCAGATCGACATTCTCTGGTTGATGGCATGGCTCATGTGACCACCTGTAAATATCATTGAAGGCCCAGAGAGTGAGAGAATAGTTGGTGTTGTAGAGGCAAAAATCTACCCTCCCCTCTCTCCACTCGCCGCTTGATGGACGTGCTTGATCAGGGGTGACCACCATCTCCAGAGATGCCATAAACTCGATGACAATTTCTTTGACGCCGGCCACCCACCAAAGATTTGATTGACAGATCTTCTATCCCAATCTTGTTTCTCGAGGACGTACGCCATATTATCGGTGAAGCCCATGTCCTCCAACAGTTGATAGTTTCCATATCACGTGGGTGCAAACAACCACTTTGCAAGTTATTCATAGACCTTCCACATCTCTGCCGTGGGGTGGCTGATGCGTGGTCGTGAGATCAGAGTGCCATGGGGTCATCCTCTTCTGGCCATGATAACTGAGCAAGTGGGGAAGAAAATTGAGAAAGAAAGAGCTCGATGTAGCTTTTGGATGCTCAGTGTAGCCGATCGTGTTCAGGGTAGTCGTGGTTCCTCATGTTGGGAAGAAGAATCAAACCACACCCCCTTTTTATAGGGTTGGAACTGTCCTGCTGTGATAGATTTGGTGGCACCGACATGCAGTTGGTGGCACCGACTTCTGGGACAGAATCCGCGTACTCGGTGCATCAACGGTTGTCAAAGTGGGATGTTCATTTTTTCGAACTGCTGACGAGTCGGTGGCACCAACTTTTGGGCAGGATTGTAACTTTAGAGAATCCTCATGGATGCATATGGGTCATAGATCAAGGTTGCCCACAGATTAGAGTTTCTAGCGTCGGTGGTACCGACATCTGGGTCGGTGGTACCGACAGGATGATCGACACATGCCTGGGACCCAAATAGATTCGGTGCCACCGACTTGTACGTCAATGGTATCGACTCAGTTTATCAGTCAAACACGTCCAAGTTCTACACTTTCTTCAGAGATGTCGGTAGAACCAATTTTGAAGTCGGTGGTACTGACGCATTTCAGCCGATATGCCCGTCTCACTGACTGTGACTTGGTGGCACTGACTTGGATGTCAGTGGCACCGACTCATCCACAGCCTATACAGTGAACAAATGAGTCAAGGTATCATTTTTACAAAAACTAAGTACTATGAAATGAATTAAAGAAAAATGAATAAAACAAACATCCTAATGGTTGGGTTGCCTCCCAACAAGCGCCCTCATTTAACGTCCTAGGCTAGACAACTCTAAAACACAAAATCAAATGGGAGTGATGAGTTTCACCTCATCTGCTTTTCTAGTGAAATCTTCCCCAAAGTAGTGTTTCAATCTCTGTCCATTCACTAAGAAGGTTCTCTCCCCCTCTTTGATTCTCATAGCCCTATGTGGGAAAACCTCCTATATGATAAAGGGTCCACTCCATCTAGACCTTAGTTTCCTAGGGTGCAATTTCAGCCTAGAATTGAAAAGCAAGACACTCTCTCCCGGATAGAACACTCTCCTCTTGATATGTCTGTCATGAATTTGCTTTGTACTTTCTTTGTAGAATCTAGCATTTTCATAGGCATTCCATCTTAGTTCATCAAGTTCATTCAATTCCAACCTTCTTATCTTCCCAGCTTCATCAAGATCAAAATTTAGCCTTCTCAACACCCAATGAGCCTTGTGTTCTAATGCCACCGGAAGATGACACGTCCTACCATAAACTAACCTAAAGGGTGTGGTTCCTATGGGTGTCTTATAGGCTGTCCTATAGGCCCAAAGTGCGTAAACCAATAACTCACTCCAAATTTTCCTACTTGACGACATTGTCTTCTCAAGGATTTTCTTAATATCTCTATTTGATATCTCCACTTGTCCTTGAGTTTGTGGGTCATAGGGTGCACCCACCCGATGCGTCACTCCATACTTGCTCAAAAGTGCCCCAAACTTGTGATTAGTGAAATGAGTTCCCCCATCACCAATGATCAACCTAGGCACTCCAAACCTACAGAACATGTGATCTTTGACAAATTTGCATACAACTGCGACATCATTGGTGTGGGTTGGAATTGCTTCCACCCACTTTGACACATAGTCAACGGCCAACAATATATAAAGGTAGGAATTAGAGGACAAAAAGGGTCCCATAAAATCCATTCCCCACAAATAAAAACCACTACCTCTTGGAACACATTCAGGGGCATCTCTTGCCGCTTGGATATGTTATCATACCATTGGCACGCATAGCACCTCTGCACAAATTCATAGGCATCTTTGAACAACATTGGCCAATACAAACCACTTTCTAGAACTTTTGTAGCTGTCCTAGAACTAGCGTGGTGCCCTCTTGTAGGTAGTGTGTGACAGTGTTTCAACACACTCTCATACTCTCTCTCTAGCACACATCTTCTCAAAATACCATCCCTGCATTGTCTCAACAAGATAGGATCATCCCAAAAATAATAATGTTCCGAATGGAAAAATTTCTTCTTTTCCTGATACCCCCAATCATTAGGCAACTCTTTGCAAACAAGATAATTCACAATATGCGCAAACCAAGGGTTTTTATGAGTAATAGAAAATAATTGTTCATCGAGAAAGGTTTCTAGTATGGGTATGTCAAGGTCCTTCTCATCTACCCTCTTTAACCTGGATAGGTGGTCAGCCACCACATTCTCAATCTCGGTCTTATCTTTCACCTCAATATCAAACTCCTACAATAAAAGGATCCAACAGATAAGTCTAGGCTTGGCGTCCTTTTTCTACAGCCAGTACTTAATGGCTGCATGATCTGTCCACACCACCACTTTAGCTCCTACAAGTTATTCCCTAAACTTTTCAAAAGTAGCCAAGAGTTCCTTTTCTGGGATGGCGTAATTTAATTGAGCATCATTAAGCATTTTAGATGCATAATTAATGACCGTAGGGACCTTGTTGAGATGTTTCCCTAACACATTCCCTATTGCATAATCTGATGCATCGCACATCAACTCAAACGGTTGGCTCCAATCTGGAGCTTGTACAACTGGTGCGGATATGAGTTTCTCTTTCAAATTCTCAAAAGATTTTAAACATCTCTCTTCAAAACTGAACTCAACATCCTTTTCCAAAAGCTCAGACAAGGGCTTAGCGATTTTTGAAAAATCTTTAATAAATCGGCAATAAAACCCGATGTGGCCTAGAAAACTCCTAACTACCTTCACCGATGATGGTGGAGGGAGTTTTGAGATCACCTCTATTTTAACCAAATCACCTCCAATCCTTTGCTAGACACTTTGTGGCCTAAAACAATGCCCTCGCTAACCATCATGTGACATTTCTCCCAATAAAGCACTAATGCGTGTCTTCACATCTCTGCAACACTTTGCCCAAAGTTTTCAAGCAATCTTTAAATGACATCCCATAAACTGAAAAATCATCCATGAAAACTTCAAGACATCACTCTACCATATCCGAGAAAATCGCCAACATACACCTTTGAAAAGTCACGGGTGCGTTGCACCACCCGAAAGGCATTTGGCGATAAGCAAAGGTGCCATATGGACAAGTGAAGGTAGAATTCTCCTGATCCTTAGGCTCAATTGAAATCTGATTGTAACATGAATATCCATCAAGAAATAAAAGTGGAAGCAACCGACGAGTCGCTCAAAAATCTGATCGATGAACGGTAACGAAAAATGGTCTTTAAGGGTCGTAGCGTTCAGCCGGCGGTAATCAATGCAAACACATCATCTTGTCACAAATCAAGTGGTGATTTGCTCGTTAGATGCATTGGTGGTGACAGTGATTCCCCCTTCATAGGTACTACCTGCATCAGACTTACCCACATAGAGTTTGAAATAGCATAAATAATACCTACCGGCAATAGCTTGATTACCTCCTTCTTTACCACCTCCGTCATAATTGGATTTAAGCGACATTGAGGTTGAATTACCAGCTTTGTGCCCTCTTCTAGACAAATCTTGTGTTGGCATAAGGTGGGAGAAATCCCCTTGATATCAGCCACATACCACCCAAAAGCACCTCTGTGGTTTTTCAACACCGTGAGCAATTTTTCTTCTTCTGAAATACTCAATCATGCCGAGATGATGACTGGTAGCTTCTCCTCTGCTGCTATAAAACATACTTCAGATGAGGCGGCAATGACTTGAGTTATAACTCGGGCGTGTTTAGGAGTGATGACACCAAAGGCGGTGGTAATGGCCCTAAGTCCTCAAAATGCCTCGTGTAATGGCATGGTAGCACCTTAAGTAGCTACGCACACTTCTCCCCTGATTGGTCCAGAACACAATCATCACTTTTGTTGATGAGACAAGCCTCTAGAGGAAGCTGCGGGTGGACGTGTGATATGGTATCCTCTACATCTTCATCCACGGTAGACAGACTCACTTCCTCTTCTTTATCATCTGGGTATCCTACCGCCTTGGTAAGTGAGAGCACCTTGGTGTTCTCCATAATATCTACAACAAGTGTACCCTTGTCCACCTTTGTAATAACATGTGCCATGTCCAGGAATGGTTTTCCCAAGAACAAGGAAATATTATTTTCCATGTGTTGTACCATATTGCATTGCTCCTGAGAATCAGATGATTTGAAATTTCCCGGCATGGTTATCTCGAACTTGTCGTATTTAATCCCCATAGTCAAGAGGCCTCTTCCATCTCTAAAATCATGTTAGTTGTAGCTTGGAAGGGCCGTCCTAGCAGGAGTTTGTTGCCATGTTCATATTGCATCTCCATTACTACAAAATCTGTAGGAAAAACAAACTGGTCCACCTTAACAAGCACATCCTCACAAATGCCATACGGTGTAACTACCGAGTTGTCTGCCAACTGTATCATCATGCTGCACTTCCTTGATGTTTTGAGACCAAGCTTTTTGAAAGTAGATAGGGGAATCAAGTTAATTCTTTCACCTGAATCACAAAGTGCCTCACCAAATCTTGTCTTCCCTATATAACATGAAATATTGAAACAACTGAGATCTTGCCTCTTTGGTGGGAGCATACCTAAGATGAAGGCACTAACTTGCTCTTTTAAGACAACTACATCAGACTCTGGAATCTTTTTCTTCATGTTAATGATATCCTCCAGAAACTGGCCATATGAAGGTATTTGTTCAATTGCATCAATCAATGGTATATTCACAGAAAGCTTCATAAAGTTGTTAAGAAACTTCTTAAATTGTTGGTCCTACTTTGTCGCCTTCAAGCTATTTGGATATGGAGCTATTATCACCTACGGTCTCTGATGTGGTGGCACATATGACGTCCACTTTTCAGGTTCAGTATCTTTCCGTTGCTCCTCCCCTATTTTCCCTGTCTCAGGTTCTTCTTGCATTTGCTTTGGCATGGAATCAATACTGTCAACAGGATTGGTTGCCTCTTTCTCCTCATACTGTGGGGTCAATGTCTTCTTCCCACTTCATAGTATGGCTTTGACCTGCTGATTCCCTGTTGGAGTGTCAGTATTTCTGGGGAACCCCTGCTGAGAAGGCTTCTTCAACGCGGCCACATTCGCTGCAAGCTAAGATAATGATGTCTCAAAAGTTCTCATCTGCACACTGTGGTTCTGGAGGTCCCGCTGAACATTATTGAGTAACATGTCATTCTGCTTCACAATCTTTTTCAAGATGTCATTAGTGCTCTCTTCGGCCACTGGACGTTGCTGTTGCACTGGCCTTTGCTGATTCTACTGATCCGGATCCTGCAAGAAGTTGTTTGGATCCTTCCATGAGAACTTGGGGTCCTTCCTCCATGTGTAGTCATTATTGTAGTATCCTTGGTGACGCATGTATTTCACTTGCTCTTGCCCTTCAGAAAAATGACCGTCCTTCTCAAGCAACTTCTTTGCAATAAGGACCAACGTTTCATTCAATGAAGAAATATCCTTGGACTCCCCTATGCTTTTGATCTGCTCGGATTGTCTCTCTCACTTCCCCAAGCCTGATTTCTTGCCATGTTCTTCAAAATCTCCTGACATGTTGATGGTGGGTTATTAAGAAAGAATCACGAGCCTGCACTGTCTAGAGTAGTCCATTCACTTTTTTGCTGCCCAAAATAAAACATCCTTACTTGGTTTTCCAAATCTATCATGTGATGTGGAACTTTCCTGAGCATTATCTGGAACTCCCACGCCTCGGAATATGATTATGATGCATATTGTTTGAAGTTATGGATATTCTTAATCAGATCATTTGTCTTTTCTGGAGGAAAGTATATTTCAAAGAATGCCTCCACCACGTCGTCCCATGTCTCTATCGACTCCTTAGGTAGGTTGTGCAGCCATTCCTTTGCTTTGTCAGCCAGTGACGATGGAAATAGCTTTAGATAGATAGCAGTTTGAGGAAACCTGTCGACTTTGACCATATCACTGATTTCCACAAAATTACTAATATGTGCCACTGGGTCTTCATGAGTGTTCCAATAGAATGCTTGTGACTTGACAAGTGCAATCAAATGTGGATCAATCTTGTACTGAACCACATTCACATGCTGCTTCTTAATTGGCCATGTCTTTGCCACTGAGGAAGATGCTTTTATCCTTTCCCAAATGGTCTTTTCGGCTCCAGGGTTACCATCTCCCATTTCTTGTTGCCTGGGTGACAATGGTATGCCTTCTAATGAATTTATTTGAATTGAGGCTTCGCCAGCCCCTGGAAATGCAGTTGTAGCTTCTTCGTAGTCTGTGGTCCTCGTTGCCACCATACACTAGTACCTGAAAGATTGAAAATGGTTAGCCAAGGTACCCTAAGAGACAATGCGATAAATGAATATATATTATTATTAGTTTTTATATTAAGAGGCACGAAAATTAAAAAAGTGGCCTAGAATGGCCGACTGCATCACTCATAGTGCTGAGACGTCTCCGTCTCCCCAACAATGGTGACAAAAACATGACACGTATTTTACGTACGTCTAAACGCAAGTGTACGCGTCGCGTAATACATGCCTTGTGAGGCCCGAGTCGAACACAGGGAGACGTAGTCTCAGTGACTACTACTAACTACAGTACGATTAGCTAAGCTGGTATAAAATTTGAGAGAATGGATTTTTAAAGCAAAACAAGAAAAAATTAAAATAAAAAATGGTTTGGTTGAGTCACGAGAGGTAGAATCCCTCAGGAATGCTAGTTTCACCACGAATCCCCGTTGTATCTTCTTTTACTGACTTTTATATAATTTACCCTCTTCCTGAATAGAAAGCCCGTAGCGAGAATTGCCGCTTTCATGGTACAATCCGCTACCTAATTCTAAGCCAATTCCATATCTATGGTAATTCATATCTTAGATCAGGTGCTTTACGTTCAATCTCTAGGTATCTTCCCACTACCCATGCATTATCTTTACCAAAGAATGCGTAAGATAGTGTTTATGTGTGGGTTTCAGGCATTTCATTTCTCCTTCCAGATTAATTATTCACCTAAGATTTCCAATGAAGATGATCAATCAACAAAAGAGCATTCATTCACACGCATAAATATCCATGAATTAGGAGGGAAAATTGCATTAAATCATGTAAAAGTCGATACAGTGGTTCCCCAGTCTACTCCCGGGTCCTAAGGAATAAAGGGGTTTAGCCCCGCATGGTTTTTAGTTGAAAATACATGGAAGGAGAGAAGAAAAACGTGGGAAACATGAAAGAATTTGTGTAACCCCTGAAAAGGCGATGTTCCGGATGATCATCCTCGAGAAACGCACATTTTGCAACCTTCCGGCGGTAGAAATGCCCGTCAATGGTGCTCGAATTATCCGGTTGTCATCCTTCAGCTCCATGCTTCTCTCCCTCTCTTCTCTTATCATCCTGTGGTGCAACATGATGTCCCCTTTAGGTCTGGTCGTCTTCCCTTTTTATCCTAGGTCACTTACGGTACCACATAACGTGTACCATTGCATCGGGCGGCCGATTTAGATTACTGAAATCTGACAGAGTCAATGGAACCGACTTGGTAGTCGGTGCACCGGTGGTATCGGGCCTTTGTCAATCTCTAGTTGAGTCGGTGCCATCGATTGGCATGTCGGTGGCACCGAGCTGAGGCGAGTTTTCTACCTTTCTCACTAAAGCTAACTCTGTGGAACCGACCTATGGGGTCGATGCCATCGACTTGTCTGGGCGATCACTTTCGTCACTAGAGCTTTGTCTCGGTGGTACCGACTTAGTGATCTGTGCTACTGACTCCTTTGGTCGATTTTTTTCTAGCCACTGATGCCACATCGGTGGCACCGACTTCAGGTGTCGGTGGCACCGACTTCAGGTGTCAGTGGCACCGACTCTTCACTATGCATAATATGCCTGAAAAATGTAGAAAATTGAATATAAGTCCATGGAATGTATAAATCATACAAATATGATGAAATAAGCATGATTTGATGCAAATAGAGTGTACAGGCCAACAATAGTGATTTATGCAAATATAAACAAAGAAGTGACAAATAAGTGTACAAAACACATATAAAATCGGCCTATAAAAGCGACTCAAAACTCATGCATAATCAACGATCTGTGGAATGATGAGCGGACTAATGTTGGCCCTTAGATCTGACCTCCATGGACCCTAGACCCATCTAACAATGATCAGGTCATCTCCTACCTCCCACAATAAGTGGGGATGAGTCAATGAGGATGAAACATACAATCACTTATTTTCCACAACGGCTTGAAATTCCATTCGAGTAAATCACTCTGTCTCGCAATTTTGTGACTACCTATACCCACTATAACCACCATTAAGGTAATAATTCACCATCAAAATCCCCCCCCAACTTTTATCCTTCTCGCTCCAGTGACCTTGAGTTGCAACCAAACACTAATCTCTCCCTAAACCTAACCCTCAATCCTATATAAACCCCCAAAGGATCGCCGCCACTACCCATAACAAAAATGCCTTGCATTTGTGCTCCCCCACACATGAGCATCCTTGATTTCACTTGTTGTCCGGATTGCACCACCTTCTAGTATGATTTTGGCATTCAACTATTACACCCTCTCCCATCAATTGTGACCACCCTCCACTTCCCGGGGTCACGACGAGTTCGGGCGACACTTTTTCTACTAGCCTCAGCTCCTCCTCCCCTAAAACTCCCAAACTCTAGTGAGCCCCCTGTACCTCGCTTTATGGCTCATGCGGAAGACTACACAAAGAAGGAAACACAGTGAACAACCAGTCTAGAGGAGAAAGTAACCCAGTCAAAAGACCCAGTGAACCAAAGATTGAACTGGACCAAATTGTGGATTGAACCAATCCAGAAATAAATGAGTCTCCTTGCCCACATGGCTCAATCTGAACCATTATTTTGACATGAAACAGTCCTCATTTTTCCATATTAAGGTATTTCTCTCTCTCACTCTGACCAATAATCACTAAAATGGCCAACGATCTTGTTTAAATCATAGAAATGCATCCTAGCTCCAAAAATTATGGACAAATAGTTGATTTTGATAAGAAAAATCTAATGAATCGTTTCAAAATTCTTGTGAAGACAAATTCTAGGAGTTTCTCACTATTATCCATAGACTTTGATTCTCTTTCTTAATAAATTTATATAATGACTCAAAATCATGTTTAATCTCTAGAAACCCTAATACCTGACTCTAATGAGTATCTTGAAACTCTAAATTAATGACTAGACTAATGAAGAATATAGATCTATTTTTGTTGACTTGATTAAATTTTGAATATGATTTATGTGAGTAATTATTAATCTTGATGATGGTATCTTAATGATTGAACTAAACCTTTTGAAACCCTTGATCATTTGACCTAATACCTGATCTTGGACTTTAATCTTTTACAACAATCAGGACTTGATCTAATCTTGAACAACAATGATACTACTTCATCATGATGATTATCTAGAGACAATGACTTCAGTTAAGATGATAATAGCTAGGGTTAACTCATATGTTCCTAAAATTCCTAGGTAGGTCCTTCATACTTTAAATAATCTTGACACTTGAATAATATTGAACATCTGGAAATTGTTGATCATAAGTGAATGTCCTAACCCTAAGGTTAATAGGAATGAATAACCCTAATCTTGAACATTGGTGTGTGATATTTATATATTTATCATGATCTTGAACCTTGATCCACATCTCGTTTGATCTAGGATCTACTTGAGACTTTGATATATTATTTCTTGAATTCCTTACTCTATATCTTCACTAAATGGTATGCTTTTATATTAAATACTCCTTGAACAGACATGTGGTAATGAATGATATTTGTATGTACCTATTGAAAATCTTGGCTATGTATTTGTTTGAGCTATTGTTCCCTACAGATTAGTTTTTTATTTTTGTATAATATATTTTGCAAAAAACACGAAAATATAAATGATATTGCCCATTATAACTGCCCGAATTATGATAATGTTGATATTGAGTACAAGTGACCTTCTCATTTGGAGGGTGGAGCTTGACCTCCTTCCTCATATGGAGAGAAGGAGCCTGGTGAACTCTGCCATCTCGTTGGGGCGATGGAGTCACATAAAATATAAGCATGCTTCTCATTATTAGCATAAAGGGAAACTTGTAATAACATTGAATTGTTCAAAATAAACATTATTGGATAAATGTTGTTTTGGAAAATCACTTTTTATACATTTTTAAACATAAGTCCTGCCAAGTACTATATTTTTATGTAAATACTTTGAATTGTTTAATATCAGTTCTTTTCAAAGCATACTGATGCATTTGCATTGATTGCATCTCGATTTACCTGATTTTAGGCAAACCAGTTAGATCTTTATGAATAATTGACTTGACCTCTTCTTCTTATGACAAAATCTGATGACAAGGACAAGCAAAAATGTCACAATTGGGATGGTTCGTTATTTAAATCTTTTGTTTTATGATTTATTATTTCTTATTGTATATGCCGGTGTGTGAGATCGTTTTGGGCCACTCAGAGATGGGCACTTTAATCCCTTTACTACTGTCTAGGTAGTGGGATTGAGATTGCGGTAAAAATGGTTTTGTGACAAGACCCCCCATCATTGCACCATTTCAACCTTCTACCACACTTTCTCCACTGATGGAGGAGTTCTTATGGATCCTATCAATGAGTTTTAGGGTAAAAAACAACACTATTTCAAGTATCTGGACAACCCATTTGAGCTTCCACAACCATCCAATTACTAAGTGTATCATGAACATCTATTGCTCAAAATTGCAGCCCTCATCACCATCCCCTTCATCTAGACATTTTTCAAGTTACTAGTGCCATATAGTTATATTTATGAAATTCTTCCCTCCATTTTTGATATAATTTTTTTTCTCGAGATGAGAAATTTTTTATGTTTAGGGTGGTGTGGGTGATACATACCTATTCCACCCACTCTATCTTCCATTTCTAGCCATTTTCATTATTTTATGTAGTTTAGCCTTAAAAAATTCAAAATGTTCCCCTCCTTGGGATTTTGGCTTTTATCTATTCGGTTATGTGTGCACATTAATAAATAAACCCCCTTAAATAAGTGAATCTTCTTGCAACAATTCATAAACTTCCCTTTCTAGAAATCATCCAGTCCCCTATGATCTTTAATAGCACAACTCATTTGAAAGATTAGAAAGCTATAATGGATTGATAGGAATCAAGCCTAATGTGTCCTTGTTTAAAATTTTACATAGCTTGTAAAATTTCTTGATTACTGCAACTTATAGAGAGAATTGAACTGATGCCACAACACACCCAATGCACTAAATTCCAAACATAGGTTGCACAAGTCTGGCCTCTTCTATATTTCACTTGGATATTGTTTATGAATAATTGTCACTTGAGGATAAGAAATGTTGAAGCTTGGGGTTGGGGTATTTGACAAATGCATATTTATCCATTTTATTTGCATCTTTTAGATCATTCCTTAGAAGCATTTTGTTGATTATTTTGTAGTTTTAGAATTGATTGTCTTAGTTTAACTTTTCCATTTTTAATTATATTTTTTATTAGAATTGCTATTATTTTGAAGGAAAAAGGCACATATATTCCAATTCCTAAAAAGACCTGAGAATCAAAATGTCTATATGAAAATCCAGCCTCCCAGGTGATCCAACCGATCGATAAACATCCAAGTTGATCAACTCAACTACCAAGCTGGTCAAGTTCAAAAACTCAAATCGACCAACTGTCATCCCATTCAATCAACTCATAATCAAGACATAGTAAAAGTTGGAATCGAGAAAGATCACAACAATATTCAAATGGTTGACTAGCTTGCTTTCGGGCAGAAGCAAACATCAAATTCAGTTGACTGACTGGCACGCTAGATCCAAAGATTTTTAGATGCCTCTAGGAGCACCTTTTAGGATTTTAGGCCCCCATTCCCTCTTATAAAAGGAGGGGAAGTTGAAGCACATATACCATCTCATATATCCTCCTCTAGGCATGTTCCTTGTGTTTATGCTTATCATGCCAAAGTAGTTCTCCTTTTTTGGGACATGGGGACTAGCCCCATGCTCCAAAGCTTATTTTAGTTAAATGTAGCTCCTTTTAATAATAAAATATGAGTCTTACTTTGTTTAAAACATGATTAATGAATTAATCCCTCATTTTTAATGAATGTTATGATTCATAATGACGAGATACATAGCTTATGAACTATAACATTGAATGAAGCTCACAGGTTCCCTGATGAGATCTTAGATAAAAACTCATTAGATGATTGAAACATGACCTCATAAGATCAAGATCATTGGGTTTCTTGATCCATTGAATCTATTTTTGAAACAAAGTGATTTACATAATTATAATCTATTTAATTATTTGAAAAGGGAACTAGAAGTGCCTAAGCTAAGTATGAAATCTTTTAGTGGTAAAACTTAGACTCTCAGCAATCCCCGTTAATTGGATAAGTTTTTGTTTGCCTCATAAGTTTACTTTCTTATTTTAGTTTTAATTCTCTAGTTAATTTAGTTTTATTTGATCGACTTTTCTTTCTTATCTAGTTATAATTCTCTTCACAAAACTCAATTTCAAACAAAAATTGGTTTGAAATTAAACACTTAATAATGTTGTCCCATGGGACCGATACCTTTCTATACTGAAATATCTCATTTCTTGCATTGAGTTGTTTCCATTTAAAGGTTAACTCTAGGATTTACTCTACTACATTTTGGTGTGCAAACGACACACATCATGTAGTCATCATTCAAATGTTCTTGCCACAATACAACTCATATACCTTACAATTTGACTTTCCTTTACATCGTGTCCTTCTAACCATCAACATGATCATTGAATCTTGGAATGTATATGGTATATCTAATGTCAATGGATGTCGAACATGCACTATATACAAAAAAGGTCAATCATATTACTCTTCAAGAGACTTACACACACATATTTCCTTTTCAACTTTGTCTTCAAGAGAATAAAACAACATATTTCCTTTTCAACTCCTCACTATAGGTGTTCCTTTAATCACAGATTGGATTCAAATCCCATATGTTGTCCTAAGTGGGTGACTTACTATTGTTTGTAACCCTTACACCATCAAATGTGTTCATCAATTTATTGGCACACACTACATCACTGATGATTGGGACTTCACAAGGTTACAAAGTGTTTCTATATACATAACTTTCTCACCCAAAAGGTGGTACATAAAATGAAATACTATAACTATAATTCATTAGATCCCCAGATGTTGAGGGCAACCCAGCTATTCCAAGCTCTCCGTAAGGAAAATTCATGTACACAACCTTCATGTGTCCACATCCTTTAAAGCACCTATACCTATATAGTTTTGGGAACACCCAGAAAAATACGAAAATAAGATATTAATCAGCAAAAGTTGAGTATGTACATAAATGAATTAACTAGGCATTATTTGATACATTAGTAAGAAGATGTTCCCATCCAAAGTGGCTATTAAAATTAGGTCAGATTCAAGGAGAAGTAACAAGAGAAAGAATTTTCAAAAGAATGAGGCAGTATAAATAATCCAATAAACAACAAACCTTGCCGCAATCAATCATCACAAGACAGCATTTATTTGCATGTAGATATATTGGACTAAATCAACTATAGTAGGGCCAAGACACCACTGAGTCATTGGCCTAAATATATTTTGGGTAGAAAAGCACACCCATAGGTAGAAAACAACACCTCTGTATATATAAGGGTAGAAAAACACACCCTAATGGTTACACATAAGCGTCTACGATAGTTAGATAGTCAAATTATCTACCATGCATAATATAGTGTGGCAAGATGCATTATTCATCAGACATATGTGTCACAATACAAGCACAATAGCATGTGGGGTCATTGACCCAATTAAACTTGTAGATAATAATCTCAAAACAATGTTATGTCAAGAAGTGGAACAAAAGAGTAAGTATGCCAAGAATTTGCCTCATTATGGAAAAATTGATTTATAAAATGCCCAGTTTAAAAATAGGGAGGAGTACATACCCTAATTCCTGTCTAAGTTAAAATAAATGTCACCTAAGTCTAAGACAAGTTTAATACCACCATCTAAGCATAAAATTATACTTGTAGTTAATATCATGTCTTATACAATAATTTAACCCACTAAAACAGTTTTCTTGATATCACAGAATTGGGTCCAATAGCCTATACTAAATACTCAGAAAAATCCTTTTGATTCAAAAGTGCACACTCACGGACATATGGTTCTCTAATAAATGGTTGACTATGTGCCAATTTACTACTCAAAACTAATCTCAGAATTTTCAATTAACAGAATAAAGCAAACAGCGGTTATGTTCCTAAACATCAATGTATCCTAGTGGTTCTTATGATTCAAACTATAAATGAGTAAGGTACTTACGTATATGTTAATCTGTTAATCAGCAGCCTGGATTGCGTTGGGTCCCAACACGAAGTACGATAGATAATTAGGTACTACTAATCACCGGAGGTTTTAATCAACTGCCACACGCAGCAACGACTTGGCTCTCTGGATTTCCGAACCCAGAACGAATACAATAAGAAGGCATTCAACAATTTGGGATGTGGTTCAAAACAAAACACAGACAACTCTGGTTCCTCCTCGCATTCACTGTTGGCACATTTACTAAAGGGGCCGATCTCATTCCAGGGACGAGTTCCTGGTTAGCAGAGTCCTCAAGCAGGTGAGAGGTTCCTTGTTTACAGCCGTAATCTCCTTTTCTGGATCAGGAAGCAAGCAGACCGCCAGCTAGATGACGGCTAGTCAAATTCAAGGCACGAGGCGGAGTTACCCACTTAAATTTCTATACTGGAGGCTCTTGCCCAGTTGGTCACCTCAGTCTCGCTAGAAACATGACGCTCACCACGTTACACCACCACCGGAAGCGGGGCCGGCACAGGGAGAACAAAGTGCTATCAGAAACGAGATGAACAAAATAGTTGACAGAAAGATACACACTACTACAAATGATGAGTTCAAACCCATTTCGAGACACTGCATTGAGCTAAAATTGGTAATCAAGGGTCCATGCCCCCTACAAACACCTACCAACGAGGTTCAGAACAGTAGAAACAGAGTACCTCGTCGACCAAGGAATCATGACTATCTCAGAGCAGTTTGAGAATGGGGAAGGAAAGCATAGGGACCAGAGATGGTGCCATTACTTGTGATTGGCCCACGATCAACCATAGTGGCATCGCTACTCGTACCTCATCGGAGACGGTGGGAATTTCCGGGGCGGACTGTAGGAGTGTACGGAGGAAATTGGGGCAACGAGCACAAGGACAAGGATCAATATACATTGTTTGGAAGTGATCGTGGCCAATGAGGCTTGCAAGGGTCGTCGGCGAGGTAACCACGTGAAATTCATGGAAACCAGTACAAGGGATTTATTAGGCATTTTGTAACCGCGGATTCTCAAGCTTCATTTTAGGGTTTCTCGTGTCGCTTGGTTCTCTCGAAACTTCTCCAAACATCGTAGGCACTACAGGCTAGGAGTGGAGGCGACCACTAGAGGAGGACGTCTAACGGCCGCATAGTAGCCAGAGGAAAACGAAGATGGAGCCTTGTTACATCTTCAACACGTTTTGTTTAATCAAAACCAACATAAGTGTTAAGGTTTTGGTCAAAAGCATCAGTACATTATTGCCACCCTCTATATCTGTACAAGTCAATCAAAAGGTGAAATCAACCTCCTATGGTCTCTTAATAGCGAGGGTTGTTAATTACACTTACAAGGAACATGTTTCTGAACTAAAAGTCTATTTTTATTTTTCTAGCCACTAATCAAGTAGATGGGTGTTTAAATAGTCTAAGGGAGTCGATGTTACATTCTCCTTAATAAATAATATTGGCTCTATATGTTTCCTCCCCTCTAGCCTCTCTTTCTAGGGTAAAGGGGATATTACATCCGATCTAGCCTCACTCTCCACAATAGGTGAATTAAATTTCCAAAAGTCCTCGATGTCACTACCATGTATTATTATGTAAATGGGTGGTCATATAAAGTCTAAACTATCCTAAGATTATTTTCAGGGTCGAAATTACTACTCAACAAAGTTTAAGAGAAATATAATTTAAGATTTTCAGAAAAATAAAAATAGAGTTGATACCTAGATTTGAGGTTGTTACACCTAGTCAACACAAACCATCTTTCATTGATGAAATAGATACCCTTGCCTTCATTCATGCCCCCCTCTACAACACTACACTTTTGAATACTTACAATCAGTGAGTGAAAACATTTCACTTTTGAAGGGGGATGCTACATCACGATACTCATTGCCAATAGATAAATAAATCACCATACATTGTCTTAAAGACATACATTATTTAATGAATAAGAAGACTACAACTAACTTTTTTATCAAGTCTATGATCCAACATATAATCATAGATTAACTAAAACATGAAAGGAAGCATTCTAAATAATAGGATCAACTAAGGTAGATGGAACCTACTAGGTTTTTCTTGAAGGTCTCTTAATCCTTCACTTGCTCCTATTTAGTCCTTATATCTCCAATCCCTAGGGCCATCGCGTCCCCATCCATGCAAAGGAAAACATAGTACACTAGTAAATGATACTATCACTTTACACCATAAAAACATAATTATGCTTGACATGAAGGAAAATTGACTTGAAAATTAACTTCAAGCATTCTTGAAATAAATCCTTGACATAAATAAGAATTAAATAAGAAAAATATGCCTCTCTCTCTATGATTGGCCTACTTCAGATCCCATAATTGGCATGAAATCCCATGATTGGCTATAAAAGCCCATATCAACCCCTTGAGGTTCAATATTGCTAGAGCTTATAAAACTTAATCAGAATCTTATAACATGATTCTTAATATAAACATAGAAAAATATTGAACTTAAATGCTTAACGTGATCAGATTTCTCCCTCTTAAAACTTGAACTTTAAACTCATAATTCATTAGTTATAATCTGTAATCTTGGTGATCATGTTAACAAGAAGACATAATATATAGAAACCAGCAAGCAATTGATAATGAACATGATTTATAACTTTGAACTTGAAGTCATAACTTTTACTTAGTACATAACATCCAATAAACCATTAGTAACTTTTCTCAATAGCTTTACCCACTTACCTGGAGAAAGAAAAGCCTAACTTCATTTTCTCTGCTCTAGAGTCAACCTAAGACTCTTGAAATTAACATAATTTAAATTAATTGTCATGTAAATTAACATCCTAAGCACTAATCTTATGTTATTAGGAAAATGGTTTGTCATTATCAAATGAGACTTCAAAAATTAAAAAATAAGAATCCTTATCAAAAACCCTTTAATGCCATTCTTTCCAAAAATTTTAGAAAAATGAATAATTTTACTATGAAATTTTGTATAATGATCTAAAAAAATTTATAAAAAATACACAAATATAAATTCCTTATATAGGAAGTATTATCCATGCCTGACTGGCTCAAAAGGAGCCTTCCACATGGCCGGGGTCTCCTCTAAAACTAAACACCCGCTCAACAACAATCAAGGTGACTAAACCCTGAATATGCCTATGAAGGAGGTGTAAAAAACAGAGATAATGGTGTAAAACTCAAAATCATACATCTAGGATACCCAAAACACTTCCATATAAAGAACACCATGGAAAAATCATTGAATTCGGGATGTGATCTTTAGTCTGTACCAGGAAAATACATTTTTTGCATGAAATCACAACTGTTGGCAGGTTATCTCCTTGCCAAGAAGTTGATGAGCCTTAACACCACTTATTTTTGGTCTGGGTTCTAGAACCTCCTCCTACCATGGAATGGAGAAGGTATAGACCACATGAGATGCCAATATGAAAAACAACCAAAGAAATTCAACTAGAGTGACTTTTGTTGAGTCTGACAATATTGAACGAAGAAACAACAATTGAAATGATAACCAAGTTCCATGGAATTACTTCCAGGTCGAAGGACTAATGAAGAAAGAGGGAAAACAAGAAACATCTTGGGATGGCGAAACAAAGCAACATGAAGCTTCTTTATGGACTCTGGGACAGATTTGTGGTGTTGGATGGTGTTGTAATGGTCAACAATACCAACGCGTAGTCAACCTTGGTGGCAGTTGTAGGTGGATAAGGTAATTGAGATAGGGGGTTCTAGAGAGAAGAGGGATACTTTGGTTAGGTTTTTAAAAGTTAGGGGAACGTTTTATAGGATTGTCTTATATAGGTTAACGTTTGTAGGAGCCTGGGTCTCTTGTGATGTTGGAAACAGGGAGGGATACATAGCTCTTTTCATTTGGGGATTCAATGACATAAGTGGTATTGGGTGGTTCAGAAAGGATCCAAGATAGTGAAGAAGAGGTGGTCTCAGACAAGGATCTATTAAGGACAGAGATCGGGATGTGGGATAATTGTGGCTGCTACCAAGTCCAAGAAGGACTAGACTCGTGTGACGGGAATGATCCTCACCACCATTGGATTTGGAGTTTGACCTGGAATGAAGTGCAGACTAAAGTGTCATGTGATACATTATTGAATTTGAATCTCATTCATAAATATATATATATTACACAAATAATGAGAAATCAATCAAATAAATTTAAATCAGGGAATATCTAGGGCTGAAACTATATGGAAATTTCCAAATTCTTTTTAAGGGCCTAATGAAGAAGGATTGAATTCAATTTTGGAGCATGAGTTAATTGGAGGGTCAATAAAAATCTTAAAGATTGGTTTCTAAATCTTATGAGTAAAACATGAGTAATTTCTATAGCGTAATTTGTATTTCTTATGTAAATTTAATTAATTATGATTGTTCCCTAAATG
The DNA here is from genome assembly GCA_963693085.1 of Alisma plantago-aquatica. NCBI lineage: Eukaryota > Viridiplantae > Streptophyta > Magnoliopsida > Alismatales > Alismataceae > Alisma > Alisma plantago-aquatica. Next base: position 1,169,007,717 of record OY856413.1, on the reverse strand, counting down.
ATTTATCTTACCATTAATGGACACTTACAATTTATTTTATTTGTATTAAGTCTATTTTTGATAAAACTAGTCCATCTAGGGTACATATACTTGTTGGTGATAATAAGACTACATTAAAAAGAGAGAAAGTACATTATATTGACATTGTGCTTTATATGAATATTCTTAAAGATTAAAGATATTTATTGACATCATCATAGAAATAGGAGGAGAGAGAAATTATGTTACTCATCTTTTGTAATATTTAAATGTACATTCTTATACTTGTGTTATTTGTGTTGTGGTCCAACACATTGGGTTTATTTATTGCAAAGTATATTATGGATTGAAATGTAAATATTTTTCGAAGTATGGGATTCTTGGGATCTTGAAATTCTTCCCACTTAAATAAATTTCATCCTAAAAATTTCCACATACTACCCACCATAGTGTGTTACTTATTCTATGTATGCTAACTCTCTAATATTATCATGAAGTCTCATTTGCATACTTAAGATATGACTTTCTCATGGAAAAATGTGTATCTCTAACCTCATTATTAAAACCAATATTGGGGTATACTACTGATGAATATTGGGATCTGTCTAACATCATCATCGACATGGAAAAGGACCTTTCTTACCTCTTCTCTAGGGAAGATGGATTAGGGGTTCTGGTTCCACCCTAGACCTAACTTACTTATCTATGTCAAATAATATGCCTTTTACTATGCATGATTTGTCTTACTATGTATATGATTAGGTTTAGGTGACTATATGTCTCAAACTTCAAATGCCAACTCTTACTTTCTTTATCGCCTTTGTATACATGTCAGACGGTCATATATCTAAATATGACATGTATTGTCACACTTATCTTAGAATCTCCCTAGTGTACAAGGATAATGATACGATGACGGTAGACCGCCTAGGGTTAAGAGGCGGTGGCGGCTAAGGCTGTGGAGGAAGAAGTGGATGGAGAGGAGGCGGTGATCATGGCTCTATTCCCTCATGATCATGGGAGACACAGCAGGATGTTGCTGTCAATAGTGGCGCTCAAGGAGCCAAAGCTCTAGGAAACAACAACACTGAATAAACAATAGATCACTCTTATAAGGATACCATGACAGGCCATAAGGCCTCAGATCTTCTTAAAACAATATCCCCAGATACTCTCACTGCCAAAGCCATCCAGGTTGATTGTAGTGAGGCTCTTCCTACATTAACAATCAACCCAGATTCACTCCCGCCTTTGCTGGAAACGTGGAGATACACAATAATCATTAAGTTGATCGGAGGAAACATTGGATTCCAAACATTAGTTAATCGCCTCTCACTACTCTGGTCACCAACTGACTCCTTCAGGGCGATCGACCTTGAGATGGTTTACTACATCGTTCAACTGGCCAATGAAACTAATTTCATTAAAGCCATGACCGGAGGTCCATGGATTGTGTTTGGCAACTATCTTTCAGTTCAATCATGGTCATCAGGCTTTTGACCTTCAGATCTGACCCCTCATAAGCTCGTGGTGTGGCTGAGAGTGAAAGACCTTCCTGTCTATATATACCAAAATCAACTCCTTGCCTGCATTGGTAACCTAACTGGGAAGACGATCAAAATTGATGCAACAACGATGACTGGAGACCGGGGCAAATTTGCACGCATTGCTATGGAAGTTGATACAATTGAACCCCTTCGACCAACAATCTTATTCAATGGATAACAATGTAGACTAGAATATAAAAATATACCAGGTGTCTATATGAGGTGCGGCCGCATAGGCCACTCTAACACAGACTGCAACCACTCGAAGCCTTTCGTTCCCACTGAAGCTTCATCCTCTACTACCCTAGTCCCATGCACGTACACGAAGGCAATACATGCTCCCAAACATGTACGAAAGCAGCCACTAAAACAAGCTGATTCAAGCCAAGAGAAGGGGCCCAACAAAGCATCGACCAAGGACAAAGGCCCTCAACACAAGCCCACCCACTCGACGTCAACCATCCCTATTGATGACGGGGAAGAACCAGATAGGGAAACTATTAACAACAGAAGGAACAAGAAGAAAGGCCCCATGGGACGCCACCAAAATAGAAGTCTCACATTACTGACATCGATAAGGCACAAGATGGTTCCCCATCTGCACAACAGTCATCCTTGTCGATGATCAAATGTCAGAAGGCAGGAGCCTAGAACCTAACAATGGTGATGCTTTTAGTTTTGGAAGCACAACAACACAGGTGGATTCAAACGTTCCTCCAGACAAGTTCACCTGGGGAAACACCAGCCAGTGCAACACTGACATCATTTTGAGGAACAGGAAAGTCATCTATCAAAATGTTGTAGTGAGCCCTCGGATAGAGCGAAGGGGAAGCTTGCTCAAGTAGTAGGCCAACTAGAGTTCTCGGGCCCCAAAAAATAACTCAGCTTCACAGAGGAGATCTAGGATATGGAAATTGTGAATCCAGTTACCAAAGACGGAGTCAGATGCACTAGGCAAGATGATGAAGGCCAAGGTCAGGGTCTTCTTGCTGTGATATAGTAATTCCTACCCCCCTTATCTGTATTTATGATGAACATAATCTGTTGGAACATCCAAGGGTCATGATCCAAGGATAAAATTCATCTTTTTATAGAATATAAACTGAAGTACAAGATACATATACTAGTCTTAATTGAAACTAGATGCAATGGTATCTCAGCCAAAAATGTTATCAAGAAGATTGGATTCACATCCTCACACTGCATGGTGGACCTGGGCTTCTCTGGTGGTATCTGGGTCCTTTGGGATGATGCTAAATGTCATCTTGAAGTTCTTTACAATCACATGAAGTTTATACACTTCAAAATAAATCGATCATGGTATGCCACTTTTGTCTATGAAAGCCCTACTCCGTCGAAGAGGAAGCTCTTATGGACAAGACTCCTGGAAATATCATAATGCATTCTGAAGCTTGGGTTGTCCTCGGTGATTTTAACACCATGCTTGATGTCTCTGAAAATCATGGTGGAAAGCACTTCGATGGCCCCAATAGTTGTTTGTTCAATGTAATGCTCCACAGAAGTGGCCTGGCAGAAGTTAAAATGATTGGACACTCTTCACCTTTAAAAGACAATTGTCTTCTATAGAAACTAGACAGAGTGATCGCTAATGACCTAGGGCTTAGTGTTGAAGGAGGCTTTAATTGTATTATTATTCCCAAACTACATTCTGAGCACACTCCTATCCTATTGTCAAGCTCCACCAATGTTGAGGCCAAACCAACAATCTTCAAAACAAAGGCTAGATAGAAAATTGCAGATGACTTCAACCAATCTATAATGCCCTTATGGGATAGTTGTAAACTGTTCCCTGAGGCTTTATCACCATTTAAGTTGGCTATACTTAAATGGGAGAAGAAACAAAGCCTTAAAACTTCTATTGTCTCCAAGCAAGATCGATGTCAAGTAATTGATAGCTGCAATCCAAATACTGCTAACGAATTGTTATCTATAAGCTTGCAAGAACTGCACTCCAAGCTCCTCCTTGAAGAAAAGATGGACTGACAGCAAAAAGAACACATCCAATGGCTCAAGTGCAGCGAGGGAAACACCAAAATTTTTCATTCTTATGTCAAGGCTCACAAGAAGACCACCAAGATAAGCAGGTTGCATGATGAAGTTGGTGAATGGCTGGAATCCCCTAAAGCTCTACAAGACCTTCTCTTGAATAATTTTTAGAGCCTCATGGCTCAGGGGGACATAGGTGCTACATATTCAACACTTATTTCGGATTATATTGGCAACTTCAAATAGCTTTCAATCCCGGCTTCTAAATTCCTTGCGCGCATGGCTGGCCATGATGAAATTTAGAAGACTGCCTTCCTCATGGCACCATCCAAGACACCATGTCCTGATGGAGTTTATACTAAATTCATCCAGAGTCAATGGCAAGTGATCGGCGACTCCATAGTTCTCATGACACAATGGGCTTTCAATAGTGGTCGTAATGATGCTAACCTAGCTGAGTCATACATGGTTCTAATCCACAAAACGAAGCAACCACAACACTGCTCTGAGCTAAGGCAGATCTCCCTTAATAACTCCTACTTCAAACTGATTTCTAAGATTCTAGTTGAATGAATAAAACCTCATCTACCTGACTGGATTTCTAAAAATCAATCAAGTTTCATCCCAGGCAGGCGCATCAATGATAATATCTTACTAGTGTGAAGTAATTCATTCCATGAAACAGAAGAACTCTGGGAAGAAATGGGTGAGTATTAAACTTGACCTGTCTAAAGCTTTTGATCGGATGAACTTGAGCTTTGTCAAGGATACTCTCATCAAGACTAGCCTTCCATCAATCATTGTGTCCCTTATTATGGATATTATCATGACTAGAAACACTTCTATTCTCTGGGAGGGGGTTCCCTTGCCCACATTCAAGACAACCAGGGGTGTCCATCTAGGAGATCCCCTCATTCTGTATGTGTTTGTACTTTGCATGGAAAGATTCTCCCAAAATTAAAGCAGTTGTCTCTAACAACTTGTGGAAACCCATAAGACTAATAAGACAAGGAACTCCACTATTTCCATTCTCTTTTCTGACGACATTCTTCTCATGGCTGATGTAAGCCCACTACAGGAGATGACTATCCTATAGGTCCTTAGTAACTTTGGTGTTGTCTCTAGACAAGCCATATCTAAAGAGAAATCGAGATGTTTCTTCTCAGTTAACACCCCACGAAGAGAGAAGCGTATCTTATGTCAGAATATCAGAATCCAGATCACCGATGACCTCGACAGGTACCTTGGTGTTCCCATTCTTCATCATCGTGTCAACAAGAACACACACCAGCATATATCTACAACCATCAGAGAATGTAAGTCTAGCTAGGTGGCCCGACATCTCTCCTCGGAAAGCAGGATTAGTCTAGCAAAGGCGACACTGTAGGCAATTCCTTCGTACACAATGCAAACATTGAAATTGTCCCCATCTCTATGTGATGGCATTAGCAAACACATCAATAATTTTATTTGGTCAGGTAGGAGGGAATAAAAGAAATTGCCTCTTGTCTCCTGGAAGAAGATCACTGCTAAAATTCGATGGAGGTCTGGGCATAAAAATGTGTGTGACCAAAACAAGGCCCTCATGCTCAAGAATAGGTGGCTTTTCTTAAACAATCACCCAACTCCTTGGGTGAGGATAATGAAAGAAAAATATATGTATGGGACACATACAGTTAACAAGCCTTATTTCGCTGTTTGGGGTTTCATCAAACACAATATGGCAGAGGTAACCACTGAATGCTATAAAACAATCTACGATGAATCTGGAACCAATGTTTGGACTGATAAATGGCTCAACGAGAAGTCAGTCATGGACTTTTCCCCCAACTGGCATGTCCCTCAGGAACTCTAGGATATGCATGTTAGTTCCTTGTGAATGGACAATGGTGAATGGGACTTCTCCTTCATTTGCATGTTTATGCCCACTGAATCCTATAACATTATTTGCTACATGCCCCCACCCACAGGGGATTCCAAACCAGATTGTTAGTTTTGGCCACATGACCCTCTCGGTAACCTTACAGCAAATGTTTCTTATGACTAGATTAAAGACGATGATATTTTCTACACCATTGGAAATTGGAGGGCCATCTGGAAAATAAAAGTACCTAAAAGACTTAAAGTTTTTGCATGGCTGCTTCAACACCGTGCCCTGCTGACTAACATGGAGAAAAAAAGAAGGCACCTGGATGTGGACACAGTGTTCTCAATATGCAATAATAATGAAGACACCCTCTTACACTGCTTGAGGGACTGCACTTATAGTAGAGATACCTGGAAAATCTTGGAAGCACCAACCGAATCTTTTCTTCTTACTGAAGATGAATGGATAAGTTGGGTTATCTCTCCCCATCACGCCAATCATAGGACTGCAACCCTACATTTAGTTGCATGTTGTCACATATGGAGCTCTAGGAATTTACTAATCCACAATCATGTTACCCCAAATTCACAAATCCAGAGTGCATTCATCAAAGAGAGAACAACCTCCATTATCTACGCAATGGAAGTTGATAGAGGCACTGTGTCTTTTCCGATAAACACATTCATACGACCAACTGAGGTTGACTACATCATCTTTGTTGACGTCGCTTTTCAAATCTTAGACTTGAATGCTGAAGTGGGCATCCACATTATCAACAACCAAGGGAGGTTCTAAAGAATTGAAGGTATTCCCATGCAAGACACATCACCTCTCCATGCAGAACTACTTGTAGTAGTCATCACATCCACAATTTGCAAAGAAAGTATTATGCAGAAGTCCCTCATTCTCACAGACTCGAGCTCTTCGGTGAAGCTATTTAGTCAGACACAATGCTCCACTGAGCCTCCAACAATTTTGGAGAAAATTCCAGGTCAACAAAGCAGGCCTCGACTAACTTTTGGTCATGTAGGTCCTAAGGGACTTAAACAAGGCTGCTAACAAACTTGCAAAAACTACCTTAAGTTCTCACACTTTTCTTACTTGAAATTGTAATCGGCCAAGATGGTCGGAATATGACCTAGATGTGAACCTTTATACTTTTTGGCATGTTCTAGAGCATAGGATGAATAAAAACTAAATTCTAGGGTTCACAAAAAAAAATCTCTCTAGTGCACATGTCCCATACCACATGCATTCCAAATGACAAGACAAGCATGATAACATATTCATATGCACATAACATTCTCTCTACAAAATCACATAAGCTTGTGTCCCATACCAACAACATATAAGAAAGATAGAGATCATTCTATATACAATTATATATTTAACATAAACGTTTATATCATCTAGACGTGTAACCCTAATCCTTGTCTAGACTTCTTGTCTCCTGACTAGACCTCTACTTTAGTTTCCAAAATCTTTGATTTACTTCTTCTAAACCTAGGGCTAGAACATATGAATTCTTCCTAGTGGCCTACTACATATTTTCTCGAATTCCATTAATTTAACATGCAACTTTTGAATGCATACAATAAGTGAGTGGGAGTATTTCACTTTTAAAGGGGGGTTACACATCAACATGATCATTGCAAATAGATAAATAACTTACCATAAATTGTCTTATAAAGATTCATACATTTTTCTTTGAATAAGAAAGCTAAAACTGATTTCTTTATCAAGTCTAAGATCTAACATCTAATCATCAAAAAACTAAAACATGAAAGAAAAAATTTCTAAATATTAGGAACATCTAAGCTAGATGGCACCCCACCAAGTTGCACTGGAAGGTCTTCTAATCCTTGGCTTGCTCCTCTTTAGTCCTTATTTACTCAAATACCTATGGACATCTCATCGAAAACCATGCCAAGGGAAACACATTAGTAAATGGTACCATCACTTCATAAAATAAACAAAAACAATATACTTGTATTAAAGGAAAATTGACTTGAACATTAACGTTAAGCATTCTTGAAACAAATTCTTAACATAAATAAGAATTGAATAAAAAAAATATGCTTCTCTCTATGATTTGCCACTTAACAGCCCACAATCAGCATGAAAGATCATGATTGTCTATAAAAGCACATAATTGGCATGAAAGCCCATGATTGTCTACAAAAGCCCATAATTGGCATGAAAGTCCATGATTGGATAAAAAGCCCATATCGACCCCTTGAGGTCCATGATTGTGAGAGCATATAAAACTTAATTATCAAATTCTTATAACATGATTCCTAATATAAACATTAGAATGATCTTGAACTTGAATCCTTAACATGATAAGATTTCTCCCTTTTAAACCTTGAACTTTAAATTCATAAATTACTTATCATAATTTTTAATCTTACTGATCATGGTAACTATAAGACATAAGATATAGCTATCATCAAGAAATTAATATAATGAACATGGTTTTGAATATTGAACTTGAAATCACAAATTTTACTTTATGAATACACCCCATCAACAAAATATCTGTGCTCACCAGAATGACCTACATTACCTGAAGCAAAGAAGATCCTTAGTTCATTTTCCCTGATCTAGGGTCAACCTAAACCTTCTAAAATTAACATGACTTACATTAATTTTCATGTAAATTAACATCCTAATCCCTACTGTTATGTTATTAGGAAAACATGGTTTGGCATTATTGAGGTAAACTTTGAAAAGTTAAAAATAAGACTCCTTATCCAAAACCCTTTCCAACGGCTATCTTTTCCAAAATTTTCTAACTAATAAATAATTTACTAAATTTTTTTGAATAATCATCCAGTACATATATAAATGTCTTATCCAATAAATATTTACCTTACCTAACTAGTGAAAATAGGGGCCAACCACATGGTGAAGGTCTCCTTCAAAACTAAACAATCAAGTTGACTAAATATTGAATATGCCATGAGGCTGTGTGACATCAGAGAGAGATTTAAGGAAAAATTGGATAGCATACATATGTGATAGAGTAAACACTACAATTTGAAGAACATCATGGAAAAATCCTTGAATCCATGATGTGATCTTTGTATTGTACTAGGAAATTAGATTCATTTTTGTAAAATCAAAATGGTGGGTGGGTTTCCCTCCTATGCATGAAGTCGATTAGCCTTAACACAACTTGTTTTGTGGTCTGAGGTTTTTCGCACCACCTCTTTCCATGGCAAGGAGAAGGGTTAGGCCACTGGAGATTCCAATACGGAAAACAACCAGTGAAACACCATCGATGTGACTATTGTAGAGTCTGAGGATATTGAAAGAAGAAATATTGATTGTAAAGAGAACCAAGTTCCATGGGATTTCTTCCAAGTTGAAGGACTGATGAAGAAAGAGGGAAAACAAGAACGCACCTTGGTAGTGAGAAATAGACCAGTGTGAATCTTCTTTGTGGACCCTGGGATAGATTTGAGGTGATGGAATGTGTTATGATGGTTATCAACACCAGAGCAGAGTCAACCTTGGTGGTAAATTGTAGGTGGATATGGGTAACTGACAAAGGGGGTGCTAGTGTGCAAAGGGGCACCAATGTTAGGTTTCTGGATGTTAGGATTTTTTTTGGGAGTTTCCTTTTATAGTTTGAAAATTGTAGGTGCATGGGTCTCTTGTGACGATAGAAACAATAGAAGGACATGGAGCTCTAATCATTTGGGGACTCTAGGGCATGAATTCCCACAAATTTTGAGATTGAGCGAATTAGGGAGGAGTGTATTTGGTGAATAAGAGATGGTATTAGATAGGGATTTATCAGGGAAAAAGATTGTGAGGTGGGATAACTATGGTCGTTGACAAGTCCAAGAAGGACTAGACTCGAGTGAGGAAGATGATCCTCACTGTCTTGGGATCTATAGTCCAACCTAGAATGAAGTGTTGAATAAATGGCCATGTGATAGATGATTTGAATGTGCATCACATTAATACATGTAGAACTTATACAAATCATAATAAATTGATCAAATAAATATAAATTAGGGTATAAATGGCTTAAACTATATGCAAATTCATTTTAAGTGTCAAATGATGCATGATTTGGTTCAAATTTGGAACTTTACTAGATTAGAAGGTATAGAAGAATCTTAAAGGATTGGTTTTCAAATTGATGACCAAAAGATGAGAAATCATTATAATGTAGGTAGTACCACTACGTACATTAAATGCATATGATTGATCTCTAACTAGTTTATTTTACCATTTATGGACACTTAGGGTTTATTTAATTTTATTAGGTCTATTTGACGAAATTAGCTCAATTACGATTCAAATACTTGTTGATGATAATGAGACTACATTAAGGAGAGAGAAATTACATTATATTCTTACTTTGGTATATTTGAATATTCTTCAAGATCAATGATATTTATTGAAAACATAATTGAAATAGGAAGAGAGTGAAATTATGTTACTCATTTTTGTAATATTCAAATGTAAATTCCTTTTATTCATTTAGGTCCAGCAAGTTGGACTTATTTAGTGCAAAATTTATGAAGGACACAAATGTAATTATTGTGTAAGTATTGGAGTCTTGGGATGTTACACCCTCTCTTTGGGTCATAGGAGGTGACTGTAACTTTACCAGGATTATGTCTAAAGGACTCACCAACTCCCCTCTTCTATCACATCGCTACAATTTCACCACAATCTTGACAAAATCATTAAGTAGTTCATTCAGAAACATCAAATGATCACTCTAAGCCTCCAATCTTGCGTACACTTAAATTCCAAGAAACCTATGTACCAACATGATTGAATCCTAAGAACACAATATTTTAGTTCACTTTAGCCTCTATTATCAAGTATTCACCACTAATTGTACAACGTCTAACCACTTCCCCATCATCCTAAGTACCAAAATAAAATTGTGAGGACTTAAACTATTTCACCTTGAATGATTTTGGACCACAACTCTAGTTTTAACAAAATTATTAGAAACAACAAACAACATTTTGGGTGATATAGGACCTAGTTTACATATACACTACTACCTCAAAACATTAGACATAAGCTTAGAATATCGAACAAAAGCACCATTCATTATACCACCAAAGCATTAGAAGAAAACATTGAACACCTTTTTCAACCACATAACTATCCTCAATCAAACCCAACACAATTCTTGTAATCAAATAAGAATATGAATCACTATATAAACACAATGGAATTATGTGGATACCATAATCCAACATAAAATGGATCAAAGAAGAAAATAAAGATGAAAAATATATTTATAAATTTTGAAACAACAAAAATGTGGATGTGCACCATTAATATCCACAATGTTCTTACCTCCAATAAAAATCATGATAGAATTTGGTTTATTATTTATATCTCTTTTTAACAAGGTTGGGAATAATTGACCCTATTCCACATAAATTGAAATACTTTTTGGCCGACCAAGATTTAGAACTCCTTAGCCTTAATTGTTCTTTTCTCAGAGGAAAAAATCAAAAGATATTTGGAAAGCCTAGGAGAAGATAAATCATAAGGACATCATGGTTTCATCCTAGATTTCTACCACAACCAATGTGATACCATTAAAAAACATTCCATGGCTTATTTTCCAACATATGTGGGAATCATGACATTACATACCAAATAGGTTCTCTCACTCAAACTTATATAGATTTGATAAAAAACTAGAAAACACATATATAGTCAGTCACTTGAAACCTGTGAAATTGACTAATGCATCCTATAAATCATTGCTAAAACCTTCAATTATCCTTTCCAACCTATGCTCAACAATATCATCAGTCTACAAGAAAATGCATTCATAAAGTATATAGTATACAAGTTTCATACTTCATGGTAAATATGATGATTCATACTTGTCAAAAAATAAAGACCCCACTCCTCACTCTCAAATTAGATTTTGAGAAAGAATTTGATAATATAAATTAGAATTTCCTCATCGCCTATTTAAAAAGCTAAATATTCCAAGTTCAATGAAACAAATAGATACACTCATGTATCAGCTACTCCCACTTATTGAACACCACAAATTTCTTAGCATTTGGATACTTTTCAAATTCTAAGCTACTCTCACCATATGCATTCATCCTATCACATCCATTCTCACCAGGATGTTCCCACTCACAGTTGAAAAAATATCATTAAACCACCCATCTAGGCCAAGAAAAGAGAATATAATATACTAATGGTATCATTTGATTCCTCAAGCCCAGTGACAAAAAATTCATCCACTAGTGTAGAAATCACCTCTAACATGGGTTAAAATAGCCCTCTAACATTAGTTCGTACCGCCACCTAAGTGGGCGACACTATAGTTAAGCACCTACAATGTCAGTTCCTTGGGAACACATAAACCTATGACAAAGACTCCCCCTTAGTTGCAATGACTAAAGAAATAGATGACTAGAGCAACATGTTAGATATCTATGTCATCAGTTTATGTTAGTAAACCAACACTGACTATCATACCAAGAAAATAGTTTTTTTATAAAGGTTTTTGTGTCTCTGGTTTTTAGAGAAACCATCATTGCTTGGGTGATATCGTCTATGGAAATATTTTAACTGATGATACAACCTAATTGAGTTTTCAATTTCTACAAGAAAACCGATGAAACACACCAGTAGGTAGCTTGACCGTGCTACCCACCATGGCTATTTATGGTAGCCTATATCGCCAGATTTGTTATCAAAATTGACGATCAAGTAATGAAGTGACATTTTTTTTGTTAAAGTTGACGACAAAGTTACATTTGTTTAAATAGCAGGTTTGTAGACCTACTGTTCAGTTGTTCACTAGGATGCAGAACATGTAGTTCATTAGAATTGATGGTTTCATCCTGTGTTCAGCTTAACAACATGTCAACACACCTACAAAACCTATAATAACAAAGACATAATCCACCCACACAGAATATCCACTCTCCGATTCTATTCTCATGATATGCACACATGTAACTTTTATTATATTTCATCTTCACATTCCTTCACAATCATGTATATATACATCATTCACACATGCATCAATTCTATTCTCATGACTTGTACAATTGCAATTCTCATTGTATTCATTCGTCTTCACATTCATTCACATGCATGTATATGCACATCATTCACACAGTTGAATATATACATCATTCACTAGAAGTCATAAGAAAATAGAAATAATGACATCAAAGTTTACAAAACTCATATTTTATTTCAATCAAATTCAAAGTTTACTCCCTTAACTAAGGTGTGTGCTCATCATTTGCATATCTCACCTATCTCTTCTTTTGTATAGGCCTTTGTCATGTCAAATCATTGCAAAAAGAATGGCATAATTAAAGAGTTTGATTTGATATTTTCATATTATCAAATGATACTATTTACTTATGATGATTAGGACTACATATAATTTATAAGAGGTGGCAAGTAGGGGGTGAGAGAAAAAGAAAAAAATAAGAATGAAGGATGTAGAGAAGTAATAGAAGAGAGAAAGAGAAATAAGAGGGAGGAGGAGGGAAGTAGTGGGATGAAGAAGAAAAATATAAATAATAATGGAGAGAGGAGGGAAGTAGTTGAAAATAACACATCAATATGTGACATAAAATACACTTTTACATGCGTGGGTACAAAATATGAGGAATGTATTGGGAAGATGGGGGTGAATTTTTGCCTCATATTAATTTTTTCTTTCTCACTACGTCCCTCCTCCCTCCTATTTTCTATTTATCTCTCTTTCCTCTAATTTCATCCTTCATTTGTGTTCATGTGTGAAATATGTGTTTTAGTACATATTAATATGTTATTTCCCACTACTTCCCTCAACCCTTCTTTTTTTCTTTTTGTCTCTTATTACTACTTCCCTCCTTGGTTTGTGTCCAAGTGTGTTATATTTTAACTTTTTCACATATTAATACTCCCCTCCATTGTTATTTAGGTATATTATAATGTGTTTTCCGTCATATATTAATCTGTTGTTTCTCATCATGTACTATTTTTTTAGAGAAAAATGCAAGAGGAAGGAAGTGAGGAGTGAAATGTCGAGGAGAGAGGAAAACAAGACGTTGCACCATAGATAAATAGACACAAAAAAAAGATAATAAATGAATGATAGACGAAAATAAATTACTACCCATTACTTCTCTCCTTCCTTATATTTTTCTTTGTCTCTCTTCTCACTACTTCCCTCCTCCATTTATTCATGTGTGATATAATTTGTTTTATATCACACATTAGTGTGCAATTTCCCATTACTTTCATCATCCCTCCTATTTTCTTCTCTCTTATCACATTTCCCCCATTAATTTGTGTTTGTGTGAGTTATTATTTGTTATTTACACATATTAATGTGTTATTTCCCTCCTCAATATGTGTATGGTTTTTATAATGTGTTTCCAGTCACATATTAATGTGTTTTTTCCTCTCACAAACAAATGAAGAGAAAGGAAAGAGAAAGAAGGTGGGGAGTGAAATGAGGATGAGAGAGAAAAGTAAGATGTTGGACCAAAGATAAAAATATATCATACTAGAGATAACAAATCAGTTACAAATGAATATATACTTCCCACCACACTCTTATTGTTTTCTCTCTTTGACTACTATGTCATTCATTCATTTGTATTCATGTGTTTTATAATTTTTTTGTCGCATATTAATGTGTTATTTCTCACTAATTCCCTCATCACTTATATTTTTCACCATCTCTCTTAGCACTATTTCTATCCTCCGTTCATGGTCATATTTTTTATAATCTGTTATTTGTCACATATTAATGTGTTGCTTGCCTCCTCCATTTGCGTTCACATGTATTATAGTGTGATTTCGGTCACATATTAATGTGTTATTTCCCTCTCAGAAACTAATTTTGAGGGAGAAACTACAAGAGGAGGCGAATTATGAGTGAAATGAGGAGGAGGGAGAAAAATATGAAACTGGACTAAAGATAACAAGACACTAGCCAATGATACCATTCAATTATAGATGATCCACTTACTTCCCTCCTCCCTCTTAGTTTTTTCTTTCTTTCTCTTCACACTAATTCCCACCTCCATTTGTGTTAATGTAAAGAAGTGAGATCACCTCTCTACTAAATATGGTAAAAAAAATCCAATGAATAATAATGGAATTTTAATTTTTTGACTATATTCAATTTAATAAAAAGTACATCAAAATTTTCCCAAAAGGGTGTACATGCTTTATACAAATAAAGGATCTAAGTAGAGGGAAACTCAACTACATCAATATTTCTCCAATAAAATAATTATCTTATAGTCCATGATGGAAGGATGAACTCCTTTCTCCTAGTCTTAGGCTGGTTCACCATGCTCTTGTTGCGCACTATGATCCAAAACCTGGATGGTTGGGATCACCCATCAAGAGGAGGTAAAAGTATGTGTCAATTAAAGGAATAAAGATAGGTAAAGTATAGACAAAGAAAATGATTCCACTAAGCTAAGGAAATGTCAAAAGTATGAGGCGTATAAAAGAGAATATTAGCCATCACATCACATATTAATATGGAAGTATGCATGATAAAAGTATGACTATATTATCTAAAGTGTGACTGAGGAACCTAGCAAGCTCAACCAAAACAAATAGGTGAAGGAGAGTGGTTACATTCCCAAAAACCTATCAAATATACTATGGGTGGCTAGTACAGAGGTACACTACAATAGGTAATAAGTCATCAAGTTATCATGATCTATAAATAAAATGGAAATATTAAACAACAAATTAATAGTGACATGGCAGGGGATATAAAATCCAAACTAGTAGTGAAATAAGTGTGCCAAAAGAAGGAAACAGAAAGAATCAAAGGCTAAGCATATGTCTCATTAGAAAGAATAGGGATGGATATCAAAATGCCCAACTGAAGGGCAGGTGTTCAAACTCATATATAAATAGGGTTGGACATACCTCACTTGAGATTTCTAGGGAAGACCTTTCATCATTTAAGTGTGTCCAATGTCACTTTTGTCCTAGATACAAGTTTGTACACATGGATTAGGGTTTATAAAGCATATTCTGTGAGAAACTGTAATTTTTGTACCTTCAATGAAAATCATCGATTTAGGACTCAAAACTTGGACCGTTCATTTACTTGGATTCTCCTGATTAAGAAAACATATTTATTTCTTAAATTTGGAGTTAAAATGAATTAACTACATATTTTAAGGCTTTTTATATATAATTAATATGATGTTTATAATAAATATCAAAATAGGAATACAAATCAATACTTAAAAACCATGAATTCAGATTCTACAAGAAAAATGCTTTCCAATAACTATTTATTTGTATTTTTCTGAGCAAGCTATGATTTACTATGTATTTATAAAATCAACCAATCAGAAAATAGGAAAACTATAGTGTAACAATCATTTAAATTAGATTATAAACTGATATAAATAACTTGTGAAATGAAAAAATTGTATCAGGTGTTGTGAAATAATAATCAAATGTGTAGGGGCATTTTAGTCTTTTCACATGAAATATATATCGTTGCCAATAATTCAAAGTGAGCATGTGAATGGACCAAAATACCCATTGGACATTGATAAACTAATTAAAACAACTTGGTCACCTGGGTCCTTTCACGACCTAGGTTCTTCACCCATGGCCATTGCGCGAGGGACATCATCTGGAGGTACTACCTCTGATCTAAAGACAAGCAGGAGAAGCAATCCCCTCAAGTTGGGATTGCTGAAGCCCTCGCAGAACCCAGACGAGACTAGTGATCCATCAAAGAGGTGGAGTGGGGCACTAGGTCTTCAGGATTGCTCAGCCAGAGCTGGAACATTTCCAAGGAGGTGGAAATCCATGAAGATTGTGCAGACTGTGCAAAAAAATCACACAAATAGGTATGCGGCCTCCACATGTGGGTGAGTGCATCAAAACCTAAAGAAAAACTGCCTAGAACACCACAGGTGCTAGCTAGGAGCTCCAAGAAAATATGGAGGTGAATGTGCTTATAGGGTACAGTGATCTGGGTCGCCACGAGCCAAAATAGAAATGCCAAAGCGGAGAGGTGAGGTCGAGGATGCTTACTAGACGGTTAATTCGTCCGAGGTGGCATGGAGAGTTGGGGCAAGGACGTCGTCGCCAGAGATGAGGAGTGAGTAGGCTAGGGGTCTTCAGGGTAGATGAGGTGAAATTGGAGAAGGAGGGGATTTGTGTGGTGACTGAGGGTTATCTGTGTGGCCTTATATAGGCGGGAGGTGAGCCATAGGCCCCTCTGTGAATCAGCGGTGGAGAGAAGGAGAAAGCCCTAAATGTGTGTTTCTTTGTCCGGTCACTAGAGAAGACGAGTAATGGCTCGTCAGGTTTGTGATGACGAAGAGAAACTAATGCTGAAGGAATCTTATGAAATGGTTAATTGATGAGGAAGAAAGGGGCCATAGACGGATTTTGCTCCAAACTGGTAACGGTCTGGGGTAGATGACGACCCATGCTTTGTTGGATTGGATAGGATTTTGAATGATCTGACTATGGCTATCTGATGGTGCGGGTGATATAAATGATGTGTCGCATGCAAGAAAATAACAGGACTATACTGCTACATATCACATTAATGAAATTAGATTAAAAATTATAGTTCCACTATAATTAATTCTTGTAAAATCGATTTGGAGGGTCAAACATGGGTCAAATGACCTAAAATTTGAACCATAGGCTAATATTAATGCCTAGATTAATGATATACATTTAGATTTTCTTTTTGCAAAAGCTTTGGCCCTTAATCACCATATTGGCAAATTTTTTTGGTAACCCAAGAGACTCGTAAGGCTTGCGTCGAGCTCAACCTGGGGAGCCCAACCCCATCCCATAAGGAGCATATATAGCCCATTAAGTTGCACAGAGTCCGGATATTCTACGGGAGAAACAATTCTGAATAGTACCACCAGAGAGATTTGAACCCGAGACCCTTAATGAGGGGCCCCGTGCTGCGACCACCTGAGCTACTGCTCGTCGGCTCACCATATTGGCAATTAATATATATATATTAATGTATTTTGAAGGGTGAATTAATACAAAGATATTTTCTTAGAAAATCCTTAAATTAAATTCAAAATGGATATGATAAAATCATTCAAGAGTCATGTCCCACCTCCTATTCTCCTTTTTTTTATTTTATTATCATTTAGGAGGAGAGAGAAAAGGGAAGAGAGTTATTATCTCATTAACTAACTCAATTTCATATTACTTCTAATTTCTTATCCCAAAAAGCCACAAAACTCTAAATTTACACAATCCACTAATTATCTCTCATTAATGGTCATTTTGCATTATTAGACTCTAATTAACACAGAAGTTGTGATATTTGTGCAAAAACCCAATCATTGTCATGAATGTGGGTAAATATAATTCAAGCAATCAAGGGTTGCTCAAAATCAACATTGAGGATAAAAAGGATAGAAAAGATAGGAAAATATAGGAAAAAGGACAAAAAGGATATGAAGGAAATACAATCTTGAAAATAGGTTAAATTGCAAATGAATCCAAGATTAAGCATGTTACCGTTAATGTGTATTATGCTATTTTCTATGTCACATATAAATTTGTAATTTCATACTACTTTCCTCATGCCTCATGTTATCTTATTTATGTCTCAAAATTAATTTGCTTTGTTTGTGTTCACATGTTTTATATTTTTGGTATCTGTCAAATATTATCGTATTACTTCCTTATGCCATGTGTGTTTTGTGTGTTATATGTGTTTGGATCACATATTAATGTGTAATTTCACTCTCAAATAAATTTTTTTCATAGAGAAATATAAAAGGATGAATGTAAGTATAGAAATGAGGAGGATATTGGACCAAATATAAAAAGACATTTGACCAAAGATAACATATCTCATAAAAACAACAAATAATTATTGCTCACTACTTCCCCATTTGTCTTATTTCTCTCTCTATATCTCTCATCCCACTATTTATCTCGTCCATTTGTGTTCAAGTTTTTATAATGTGTTTTTGCACATATTAATGTGTTATTTCCCGATCAATATGTTTTTCTCTTTTTCTCTCTTTCAATATCTTCTCTCCTCCATTTTGTGAAATATAGAGGAAAGAGGAAAACAAGGCAGTGGACAAAATGCAACATGACTGCAGACTAGATATAACACACCCACAAAAATAGAAATATATGTCTACCCACTACTTCTCTCCTCCTTCCTGTTTTTGTCTTTATTTTTAATACCACTACTTTCCTTCTCAATTTGAGTTCATATATTGTTCATACTAGTTGTGAGAGCCCTAACCTTGATTTTTGGTTGAACATGCTTTATTATCATAGTTGGATGCTTAAAACCCTAATATAACCCTAATATGTGCTTGGTATCATTTTACAATCTTAAGTTTCATGTTTGGTCCCGTTTGGACATTTTTTGAGCAAGTCATGCAATTTTGTACACATTTTGGATTGTTATGCAATTTAATAGAATATATGGGTTTTATTGCAATTTGTCACGTGATTTTTGTTGATCACATGTTTTCATATAATTTCTGAGTTTTTTATTCCTTGGGGCACCTATATGCACCTTGGTTTGATGGTGACCTCTTTCTACGTATGAGTTAGGGTTTTGCTCTCATGGATGAGCTACCTTGGATGGTGGAACTTGATGGTTCCCCTTTGTTTGATGGGATCCAATGGCATTGGTATCTAATGGTGGTTCCTTGAATGTTCCTAGACGTTTTAGGGTCCATGGTTTTCCCTCTCGGTGCTCCTTGAGTTAGAGGTTCACCAATTGGTGGTGCAAATTTATGGTGAGTTAGGGTTTTCATCCTTGTGACCAAAGGGTCATGATCTGATGGTTAGCATTTTATTGTAGGTCAATGTCTATCTTGGAATTCAACAAACGATGGCCTACTAGACTCCCACAGCCTATGGACCTACTTCTTTGCATGAATGGGATGCTTAAGACCTTGGACACTTGGCCAACATAGTAGGACACTTAAACCTTCTCGTCTCTCACATCCATGGCCTTATATACCTCCCTCCTTGCTCCCAAACGAGATCTTTGGTCACCTATCTCTCTCTTTCTTGTCATTTCTTTTTATAGCTTCATCCTCCTTTAACTTTGTGGAGAAGAAGGTGCCCAAGGTAGGACAAGGTGATCAGTCTACTTGCATGTGTGGCTAGGGTTCAGATCTACCATCCCCTTTGAGCTAGTGGAGCTTTCTTAGCTTGTTCTTGACCTAAGCAAGTAAGCTATCCTTATTTTCCTTCGTTTCCTTTGTTGTCCTACCTTCTTCTTCCTTATTCTTGGTCGTGTCCATGGTCTTTCAAAGTAAAGCATGCTCTAGAACCTAAAGACCTTTATTTCTTGCTCCTTGACCTAGGGTTTTGCTTCCTTTCATGGAGAAAGAGATTCCTTGGCTGTCTGGAGTGCCGAGATAGTATTTCTTCCCCTATTTATTGAGTTACCTTTCTATTTGGATGTTTTTATTCTTCCTATAGGTGAGTTATATAACTTTCTCTACGTTTATTGTTTACTACTAGATTGCATATACATGATCTTGCTCTAAAATCAAGTTCTATGTGTAAAGATGATACTCATGCTTAGAGTTTAAGCTTAAGGGACGTTTCTTGAGTAGTTTATCACCATTGATGGACCTTTAACCTTGTTCACGAACCTTCCTTGGTAGAGGGATCTCTATATTTTTCTTACATTTGAAACAAATAATTGTTCTTGCCCTTCTAAAAAAGGTCATACTTAGGGTTTTTGTGTTGATTTCTCTTCCTCTCGTGCAACCTGATGGTTTGCTCCTTGTTTCTCTTTTGTTTGGCCTTTGTGTGTCAACAAATGATGATCACTTAGATACTTTTTTGGGTTCTTTCTTTTACTCACAACGATAGTGATTCTTTCCCTCACAAATGATGGCTTTCTCTCTCTTGAACAATGGGTTTACTTAGGGTTTTTGAGCTAATTTCTACCTTGTGCATGACTCAATGGTTTTCCTTCTTGCTAGAACTGATGGAATTGATATGTTTTGGTTCCTTTGGTGCTAAAAAACTGATGGTCTTCATGCCCAGTGATGGCCACATCCAATGGTTTTTTTCCTTTACAAAATGACTACTTTCCTTTAAAAGTACTAGGTCTAAAAATGGATGGACCTTCTATTCCATCAATGAATGTCTGTTTAGACTCCAAGACTCGATGATCCAATGACCTATGATCACAAACTGATGGCTCTATTGACTTAACACTCGATGGTGTCAACCAATGGAGCTTCTAACTCCATGATTCAATTGCGATCCTACATGCCACTACTGAGTGGTGGCACTGGATACCACAAACAATGGTGATCCATTGTGCTGCAACTGATGGTGGGTTGTATTCTCACAAACGATAGTTTTCTTCAAAGCCAACAACCAATGGTACTTCTTATGCCTTCAACTGATGGTGCTTTCTATGATTAAAATGATGGCTTGTCTACGTTTTCATGGTGACTCTTTATAGGTCACAACTTGATGCTTTCTTTAGATGGTTCACTCAAGGTATTTCCTTTACAAACAATGGTCTTATCTACTTGACATTTGATGGTTCTGGGGTGATGCTTATGGTATGTTGGTTTGGTTTGAATGATGTAGAATCCTAAGGAGGTTTTCCCTTAATCATGTAGTCTAACCTTTGCTCTCATATGAATGGAAACTTATGGTCTCCATAATGAGATGATGTGTAATACCAATCTAGCTTATCTTGTTACACCAAAGCCCATTACAACTAAGAGGTGACAGTTGATTAGACTTCATATACCTTGTTGAACCTAACCCTAATGAAATCCAATGAAGATGATTGATCATGCTTAGATCCTTTGTAGTATTAGTGTGATGATGTAATATTCTCCCTAATATTTTGTAACCCTAATGTGTTAAGTAGTGGTTATCATAGCCTTATGATTGATGAGTTCTTATGATATAAAATTTTACTATAAGTATGATGGTGGTCAATCATACCTAGCCTTCTTGTATGTTGAAAATGATGAAGGAATGCTCTTAATGCTAAGACAACCTTACTATGTTATCCTATGAACATATTTTAACTCTAATGCAATGTTATATGATCATGTGCATGTCAAATATAGTAATGGTGTGTTGAGCCTTGTAGTAAGGTATGGTAAAATAGTGATGTTCTTGCAGGAAATGATGCGGTGGTCCTAATGACCTTTAGGAATGTTTTCAGCCCTCATGGAGGTGTGATCCTCTTTATGTTGAAAAGTGTTGGTACCCTAGGATAATGTGATAAGGATTTATATCTTGTGATGGTGTGATGACAAGTATAGTCTTGTGAATGGCAATGAAATAGTAATGTGCGGTTTGTGATTAGGAACATGTCTCATGATTTTATAAATTTTGGATTTATATACATATATTCTTTCTAGAAGTTAATTAGTATTTTTTATGTCTACTTGTTTGATTCAACATTAATTCACCCAATTGGCAATAACTAATGAATGTGAAAAAACTAATCATGTAGTTCCATATGTGGTAGAGCCATTCAGTCTCAGGACTTGCTGAATAGGGAAATGAGTTTACTACGGGAAACCCAGCGAGCATACTATTCAGCATGAGGGGTTGTGAGAGAGTACATTTTTCTCATCCACATCCCAAGTTATTTGAGAATAGTTGTGGTCGTGTCTTGGTGTTATACATAGAATATATGACGATAGCAATAAGAATAACTGCATTTGTACCTCATATGATACAGGTGTGTACAACTTGGTTTCAGATGATGTGACATTTATACAAAGGATGGGATTGTGTTTATCAGCTTGACTATATGTCTCTACATGCAACTTGATTGTGAATAACTGCAATGGTACCTCATATGATACAGGTGTGTACAATCTAGATTCAGACGATGTGACCTTTATATCAAGATGGGCCAGTGTTTAGCATTTTGACTATATGTCACTGTAGGCATCTTGACTATTATGTCATTGTCTTTTCACTCATACTAACTGAGGATGGGAGATCTTAGGATGTCAGTACTACTAGATCTTGTAAGAAACTAAATAGCACTTCACAGTGGTCAGTTTGAGTCTAAGTGGTATACCTCACTCTCCCTAGGGCTTAATAAAAGATGTAATCCAGCCATGTAGTGTATCTGTTACAGTTATATACATTGCATCACATTGGATGATAACTCTTCTTTTCTCTTTTCACTCATATAAATGATGTATGGTGTAATAAGAGAAATAGTTGTGCTTATGCAGTTAGTTATACTGATATTTTTGGTTATGTTTATAATGTTAGATATCTCATGTTGTTAGCAATGCTTATACTGCTAGTCATGTTTATGTTGGTAGTTTGACTTATTATGTTAGCTGTACTTATGAGTAGATATGCTTATCATGCTAGACATGGAAGTACTATTTGTTGTGTACATTATTCTAGTTAGACTCATAATGATAATTATGTCCAAGATGTTAACAACACTTCATTTCCTGAGAATAATGTTAACCTTTCAATGTCATAAACAAGACTCTAATAAGAGTTGTTCTTAACAAGTTTTATATCTAGTATTTCTATTTGGTTATATAATTTCCTTACCTCGCTAAACAAGTTATCTGATCAATAAGCATTGTTGAGAGTTATATCTCTCATTGGGACATGGGTCTTGCCTCATGGGCCACTACATCTTTTTAGGTGAATGGAAGCAGTAGTAGAAGACCCATGACAATGAGCAAGAGCTATGGTGATGGACCTTAGAGACAATTTCTTATATGTCTAGTGTGTCCTAGAGTCATCCTTGTACTCCTAGGTCTGGGTGGGAAAGTTTGTATACAATGTTTCAATCTAGTTATGGTACAATTAACATGCTTCTATATCTGATATATATGGATAATTTTCTTCTATATGTATATAATGTGGTTGAGGCCACATAGAAATTGTAAAGGATACTTGGTACAGTACGAATATATGCATGAAGTTGGGCTTCTATGCAAATGTTTCTGAGCGTGTTGGTGATACTCAAATTGGTTTTAATTTTACCCTCTTTTCTACTATGTGGCTAATTAATGTTTGATCGTGTTTTGAGTTTTGAAAATTCTCATTTATGTTAAGTCATTCTCACAATTTGGTATCAGATATCTAGGTTCACTAAGTCTATAGGGACACTAGGACTTAGGACTAGGATGATGTTTATGTAAGGAACATAACATGTGCACATGATGCATACTGCCTAATCTCAGGTTTGGATGCCCTGGCTAGGTATTCAATTATTGAGGAAAAGGTAAGTGTGTAACTATTAGATTGTTATCTTTTGATTAATCTGATCAAGTAGTCGGTTTGAAACAAGTAAAGAGCATAATAAATAAGAAATGATGGTGAAAATATCTTAACCCTGCCCTAAAAGAAGGTGAAAATCACATCGTAACTCATCAAAAATCTTACTTGGTAACTAAACAGAAAGATATGACCCCATGAAACCTAAATTTGAATA
The DNA here is from genome assembly GCA_963693085.1 of Alisma plantago-aquatica. Classification (NCBI taxonomy): domain Eukaryota; kingdom Viridiplantae; phylum Streptophyta; class Magnoliopsida; order Alismatales; family Alismataceae; genus Alisma; species Alisma plantago-aquatica. The sequence continues at coordinate 1,168,983,863 of OY856413.1, read as the reverse complement.
CAAATAAGATAAATTCTTGAATCAAGTAATTCTAGAAGATAAGGTTGTAAAAGAGACATAAACCTATATTAATGGAACAATTCAAAGTATACAATCCACATATGAAGTAGAGAACTCCTGAGATAAGTGTCATATGGGAAGATGAATAAGAACAATGAAAGATGAATAAAGTGGAACCTGAGAAAATCTCAGACCAATCCATGTGTGTAATAAGGCAATAAAAGTAAAATCATCATGACATATAGAATATATTAAAGAGAAACGATGTTAGATAAGTGAAGAAAATTTGAAATGTAATGAGCTCGCCTCCTTGGTAAGTGAAGGATAAATAAGAAACATGAATGAACAGTTACATAATAATGATAAATCCTTACAAAGAAAGAGCAATGAAGTATGACAATTATGATAATTCATGTGTTTATAGCAAGGAACCTTAATGAAAAAGGTAAAATGATACATAAAAGTTGTAACTTGCATAAGGAAGGTAGGAACTGTAACCCTTGCTAGTAACCCCTAGAAAGTGTTGTTGTATTGCGGGAAGCATGTTCTCCTTTATGTTTTTTCTTTTTAGGGTGTGACTTTCAAGTGGATCTTTTGCCACTTGGTATGTGTGGAATTATTGTCAAAATTGAGGTGGATACCTTGGTATAGGAGACGATCACTTTGACATATAGTTCTAAGATCATGATGTGTTGTGGTAAGCATCTTTTTTTATCCTTCTAAGGGTTAGGAAGACTCCTCCCATACATTTTGTTTTGGTTATGTTGAGAGAGAAGATGATGAGATAGGGATGTGAGTTCCTTTTAACAGATGAAGTGGATACCAAGGTGACGAGTCTTACTATCCGGAGTGTACCAATAGTTTGTGAGTTGAAGATGTTTATCAGATGAGCTTCCTAGTGTTTCTATTCTTAGAAAGAGAGAGTTAAATGTTAAATCCTCCAAGTGTTGTTTGGAAAGAAGAATAGTGGTCCTTTAATGATGTATATGGGTTGCCGATAATCGAACAAGATCACTACCAAGTATAGATGGTTTGTTGATCAATTAAAAAGTGCTGCTACAGTGATCCTTCAGATAGACTTGAGAACAACATATCATCAAATGAGAACATGAGTGGATGAAATTAGTTGTATGGTCATTATAAGTTCATGGTTGTGTCGTTTAGACTAACCATTACATCAATAATGCTTATAGACTAGATGAACAGAGTGCTTAGGTTGAGTTCTAATGAGTTGTGGCATGTTTAGTTGATAACATCTCAAGGTATCTGAGAGATGTTCAACAACATGAACAACATCTTTGCTAATCCTTAGGGGTGTTGGAGCATCAATAACGGTGTCAAGTCAACAAGAGTGAGTTTGGGGTTGACTAAACAACCTTCTCGGGGTTATGATATGTCTGCAAAGTTGTTTAAATCCAAGTAAGGTGAAGAGAGTGTAGGAGTGGGAGCAGCCCCAAACACCAACTAATATCTAAAACTTCTTAAGACTAGAAGGACTCTACAAGAAGTCCATTGAGAATGTCAGCATTGTTGTATTACCCCTAAGAAGGTTGACTAGAAAAGGGGTCCCTTTTCATATGGAATGTCAAGTGTCAATATCTATGTCAAAATTCTCCCAAGATGATGAACGATAAATAGACAAGTGTTCCAGTGTTAGTGTAATTGGGTCAAAGGGAAGGATACATCACCTTTTGTAGTTGTTATAACCTCAAATTTATGAAAATATAATGTAAAAGATGTTTCTCTTTAAGGACTAAATGAGATCTTTTCCTTGAATTGTGATGATTTTCGTGTGAGATGGCTTTGATTGTTTGATTGTGGGCCTTGGAAGCTATTAAGCCCAATTGAAAAGAAAAAGGAATTAACAAAGAAAGGAAATTGATTAATAAAAGGAGAATATGAGAAATAGATAGTTAAAAGAAGATAATGCTAAACTAATATTCCCCAATATGGGAATTCGTGCCTTTGGGTTTCCTTGAGGTCCAAGGGACCCAAATTAATAAGATAAAGGCAAAAGAAAAAAAAAGGATATGAATTAATTGGGAATATTTAATAAGAAATCTTGGGAGAGAAGAAATCCTATTCATATATTTCTTTTTGCTTCCCAATTTTCGTACAAAGATAGAGAATATTAAAAGGAACTTTCCTTTAAAATTTGAGACCAATCAGAGTTATGGATTGAGAGATATTAATTTTACAAGATATAGCCTTTTTGGGAATATTCCTGAATTAAAAATATAAATGGGTTTTTGTTTCCTTTGAACGCGAGCAATCCAGCCCGTTGGATCTTGATCCAACGGCAGATTCTCATCGTCTAAGTCCCGCTGGGACTAGGACTCTGCGTGGATACAGGGGGAGTTTCCCCTTTGATTTTCTCGGAATCCAGGGAACCTCATCACCTAATAATGATCCCTTTAGGTTCGGGAGTAAGAATTGCGCAGGATCGACCCTGTTTTCTCTGGTTTTCATCGCCAGATGAGGAAACGCCCGATTGGGAAAGAACCACGGATGGCGGCGGGGTCTGGAACCCTAGAGGAGACCCTCCTCTAGCCTATAAATAGGCCTCATATGGTTTCTCTCACCCTAACGCATCCAGACGGCTACTTGTTAACCCTCTAGACCCTCTATTCCTCCTGATTGCTCCAGCTCCGGTGAGGAGGCCGTGCGGCGCCGCCGCTGTTTCTAGTTAGAAGACGAGGAGGACGACGAGTAGGGATCGTTGGATCCGGGAGCATCGTGCGCCAGTCTACGATCCAACGCTGCTTAGGGCAGCGCGTGGTTTCAACTTAACTAGTGGAGCGCGTCGACCAGAACCCTTGGATCGAAATCCATCGTGAGCCCACGCGTCATCGACGGCCGAGAGAGGAGGCGCGCTGCAAGTGGAGGAATCTGGCGCAGAGAGTCAGATTAAGGAAGGGAGCAGCGACACACTGATCTAACGGTTGCGGTAATTCCAGTTAATTCCTCTCTCTGCCCAATGATCAAATAAATGGCTCTTTCTTGCTAAAATCCTAGTAATTACTAAGAATCTCGTATAGGGAAAAGTTATATATGAAAGTTGGGTAGAAAATTACAAGGAATCTGTTAAAAATAATTGTGGCATCCAATTCCAGCTCGTTTTGCAAAAGTAATTTAATGGTTAGTAAAATGCATACTAAATTAATTAGAAACCCTAATTACATGGAAAAGGTATTTCTTTGTAACCTAATGGGTTAGATAAAGGGATATTAACCTATTTATTCATAACATGAAGTTTTGATCCGTTTTAATTACAAATGTGCCTAAATTAGGGTTTATGACTAAAAAGGAAAGATAATGTGCATGAAAACCCTAACTTAGGATTAAAGAAAAGGGGGACCTTGATATTCTAGTAAATTGCTAAATAAGGACCCTAAAACTGTTAGGAATGTGGAAAAGAAATAATTTAGGGGTTTTTGGTAAATTAGGGTTCATAGTACTCAAGAATGAAAGTAAAACCCTAATTTTCAGAAAAACCCTAAAATTGGATAGAAACCCTAAGGGACATAATGACACTGGATACATATTAATAAAAGTGAATTTGTACTTTTATTTCCGGGGTTTCTGTGCCTTGCTTGCTTAATTGGATATTCTCTTTCAACAATCTTGATTCTATATCTGAAACTGCAATAGGAGGTATGTGGCTACGCATATGACTAACCGGTGTAGTTTTTCTGGGATTTTGTCGATGATTTCATCATGAACTGAATTAAACTATTGGATGTTTTAATTCATGCAATTAGTAAAGTGAATATGACTATCACCTAATAAATTATGCCTACTAGCTCAGATCTCAGTCCCTTCTGTAGTTTGATGGGTGACCTAGTAAAAGGCTACCAATGGGGTAGGCCATCAGGTCCATAAATGACTTAGTAATTGGCTACCAAGGAGGTAGGTCCATCAAGTCATATCGAGTTAGAGATTGGACTTCCTACGGGAAGTGCCATGCAACTCAACCCTAGGGATTGGTCTACCTGTCAGGTAGGATCATGCAGGGTATAATGAAGATCCACCAAGTGAGGATGGTGGTATCCATGTCCACTGCAGGGACACTACAGAGATAAGGGATAGGAAGGGATTGAGTAGTACTGCTTAAAATGTAATTTGAATGATTAATGATAATTGGTTACCTACATTGTTAATATAGTTGAACCCATTTCTTGTGATCCCCCACATACCAGCTTTGTGCTGATTTTGTTTTGTTTGTCGGCATTTTAGGTATGAACCCTAAAGGAACAAACAGTAAACTGACACATTGCAAAATAAAAAGTAAAGTGCCAGGAGGATTTGAAAGAGTAGATTCAAGCAATGGATACTTAGAATCTCCAAGTTCTCCAAAGGTAACAAAGTTTAAATTTTTCTGTCAAAATTCAGTTTAGTTTTGTAGAATTTCATAATTATAAGTGATTATTTGTTGAACCTTTGATCCTGTAATTGATTAACGATTCCGACCTTCCGGTCTCCCTTAATTGGGGGTTACCGAGAGGCGGGGTCGTTACAATTGGTATCAGAGCATAGGTTCTCCATCTAATCATTAATAAATATTAAATTTTACAAATTCCATAGAACCGAGGGAGTTATTAGAGGATTTTCCAAAAGACTGAGGTGTATAGAAAAGGATCACATCCAGGGGCTGGCAAAATTTTCCTCCGCACCGCTAGTCGGAATACGAGGACTCTCGGATCGTGTGACTGCCTGGCCGATGTCTTAGGTTAAGACTCAAAATAAGATACCTTTAGGACTCTCTCATCTTGTTCATCCCTTCTCAACTCAAATTCTTTTAAGGTCTTCAGGATTAGGGTTTCTCTCTCTTCCTCACCCTCATGTGGTTTGGGCAAGTAAGTTAGGAATTTAAGGAATCCTCCATCAAATAAATAAAAGATACGTAATGAGACATCACCGGCATAAGTATAATTAGTTAATGATAAACTAAGTGGTTGTTTGTTTATGCTTATGTAGATGGCTCGTACCAAAGTTGTGGCCATCCCTTTTTCCACCAGCGATGGTGGACCACCCCGCAAGGAAAATGGATCCTCCGAGAAGAGGAAGAGGAACCATGGAGAGGCCTCAAAGAAGAGAAAGAGACCAGAGGAAGTTGAGGTGCCCAACCCTGAACCTATGCCCGGCATCAACTGAGAACCAGGGGAAGGACCAGAATACGAGGAGTACCAGATGCATGAAGAGGAAGCCCAAATGGAGGAGGACCAGCCTGGTGGTCCAGAACCAGCCATGGTAGTTCATACAACAGATGCAGTTTGGATGGAACAACAAAAGCAACTGACTGAAGCTATCCGTGTCCTGGACCTTAGAGACATAGCTCGAGACGAGAATGGGGAGACACTTCCAGTTCGTCCTCGAATGGGAGCCACCATTCTAGACTTCGTCAAGCTGAACATTGAGAAGTTCTGGGGAGAAGATAAGACTGAAGTGGTCGACAAGGCCGAAGCTTGGCTGCTTGCAGTCGAGAACGGGTTCCGGATGCTTGAGGTGCAGCCAAATAAGAAGGTCATGTTTGCTACTCACCTTTTGGAAGGTGCAGCCAAGATATGGTGGGAAAACCACATCACAGGAAGGGACCTAAGCGAGGAACTGATGGCGTGGACCGACTTCAAAACCATCTACACCGCCAGATTCATCCCCATCTCGGCAAAAAAGGAGAAAGAAAGAGAATTCGCCAACATGACTCAAGGAAGTTCATCAGTTGCAGACTTTGGTCGTAAGTTCCGCATCTTGGAACGTTTCGGATACAATATGGACAAAGAAAGAAGGGTGGATCACTTCATAGAGCGCCTAAACCCTGCCATCAAGCCGCATGTGATGGCTAGCAAGCCAAAGACCTTCGCCAAGGCTTACAACACCGCCTTGGACATGGACAGGACGGTGATGCCAGTTCAAAATCCACCCAAGGGATTTTTGGGTTTCACTGAAGGAACCCAAGGGCAGAAGAACAACCACAGGAAAGGTCACGGACGTCACCAGGCCAAAGGAAGACATGGAGGGAAAGGGAAACCCCATCAAGAGAACAACCGCCCTCGATGCCGCACCTGCGGAAGATGGCATACCGGTGAGTGCCGCTTCAAGAAGAGAGTCTGCTACCGGTGTCAGCAAGAAGGACACCTCATCGCCAACTGCCCCCAGCCCGACCCTAGGGGACCCTTGGGGTCATATCTTGTGGCAGCACAGCCAGTAGCTGTGGCACCCCCAGCAGGAGCACCAGCCGGAGCACCACCAGCTGGAGAGAGGAGACAGGCTAGAGTGTTCACCATCAACAATGAAGAAGCTCAGGCGAATGCTAACAAGTTGATCGAGGGTAATAACCCATAGTGTTTTCCTTTTAGTTCAGTAGACCATGTAGTAGCTTTCTAATTTGGAATATCTATGTAGGCATGTTGGAAGTCATGGGACGAAATGTAAAAGCACTCTTTGATTCTGGTTCTACTAATACTTTTATTTTGAGAAATCTGGAAACTATGCTTGGTTTGGATATCAAGGATTTGGGTTATGTGTTGGATGTCACAACTCCGAGTGGTCGTATTTATACCTCTCTTTTGAAAACCCCAGTCTTGCCAATAAAGTATTTGAACCAAGAACTTCCCACTGACTTTATCCTCCTCGATATGAATGATTTTGATATGATTATCGGTATGGATTGGCTTTCCACCTATAGAGCCCAGATTGACTGTAGAGAGAAAAAGATTCTTATTAGGAAAAATGGCTATCCACACTTCACCATTCGGGGAAGGAAAGATGCAACAACCAGCCTTTATGTGTCCGCTTTGAAAGCTGAACGGATGATATCCAAGGGTTGTCGAGCCTACTTAGCCATAGTCACCACACCCGAGGTCAAGGGGCAATCCTTAGAGGACATAGAGGTGGTACGGGAGTATGCCGATGTTTTTCCATATGATCTACCAGGGATTCCCCCTGAGCGGGAGGTAGACTTCTCAATTGAATTAGCTCCTGGGACTAACCCTATATCTAAGGCGCCCTATAGAATGGCCCCTGCTGAGTTGCTTGAGTTGAAAACCCAGTTGCAAGAGTTGTTGGATAAGGGGTTCATCCGACCCAGTACCTCACCATGGGGAGCACCAGTCCTCTTTGTGAAAAAGAAGGATGGGTCACTTCGGATGTGTATTGACTATCGAATAATCAACCAAGCAACCATCAAGAACAAGTATCCTTTGCCTAGGATAGATGACCTGTTTGACCAACTCAAATCAGCTCGAGTCTTTTCCAAAATCGATTTGAGGTCAGGATACCACCAGGTGAGAGTGAGAAGTGAGGATATACCCAAAACGGCTTTCAGAACCCGATATGGCCACTATGAGTTTGTGGTCATGCCGTTTGGATTGTCCAATGCACCTAGTGTCTTTATGAACCTCATGAACAGTGTGTTCCAGCCTTTCCTTGACTCTTTTGTGATAGTGTTCATAGACGACATCTTAGTGTATTCGGATGACCTAGCCCAACACCGTGACCACCTGGGTAGAGTCCTTGATATCCTGAGAAAGCATAAGTTTTTTGGAAAGTTCTCGAAATGTGAGTTTTGGTTGGACCGAGTCATGTTTCTTGGACACATCATCTCAGGAGGAACGATCGCCGTAGATCCAGCCAAAGTATCGGCCGTTCAAGACTGGCCGGCACCAAAGAACCCCTCCGAGATTCGCAGCTTCTTGGGATTGGCCGGATACTACCGGTGCTTCATCAAGGATTTCTCCAAGACAGCTCTACCGCTAACCATGTTGACTCGGAAGGATGTGAAGTTCGTGTGGTATGAAGTATGTGAAGCTCGATTCCAGGAATTGAAGAAGAAGCTGACTACCGCTCCTGTGTTGACTCTACCTTCTGGTAATGAGGGTTTCATGATATTCACTGATGCTTCCAAGATGGGACTTGGCTGTGTGTTGGAACAAGATCGGCATGTTGTTGCATATGCTTCTCGACAGCTCAAGCTAAATGAGGTGAATTACCCAACACATGACCTGGAGTTAGCTGCTATCATTCATGCCTTGAAGATATGGTGGCACTACCTGTACGGTGCTACCTTTGAGATCTTCACCGACCATCAAAGCTTGAAGTACCTACTGACACAGAGAGACCTGAACCTACGACAACGACGATGGATGGAGTACATGAAGGATTACGACTTCACTATCGCCTACCATCCTGGTAAGGCGAATGTCGTAGCCGATGCTTTGAGTCGGAAGCAGCTTAAGTGTGCAGCTGTTCTGTCCAGCCAGTGGAAAAGTTTGGAGGAACTTGTGGAATGGACTCCACAATTGCTAGAGGACCGAGTTCAGTTGGCTAATATACAGATACAGTCTGAGTTGTTGAGTGAGGTCATAGCAGCACATTTGACCAGTGAAGAGCTTGATAAGATGAAAGGTTTGATGATGAAGCCACAAACTCGTCTATCCGTGGGAGTAGACGGAGGAATCAGGTTTGAAAATCGCATATGGGTCCCAGTGGATTCATCAATAAAGGGACGTATCTTGCAAGAGGCTCATGGATCCAAGTACACGGTGCACCCAGGAACTACTAAGATGTACAAGGACTTACAGCGGTTCTTCTGGTGGCCAGGAATAAAGAAAGACATTGCGTCATGGGTGGCCAGTTGTCTTACGTTCCAGATGGTGAAGGCTGAACACCAGCGACCCGGCGGACTTTTACAGTCAATAGAAATTCCAGAGTGGAAATGGGAACAGATCATCATGGAATTCGTGGTGGGTCTATCCCGGACCAAGAGAGGTCATGATGCGATATGGGTCGTGGTAGATCGTCTTACCAAGTCAGCACACTTCCTTGCCTTGAAGACCACAACTAAGGTGTCAGACCTAGCTGAGCTGTACATTAGGGAGATAGTCGTTTGCATGGCGTACCAGGATCGATCATTTCTGATAGAGATCCCAAGTTTACTTCCAAGTTGTGGAAGCAGGTTCAAGAGGAACTGGGTACAAGGTTAAAATTTAGTACCGCATATCATCCCCAAACAGATGGTCAGTCAGAAAGGACGATCCAGACCTTAGAAGATCTGTTGAGAGCTTGTGTGCTCGATTGGGGTGGCTCATGGGAACAATACTTACCTTTAGCAGAGTTTGCCTATAACAACAGCTACCAAGCCAGTATCGGGATGCCTCCATATGAAGCTTTGTATGGGAGACAGTGTCAGTCACCACTTCACTGGGATGATGTGGGTGAGAGGACCCTGTTGAGGTCAGATGAGCTCCAAGTGTATGCTGATAAAGTGGCTTTGATCAAGCAAAGGCTAAAGAGAGCCCAGGATCGACAGAAGTCGTATGCTGATGCAAAGCAGACTGATGTGCATTTCACTGTGGGAGACCATGTGTTTTTAAAAATCCGACCGCTCCGAGCTATAGCTAAGAACAGAGGAAAGTTGAGTCCCCGATATGTGGGTCTGTTTGAGGTGTTAGAACGGATTGGTGAAGCTGCATACCGTTTGGCATTACCCCCTCAGTATAGTATGATGCATGATGTGTTTCACGTGTCTAACCTAAAGCGATATGTGCAAGATCCAAGCCATGTGCTGAGCATTGAGCCTATTGAGCTTCAAGGTAAGCTGACTTATCCTGAGGCACCTTTGCGGATTCTAGATACCAAGGTGAAAGAACTCAGATGCAAGAATATAGAGATGATAAAGGTTCTTTGGAAGCACCATGGAGAGGACGAGGCCACATGGGAGCTGAAGGCAGACATGGAGAAAACATACCCTGAATTGTTTGCTTGATTGTTTGAATTTTGAGGGCAAAATTCTTATAAGGAGGGGAGGATGTTATAACCTCAAATTTCTGAAAATATAATGTAAAAGATGTTTCTCTTTAAGGACTAAATGAGATCTTTTCCTTGAATTGTGATGATTTTCGTGTGAGATGGCTTTGATTGTTTGATTGTGGGCCTTGGAAGCTATTAAGCCCAATTGAAAAGAAAAAGGAATTAACAAAGAAAGGAAATTGATTAATAAAAGGAGAATATGAGAAATAGATAGTTAAAAGAAGATAATGCTAAACTAATATTCCCCAATATGGGAATTCGTGCCTTTGGGTTTCCTTGAGGTCCAAGGGACCCAAATTAATAAAATAAAGGCAAAAGAAAAAAAAAGATATGAATTAATTGGGAATATTTAATAAGAAATCTTGGGAGAGAAGAAATCCTATTCATATATTGCTTTTTGCTTCCCAATTTTCGTACAAAGATAGAGAATATTAAAAGGAACTTTCCTTTAAAATTTGAGACCAATCAGAGTTATGGATTGAGAGATATTAATTTTACAAGATATAGCCTTTTTGGGAATATTCCTGAATTAAAAATATAAATCGGTTTTTGTTTCCTTTGAACGCGAGCAATCCAGCCCGTTGGATCTTGATCCAACGGCGGATTCTCATCGTCTAAGTCCCACTGGGACTAGGACTCTGCGTGGATACAGGTGGAGTTTCCCCTTTGATTTGCTCGGAATCCAGGGAACCTCATCACCTAATAATGATCCCTTTAGGTTCGGGAGTAAGAATCGCGCAGGATCGACCCTGTTTTCTCTGGTTTTCATCGCCAAACGAGGAAACGCCCAATTGGGCAAGAACCACGGATGGTGGCGGGGTCTGGAACCCTAGAAGAGACCCTCCCCTAGCCTATAAATAGGCCTCGGATGGTTTCTCTCACCCTAACGCATCCAGACGGCTACTTGTTAACCCTCTAGACCCTCTATTCCTCCTGATTGCTCTAGCTCCGGCGAGGAGGCCGTGCGGCGCCGCCGCTGTTTCTATTTAGAAGACGAGGAGGACGACGAGCAGGGATCGTTGGATCCGGGAGCATCGTGCGCCAGTCTACGATCCAACGCTGCTTAGGGCAGCGCGTGGTTTCAACTTAACTAGTAGAGCGCGTCGACCAGAACCCTTGGATCGAAATCCATCGTGAGCCCATGCGTCATCGACGGCCGAGAGAGGAGGCGCGCCGCAAGTGGAGGAATCTGACGCGGAGCGTCAGATTAAGGAAGGGAGCAGTGACACACTGATCTAACGGTTGCGGTAATTCCAGTTAATTCCTCTCTCTGCCCAATAATCAAATAAATGGCTCTTTCTTGCTAAAATCCTAGTAATTACTAAGAATCTCGTATAGGTAAAAGTTATATATTAAAGTTGGGTAGAAAATTACAAGGAATCTGTTAAAAATAATTGTGGCATCCAATTCCAGCTCGTTTTGCAAAAGTAATTTAATGGTTAGTAAAATGCATACTAAATTAATTAGAAACCCTAATTACATGGAAAAGGTATTTCTTTGTAACCTAATGGGTTAGATAAAGGGATATTAACCTGTTTATTCATAACATGAAGTTTTGATCCGTTTTAATTACAAATGTGCCTAAATTAGGGTTTATGACTAAAAGGAAAGATAATGTGCATGAAAACCCTAACTTAGGATTAAAGAAAAGGGGGACCTTGATATTCTAGTAAATTGCTAAATAAGGACCCTAAAACTATTAGGAATGTGGAAAATAAATAATTTAGGGGTTTTTGGTAAATTAGGGTTCATAGTACTCAAGAATGAAAGTAAAACCCTAATTTTCAGAAAAACCCTAAAATTGGATAGAAACCCTAAGGGACATAATGACACTGGATAAATATTAATAAAAGTGAATTTGTGCTTTTATTTCAGGGTTTCTGTGCCTTGCTTGCTTAATTGGATATTCTCTTTCAACAATCTTGATTCTATATCTGAAACTGCAATAGGAGGTATGTGGCTACGCATATGACTAACCGATGTAGTTTTTCTGGGATTTTGTCGATGATTTCATCATGAACTGAATTAAACCGTTGGATGTTTTAATTCATGCAATTAGTAAAGTGAATATGACTATCACCTAATAAATTATGCCTACTAGCTCAGATCTCAGTCCCTTCTGTAGTTTGATGGGTGACCTAGTAAAAGGCTACCAATGGGGTAGGCCATCAGGTCCATAAATGACTTAGTAATTGGCTACCAAGGAGGTAGGTCCATCAAGTCATATCGAGTTAGAGATTGGACTTCCTACGGGAAGTGCCATGCAACTCAACCCTAGGGATTGGTCTACCTGTCAGGTAGGATCATGCAGGGTATAATGAAGATCCACCAAGTGAGGATGGTGGTATCCATGTCCACTGCAGGGACACTACAGAGATAAGGGATAGGAAGGGATTGAGTAGTACTGCTTAAAATGTAATTTGAATGATTAATGATAATTGGTTACCTACATTGTTAATATAGTTGAACCCATTTCTTGTGATCTCCCACATACCAGCTTTGTGCTGATCGTGTTTTGTTTGTCGGCGTTTTAGGTATGAACCCTAAAGGAACAAACAGTAAACTGACACATTGCAAAATAAAAAGTAAAGTGCCAGGAGGATTAGATAGAGTAGATTCAAGCAATGGATACTTAGAATCTCCAAGTTCTCCAAAGGTAACAAAGTTTAAATTTTTCTGTCAAAATTCAATTTAGTTTTGTAGAGTTTCATAATTATAAGTGATTATTCGTTGAACCTTTGATCCTGTAATTGATTAACGATTCCGACCATCCGGTCTCCCTTAATTGGGGGTTACCGAGAGGCGGGGTCATTACAGTAGTGCTTCAAAGTATGGTTTGGGATACATGTCAATACAATATATAGTCAACCAAGAACTTGTCTTCATCAACATTTGAAAACAATACATAGTCATGGTCTTCAATGTGTCATGAAATAGGACATACCAACATCACTTTAGTAGCAGGATGAACAATTGGAAGTAACCTCAGTTGGAAAGATCATGGATGCAACTACAAGTCAAATCAATGATGCTACACCGAGATAGAGAAGTACATGTGGATGAAACCATGATGCAAAACATATGTCATTCAATTCTTGGCAGATGAAGGGTGTTTATCTAATTGATTGAGTTGCTTACTACAACAACCACTAGAGGATCAAAGACATGACACCTTGAGAAACTATATATGTTAAGAGATACATGACATTCCATGATGGGTAAAAGCAAGTTAGACTACAATGAGGGACATGATGACTCAATAAAAAATGGAAATAGTCTAGGATGAAACTAGAGTTCCAAGATGGAAGTCACTACCAGAATTATATAGGTTTCACAATAGTTTATACATTCCATTATTGAGGAAGTATCACCCCAGTACAGGACCAGTGACACATATAGGTAGGTGGAGTTGCATGAGGATGTTTTCTTATGAGGAAGTTTCTATGTTGACCCAATGTGACACATACAAGAGTTGAGAGAGAAGAACATGTCTTCTAAGAGAATGTTGTGACATCACATGGATAGTGATAACCATGTGGAGGATAGTGGATTATGTGCATAGGAGATACCCATCTTTGATGCCTTAGATTTTAGGGGAGAAATCCTTGTTAGGGGTTTATGGTTGTGAGACCCCTAACCTTACGTTTTGGCTGAACATGCTATATTATCATATTTGGATGCTTAAAACCTTAATATAAACCCTAATATGTGATTTTATATCAAGTGACAAGATTAAGTTTCAAGTTTGATCCAATTTGGACACTATTTGAGCAAGTTATGCAATCTTGTGCACCTTTTGGACTTTTATGCAATTTACCCGTATCTATTATTTTTCTTGTAGTTTGTCACGTTCTTTTGTTCCTCACATGTTTTCATATCATGAATGAGTTTGTTGTGCCTTGGGGAACCCAAATGTACCTTGTTTTGATGGTGACCTCCTTCTATCGTTGAGTTAGGGTTTTGCTCTCATGGATGAGCTACATTAGATGGTGGAACTCGATGGTTCCCCTTTATTTGATGAGATCCGGTGGTTCTTGGATCTTATTGTGGTTCCTTGAAGGTTTTTAGAGGCTTGAGTGTTAATGTTTTTCCCTCTTGATTCTTCTTGGGTCAGTGGTTCACCTAGTGGTGGTGCAAATCAATGGTGAGTTAGGGTTTTCACCATTGTAATCAAAGGGTCATGATCTGATGGTTATCAAGCTATTATAGGTCGATGCCTAGCCTTGATTCAACAAATGATTTCCTATAAGGCTCCCACAAATGGTGAAGCTTCTATTTTTTATGGATCGGATGCTTATGATCTTGGACACTTAGCTAACATAGTAGGACACCTAAACCTTCTCTTCTCTCTCACCCATGGCCTTATATAACTCCCTCCTTGCTCCCAAACGATCTCTTTGGTCACCTATGTCTCTCTTTCTCATTGTTTCTATTTATAGATTTTCCCTCCTCAACTTGGTGGAGAAGAAGGTGCCCAGGGTAGGAGAAGGCGGCCGATCTCTTTGCATGTGTGCCTAGGCTTCAGATCTACCATTCCCTTTGAGATATTAGAGCTTTCTTTGCTTGTTCTTGACATAAGAAAGTAAGATATCCCTCTTTACCTTCGTTTACTTTGCTTCCCTACCTCTCTCTTCCTTCATTTTTGTTGTGACCATTGTCTTTCATGGCGGAGCATGCTCTAGAACCTAAAGAACCTTTCTTTCTATATCATTGACCTAGGATTTGCTTCCTTTCTTGGAGAAGGAGATTTCTTGGCCGTATGGAGTGCTAATCTAGTGTTTCTTAATCTCTTGTTAGAGATACCTTGCTGTTTAGATCTTCTTATTCTTCCTAGATTTGATTTATGTAACTTTTTTCCCATTTATTTCTTACAAATAGCTTGCATGTACATGAACTTGCTCTAAAATGAAGTTCTATGTGTAAAGATGCTACCTAATCTTAGAGTTTAAGCTTAAGAGATGCTTCTTGAGTAGTTTATCACCATGTATGGACCATTAACCTTGTGCACGAGCCTTCCTTGGTATATGGAGCTCTATAGTTCACTTACATGTGAATCAAGTGATGGTTCTTGCTCTTCTAACAATGGTCATACTTAGGGGTTTTGTTTTGATTTCTCTTCCTCTCTTGTGACCCCATGGTTTGGTTATGTTGCTCCATAGTTTGGCCTTTGTGTGTCAAGCAATGGTGATCACGTAGCTACTATTTTGGGTTCTTTCTTGTACTCACAACCCATGGTGATGCTTTCCCTCACAAACGATGGTTTTCTCTCTCTTGAATGATGGGTTTACTTAGGGTTTTTAAGCTAGTTTCTACCATGTGCATGACTCTATGGTTTGCCTTCTTGCTAGGACTGATAGACTTCCTTTTGGCTACTATTTTTCTTGTGTTTCTCATGCTAGCTGATGGTCCTACCTTAAGTTCGGTTTTTGGCTCCTTTGGTGCTCAAAAATCGATGGTCTTAGTGCCTAGTGATGGCCTCATCCAACGGTTTTCTTTCCCTTTTACAAATGATGATTTTCCTTTGTGTTTTACTTTTTTCCGTACATGTTGATGACAATAGATGGGATTAATGGGTATGAAAACCGATGGACCTTCTAGTCCATCAACCAATGGTTGTTCTGACTCCAAGACTCGATGGTCTAATGAGATATGATCACTAATTGATGGCTTTACTGACCTAACACTCAATGATGTCAACCAATGGAGGCTTTGACTTCAAGATCCGATGGTAGTCCTACACACCATAATCTATGGTGGCATTAGAAACCACAACCAATGGTGATCCATTATGTTACAACTGATGGTGGGTTGTATTCCCACAACCGATGGTTATCTTTAAAGTCAACAACCCATGGTATTTCTTATGCCTTCAACTGATGGTGCTTTCTATTATTCAAATGATAACTTGTCTATGTTTTTATGGTGACTCTTTCTAGGTAACAACTTGATGGTTTCTTTAGACAATTTATTAAAAATGTTTGATTGTGTACAAATGATGGTTTTACCTACTTGACATTCGATGGTTTTGGGGTGATGCTTGTAGTATGTTGGTTTGGTTTGAATGATGTAGAATCCTATGGAGGTTTTCCCTTAATCGTGTACTCCTACCTTTGTTCTCGTATGAATGTAAGCTTATGACCACTGTAATGAAATTATGTCTAATATGAAACCATCTTGTCTGGTTATACCAAATATTATTTCAAAACTTAGCGGTGATAGTTGATCACACTTGATCTACCTTGTTGAACCTAACCCTAATGAAATCCAATGATGGAGATTGATCATGCTTGGCTCCCTTGTATGTTTAGTATGATGATGGAATATTCTCCCTATTAATATGTAATCCCAATGTGTTAACTAGTGGCTATCATAGACTTATGATTGATGCTTTCTTATGATAAACATGTGCACTATAAGTATGATGGTGGTCAATCATACCTAGCCTTCTTGTATGTTGACAATGATTAAGGAATGCTCGTAATGTTAAGATAACCTTACTATGTTATCTATGAACATATTTTAACTCTTTAATGAATATTATACTGAGCATGTGTATCACAAGTATAGTGATGCTTTGTTGAGCCTTATTGTAAGGTATGGTAAGATAATGATGTTCTTGTAAGAAATGTTGTTATTGTCCTAATGACCTTTGGGAATGTTTTGAGCCCTCATGGACTCTTTATGTTTAAAAGAGGTGGTACCCTAGGATAATGTGATAAGGATTTATATCATGTGATGGTGTGATAACAAATATAATCTTATGAATGATAATGAAATAGTACTATGTGGTTTCATGACCAGGAACATGTCTCATGTGTTTTATATCTTATGGAGTTGTTATACATATATGCTTTCTAGGAATGAATTAAGATTTTGTATGTCCACTTGTTTGATTCATCCTTAATTCACTTGATTTTTGATAACTTGTCAAAGTTAAAACCCTAATCATGTAGTGCCCTATGTCGTATAACCATTCAGTGTCAAGACTTGTTGAATGGGGAAATGAGTATTCCTATGGGAAAATCAGAGCGCATACTATTGAGAATGTGGGGTGCTTGGAGAGTACATCCTCGTCATCCTAATCCCAAGATGTTTGAGAATGGTTTTCGATCATGTCTTGGTGTTATACATATGATACATGATGACAACAGTGAAAACAATTGCAATTGTACCTCGGATGACATAGGTGTTTACAACCTAGTTTCGAGGGTCGTGACCTTTATACCTTGGACGGATCATTGTTTAGCTTCTTGACTGTATGTCACTTCAGCAACCTTGACTGTTATGTTAGTGTTTTTTCACTCACACTGACAAAGGTTGGGAGACCTTAGGATGTTGGTACTCCTAGATCTTGTGTGGAATTGAATAACACTTTGATGTGGTTAGTTGGAGTCTGAGTGGTTTACCTCACTCTCCCTATGGCATAATAAAATATGTAATTTAGACGTGTAGTGTATCTGTTAGGATTATACACAACCCTTCACATTGGATAATAACACTTGATTTCTCTTTTCACATATATATATATATATGATGTATATTGAATAATAAAAATAGTTGTTCTTATGTAGTTAGTTGTACTTCTACTGTTGGTTATGTGTATTACATTAGCTATCTCATGTTGTTATAATTGGTTCATTGGTAAGGTATGCCCATTGTAACATACTGAATCTTGGGTTTATTTACAATTTAACCCATTTTCAAGATTTTATTTCCTTCACATCCTTTTTGTCCTTTTCCCAAAATTTGCATATCTTTTCTATCCTCTTTATCCTCAATTTTGAAATTGATCAACTGTTAATGGTTTGAATTATATTTGACCCACATTCATTACAATGAATGTGTTTTTGCACACAAATATCTCAACTAGTGTGTTAATTAGAGACTAATAATGCAAAACGGTCAATAATGAGTGACAATTAGTAGATTTTATTAATTTAGAGTTTTATGGATTTTTGGTACAAGAAATGATTAATAATGTGGAATTGAAATTATAATGAGAGAAATAACCCTCTTTTCTTTTCTCTCTCCTCTAAAATGTTAATAAAGCATAAAGGGGTCTAGAAGTAAAATATACATAATAAATGTAAATAGTTGGAATTAATCATCTAAAATTATTGGTTTGAATCTCTACAATATCCTACGAGTATCTGGTTAAAAAAATATATTAAATATGAAAATAAATGCCACAAATAACAATCGGAAAGAAATTGGTACATTAAATGAATACTAAAACAAAATAAATTAATTATTTTCAGAATAAGAAACAAATGATAAATTTGAACTCCTTGTATTTTAATTAGTCTACATTTAAATTTTCATATTAATCTAATGTCGTTTGCTCCCTCAATTGGTGCTATGAAATAAGGAAGTCATTAGTTAGTCTTAATCAATTGAATTCTACAATTTTGGCAAATGAGTAAAGACCATTTATTTCTTTCCCAATTAAATGAGTATTTAAAATCCTAATTACCTTAGGTTTTAAAATTGGTATTTGACTAAGCAATTAAGCCTTTCCTAAACCTATAATGCCTAGTTGCATTACCCCCCCTATTCGCGTTGTGTGAGTTTGACATTGCGGAACACAATAGCACAACAGCCCTATTTCTTCCCTATAGTCGTTTCATCCTTCTCTTCCTCATCCGTCTCCTATTTCTTCCCCCTTTGCCTTCTCCCCCATCATAGCACAACAGCCCTAGCCACTGCATTCCTCAAGTGATGCAGAGAAGGAAAGGCACCAAAAGTGGTGGTGCCTTCAATCTCTTCAACGACAATGATAGGTGCATCACCCTACGATGACCTGCAACTACAAATTATCATCCCCATCAGACCCCATGGTGCGAACTGCCTCCAACCTTCTCCATCGTCACACCCACTTCCTCCTTCTAGTATGAGGGCGTCACGTCCATCAACCCCAGTGGCGTCATAGCCTTCTCACCACACCAATGACGTGTAGCAGACCTACAACAGGTCATCGCCCATCCGAACCTCGACCCCAACAACCCCCTCTATGTTGGCCTTGAACTTGATCACCATTGACTATCTCCTCCCTCACCCCTCCTCTAGTTTCTCCTCAACCTTTCCCAACATCACTAAGAAACACCTAAAACACCACGACAGAATCATATAACTTAGTGCATCACCATCACCATAACGGCGCCCCGACACCCCATCAACTCACAGTGCTGCTACCTTCCAACATCCCTCTCCTACGATGACCGCCCTGACAGTAGGGCATCAAAACCACCAAGTACAACACTATCGACTCCTCTCTTACAACAACATAAACTCCTTATGCTTTGCAATGCCTGCAACAGGACATGACTCTGTGTCAGCTAGCAGTAAGACGTTTGCCCTCGAAACTTCTCTATAGCAACAAGATCATCACCCAACTTCCAAACATTTTCCACTAAGGGCTTGGACACCCTTTTAACATGGCATCAAATTCTTCACATTGCAGTAGTCAAAGCTAGTGGTCTATCGAGTTGAGATCTGATCTTGTGGAGAGAAATTAGAACCAATTGATTATTATCAGGTTAGTCATACTTCTATTGTTTCTGTTTGTTTCGAATTCAGTTTACTAGGTGAATGGAAATAATCAAACAATAGTGGCTTAGATAGTCATGGTAATACATGCACCTTAATCATGATAATCAAGTTAACCCTAGGTATATATATAAATACAATTATACGTATGAGTATGATCCTAATGCTGACATATTGAACCATATATAGGAAATAGTCATAATAGGTTGTGTACGTAAGAGTGTGGTTAAAGATGATATCTAAAGTATTTGATCTATTGGTTTGAATCTGATTATATATATATATATATATATATATATATATATATTTGTTTGTGTATATATGCATGTTAATGAATAGTTTTTGTCATTTGTATAAGTCTATTGAAAACACCCTAGATACCAATGAAATCATTTGTAGACATTAAAAACCCTAGGTACACATACACATATTTATACAAGTGATGATAACTAGAAATACATATGGATCCAGGGAACTTTCCCATCTAAATTGATCCAATTTCAATAAAAGGGAACATGAAATATGTATAAGAATGTATTGGTATTAACATGACTATGAGTGACATATTGGTTGGGATATATGAAAAAATACTTTCAAATATCTACATATTGTATACTCTTACTCATGGCATGCTCAAGAACTAGATAATGAAATGTGCTTTCCAACCAATATACATGGTAAGCATGATGTTAGGAATAATATGGATTTACATTATAGAGAAGAGAATGACATCTTTAAACCTATTGGAAGAATATATATTATTATTCACATATATATGAGTTACATAGACCTATGTGACTAAAGAAGGGTAATTAGAACTAAGATTGATATCTAAAGCATCACATATTCTCAACAAAGATTAAAATCATAAACCTCAACATGATATTAGATACTTGGTAATTGGGTAAGAATAATATAAAAATAAATAGGAATGAATATGTTCACTTTGACTTGGCTAACATACATAATGTGTTTCTAGGTTGAAAAGTTGACTTTGTGGACCAAAGTATACTATTCGAGTTAACCTTTATGTGTGAAAATTAGGTATGTACAATCCTATTTATATATGAATTTGAACACTTGTGCTTCAGTTGGGCATTTTAATCTCCAACCCTAATATTTCCAATGAGGCATTGTCTTAGCCTTTATTCTCTTTATTGCATTCTTGTGGCACCTTTATTTCAATTACTCTAGGGTCTTGGACCCCACTTGCAAGGTTTTCAATTTGTTAAATCTTCCATTAAATTATTCTAGCATGATGATTTAAATGACTAATTAACTAACATAGCATACATGAGTACAATCACCCATAGTGGGCATGTGTAAATTTTCCCAGGGGAATATGATAATTCTCCCCATTTTATATATATTTGGGTTCTTGGGAATTTGTTGATTCTCCCTCACCTAGAGGTTGAGGTTAGGTAGGTTCGTTATCCCTATATTAGTTTAATGTAGTCATATTAAACCATGCATGCAACTTTATTACTATTATATTTGGCATAATTCTTAATTATTTACTTCCCTCATACTCTTGCAATCTTTTAGCTTAATAAATCTTTACTTTGCCATATGTTAAACTGTTAAATGTCCTTATTCATTTAATTTGACACATACTTTTCTCTCCTCTTGTTGGGTGATGCCAACCACCTAGGTTTAGGATCAGAGTGTGCAACAAGAGCATGGTGAACCAACCTAAGACTAGGAGAATATGTTAAGTTATTTTGTTGGAGACTTATTGATATAGTTTAGTTTCCCTCGACCTTAGATGCTTTTTTTGTATAAAGCATGTACACCCATATTTGTAAAATTTTAATGTACTCTTTATTAAATTGAATATAGTAAAAAAAATTAACTTCCGCAGCTATTCATTGGATTTTGTTTACCATTATTAGTAAAGGGGTGTTGATTTCACTTCTTTACACCCATAGAGCAAATCATGTGATGATTGACATTGCATATACCATAAAATATTTGATAAATATTCATGAAGGCAAGCTTCCAATTCATTCTGTTTCACTCAGTTATGAGATAATGAGGAAATATTATGAATGTCTAAATAATGACAATACTCAATGGGAAATGTTTACAAGTACGTGACCTAGAGAATGAGATCATACAAATGATAAGAGTGTGTGCATTATGAATATGTCCCTAGTTGGTTGTTACTTTGGAAGGTAGATAGACATAGTAACACTAAGGACTAGAGTGTGGGTTGGATGATGACATAATCTCATTAGTCATGATATGGAAATATCAAACCAAGCACATAGAAACATGTTAGAGAATAGTTTATCAAACATACCCACCTTGAGAAGTGACACATGGAAACCATAATTTGTGGTCATAGTCACATCTCATAGTGTAGGTGGTGATTGTGATTCTTAGACCTAAAATCACTACACTTGTCACATGTCGTTGGGGGTGCTTTGACATCATCAAACACAATCATGAAATATGGGTTGTTAAAACGGTGATGATTTTGTTACTTTAACACATGAGGAGAGATTTTGAGTGATATATATGGGATTTTCCCCTTCTTCTGGAGTATGATATCATGGACACTTGATAAGAGAGATTGAGAAATGCATGTGCATGCACATGTGCATCAATGTATGATCTTGAGGTCACATTATCTCAAACGGCCTACTCATGGTTCATATAACATGAGTTGAATGTTGAAAGGATGACCTTCCATGACTCGAATTCACTCTAGATATCAGAGACTAAGGAAATATACAATCATTACAACACCTTATCATATTGTAGGTTGAAGTTGTTCTCCAACTTTCTATTCACTTGGGAAGCACCGATGTTCCACCAGGCACCTCTCTCTGCTTGTGATGTCATAACCTAGTTATGGACATTCACTGTCAACGTGACATGGGACCTATAGGGTCACACACATAGGAACTCATCTAGAAGAGGATTTTGATCTTGCATGACAATTGGATTGATTACTAAAGCATTTAGGTATTCAATTCACGCAACTGACAATGGATTGGCTATTGAACTACCAAACGACTATCTCAATGGGTGAGACAAACGTTTGGGAAACCATATGGGCGTCTCAAGTGTTGAGATGATCGTTTGGGTTGTTAGGATAATCAGAGTTCAAACTGGCTAAGTTCTTTCCTTGAACCTATTGACTAATATCAAAATCACTAGAAGGTCATATGGGTGAGTTAGACGGGCCTCTCGCTTGGGTGAGACAACTTTATTGGGTCAAACAAATATTCTGGATGTTTCCCAAATAGTTTTGATTGTTCTTTACTTGAGGAATAAGGAAATTAATATTTGATATTAATTGGATTTTAAATAGCCAAATTCATTTTACTTTGGGAAGCTTCCAAATAGTTGTTTAGCAGTATGAGACAACCGTCTCACACACCAGACGACAATGTAGGTGTGTCGAATGACTGTTTGGTGTCTTGTAGGTTGAAAAAATTCAAGTTCTTCTAGTCCCTTCCACTCCACGTAATCCCATATAGATTGGGAGCCCTGGCCCAAACCTTGCCTATATAAGGAGGGTTATTGGGGGCTACCCAAGACACAACAAAGACCACTGAGAATCAGTTCCTCTAACAACTTTTGTCCTCTCAGGTTGTGGTAAACAAAAGAGCCCAAGAAAGTCCTACCCGACAAGGAGGGATATATATGGGAGAGAAACAACTAGTGATCATTGTTGGTGGGAGAGAAGGTTGGTGACTAGTACACCAATGGGGGGACAACTCCTTTCTATCCATTATTGTTGAATGACATGATTCTAGTTAGTCCGTATGGACTACTCTAGATGCAAAAGTCCTTTGATTGCTTCTCAGAGAGAAAAGTCTTCCTGTAGTCTGTGGAGAGACCACATGAGCATTGTAGAATTTGTTGTGTTTGTAGTTTTTGGTGAAGACCAAGAGCTGCACAACCACTGTCCAAGAGCAACTAGTTCACAGTTGCATTAAAGTAAGTTCATGTCCTTGGACTTACTCCAAGAACATGTATAACTCAATAAACCAACCAACCTGTTTCATAGTAGTTGACATGATCTTGTTGTTATGGGAATACATATAGATGAATTTTTTGTTTCTGATGCTATAATCTGTTCTCGTATTTCCCAACAATGGTATCAAAGACAAGTCAAATTATTATGTTTTAGGATGATGGATATGATCATATTTTTAGTTTTATCATTTTATTACATATGATTGAATATTTAAACTGTTCTCTTGTGTATATTCGATCAAAGACCACATAATCCCAATCTAATATATATATATATATATATATATATATATATATATATATATATAATTTACACGTGTTTCCCTAAAAGAAGTTTTGATTGTGGATGTGTAGCGTGGTTATGGCCTAAATCCTACATCAATGTATGGTTGGATGGGTTTGTTGTTCTTTTTTATCTCAATCTACGTACTGAGCCTCTACCTCTATCTTCCCAATGTAAAGTTAATTCTTTCCTACCTTTTCTCCCCTCCAATGTAACTCAAGGTTTCCCTTTACCATGTAGTAGTTTACTAGCAAATAGGATAGTTTCTTTTCTTGCAACAAAGAGGAAGATGATCATCGTCAGATGAGGAGACCAGTTTGTGAGATGAGCTAACTATTTGGAGGACCATGGAAGATAAGACAATGGAGCCAGATGACCTCCTGGTGGACCCAACCGACCATTTGTAAGGAGTTCGAACATCGTTTGGACTGGAGGCCAGAAGGCCGTCTATGGTGACCAACTAACCGACCAAGAGGTAAGATGGCCGATTCAAGTGTTGAACTAATCTACCCACATTGGCAGGCACAAATCTACATCAACTTCAGGTTCATACATGTGATGTTATGATTGACATTATTGGTGGTAGTCCCTTGTGGCTCCAAGGAGTTACAAGTTGACACGGTCACAATCATCACTTTTTGTTTTATATTGCATGTTTACATTATGTTTTATAGCATGTATATGATACATACTATATATGTAGTGATTGGATACAATATATGCATATATATGATATATATAAAATCTCTCAAATTAAATATTAAGTCTAAGATGCTTTCCAGTAGCAATACACATGAAAAACTTGGTCGACCAAGTGTAGGTTATGCAAAAGCGTGGTGTGCCATCTACCTCGTGGAAGTGTGATGGTAGTAATGTAGGTTCCATTAAAGGAGAATGCATTATTATCGTATTGTCTATTAGGTCAGGCTCAACTGGTGATTCTTAGAGCTTCTAAGCCCAGAAGCATGTAGATGATCATGTCAAGGAGTTGTGCACATCATCTATCCAAGAATTGTATATGATGCATTTCCTACCTTAATGGATGATTATGGACGATGGTGTAGGTCGGGTAATAATTGAATCATTTTAGATTTTGGCTCATAAGAAAATTATTCACTACAATTTTATGAATTGGTACTTGAGGCTTATCAATTTGAACAAAATAATGAGAATGCTAATTAATTAAAGACTTAATATGGCCCAAATTTTAATCAAATAAAAAATGAGTTTTTGACAAAATTGCAAATTCTTTTGTGGAACAAATGACAATGAGCAACAATTATTTTTCTCTATAATCGGTACTTGAGAAGGACAATTTGATTCTGGGAATAGCTTCCATGACTGGTTTAGGACATTGAGAATTGTTCTCACACATGAGTGCAAGCTCTATGTCTTGGAGGTGCCCGGACCAGAGGAAACACCTCAAAATGCACCAAGGGTTGATAGGGATGCTTACATGAAGCATATTGAAGATGTTGTGAATGTCAAATGTCTGATGTTTTTCTCCATGAACCATGAGTAGTAGAGGCAATATGAAAACATGGGTGTGATTGAGATGCTCACACATCTCAAGAACATGTATGAAGATTAGGCAAGATAAGAGAGATTCAATATCTCCAAGGCATTGTTGAAATGCAACATGGAAGAAATAGATCTAGTGGGTCCTCCTATGCTCAAGATGATTGGGTATATGGAGAACCTAACTAGACTGGGATTCTTTTGGGCCAAGAGTTGGCCACTGACCTGATTCTACAGTCCCTCCCAGAGTCATAAACTCAATTTTTCATGAACTACAACATGAACAACTTTGACAAGCCATTGACAGAGTTGTTGCGCATGTTGAGAACAACTGAGATACAGATGAAGAAAGACAAACCCAAGACTGATATGGTGATTAGAAAGACAAAGGGGAAGTCTAAAGGCAAAGGCAAAGATAAGAAGGGTTCTAAAGCTATCCAGGAGTCCAAGTCTTCAGATATCAAGGCAAAATGTGGATTAAAGAAAAGGGGTGATTGTCACCATTGTCACTAGCCAGGACACTAGAAGAGAAATTGCCCACTCTGGTTAGAGGAATTAAAGAATAAGAAGAAGGAAGGCATTAAGGCCTCCACTTTAGGTATAAACAATATAAGATAAATTTGATTACTTCTTAAATTTTAGTATATGATTCTAGATAGAGATCTGACATGCTGATGTGCATCATCTTACATGAAGTAAAACCCTCATAGAAGGACAAAGATGGACAAGGTGGAGAAATTGTTACTGAAGCCAAATCCTACATTTAAATTAATCTTAGCCCAATGGGCATGTAATAGAGTTGTTAGAACTGCAATTTCATTATGCCAGTAGAATAGAGACATTTAATTTAGCATCTTGTATGAATAGGATGATGAATCAATAAAGTAAGGTTATGATGTTTCTTTTTCAAATATATGATTTTGCATGGCCCTATCCCTAGAACGTCTGGCAATATTTATGTGAAATGGTCCAAATATGAATGTTTATAATGTTATACCAAAGGATTGTAACTGATAACTGAAAATTATCATTAGCATTAGTCATCTTGTACGAATATGAGAAATGCATGTCAAGAATACATTTTGATGATTGATCTAGATTCCCTTGGTTAATGAACCTAAGGAAATATGCAAACCTTATTTACACACAATATGTCATGACGTCCTTCACTAAATGTAGTGGGAGGACAAGCTTTAATTAAACCTTACACATGTGATGTATGAAGGTCTTATGAATAAATGGTATAGATAATTGCTTCATTTCATTTACTAGTAATATAATGATGTGTACTCAGTAAAAGAGAAACATAAATCTCTTGAAGTGTTCAAAGAGATTTTAAATGAAGTATAACTTTGATAAAAGTATTAAGAACATTGATGAGATCATATAATGAAATACTTAAATTCAATGAGTATCTTCAAGAAAGAATTGTGATAATGTATCATAAGTCAATTCCTTCTGAGCATAATGGTGTGTCAGAATGAAGGAATCATACCATGATGAGTGACGATATAATTCAAGTCTTCTTATACCCTCATAAATATATACATGTCATTAAATGATGTGTCATCTAAATGGTTCATAACACATCATATATGATATGATATTGGGAATGTCCCATTATGTCTAAAGGATTAAAACCTACAATTAAGAAAGAAATTTCTTGAAAAGGTTTATCCACATACCATAATTGTTGAACACTACTTATCTCAATCCAATAGCAAAGTGTTTGTTAGTTGGATAATTGAATTCCTAAAGAATCAATGGGAGTCAAAGTATAATTCAAAATGTTTGAGATCAACAAAGAGGTACAATGAGAACTAAGAGAATCACAAGTTGTTGTGGAATCTCAAGTTTGTCATATAACATAGAACATAATAGTTCTAGTAGATTATGTATGATATTGGAGGATTGTAAATCAAACAAATGAAGATTGGTTGCTCATAAGTTGATGACCTAACTAATCAAATAGAAGCTATTAATACCATAATCTGAGTAATGTCTTAAGGTCATTATGGGATCCATGTAAGCTAACAAGATAGGACCTTGATAGTGAAACCTAAAGGGGTAATACCTAAAAGGTGCAGTAGGGTTTTGTTACAAAGACATACATGGATAACATAAAAGGACAAATGGTAGAAAAGTTTTTCAAATCAGTTCAAGTTATTGAACATGACAGAAATTCCTTTACCAATTGTCATGCTTGTTGTTGTAGTTAAGTAGACCATGAGATTTTCATAGGAATATGGAAACTAGATTCCTTAAAAGGAATACATTAGAGGAAGTGTATGTGACACAACCTAAAAGGTTTTATAACTTCAAGAAGGCAAATAAATTCTATAAAATGCAAAGTTCAATCTGGGATTGAAACAAGTAACACAGAAATGGGATCTTTTAAACTTGACAAAATGGTCAAAGAGTTTGACTCGAATCAAGATAAAAGATAAAAGATAAAATATGTGATTACAAAAGAATTAATGGGATAATATATGAATATTCATGTGATAGACTTGATTTTTGGCTTAATTTGGAGGGCAACATTTATATTAAGGTGTGTTGGATGTGATGGAGTGAACTTTAGGAGTATTTGAATACCTAATAAGATAAATCAATCCATGTGTTTGAGTTATTTTGATAGTTCCAAATATATTGACTTAACATATAGTTCAGCTTTGTCAAAAATTTGAGTGCAAGTGTAGCTTGCCTTGTGATAAACATATGCTTTAAATTTTAGGATGATTGGATATTCCTAGAGGAAGTTATTTAAGTTTGAAAATGATGTAATAAGATGTATAATCATGTATCATAGGCAAAGTGTCATGTATATTAGCTTAGGGTTTCATCAGTATCCCTATCACACTGTAGCTAGTTTACATGTAGGGACCGTGGCTCAATAGAAGCACTAAATACTACATCTAAAGGCCATGCCACACAGTCTTGAGAAGCCATAGATTAGTGTGTAGTAGTTTCAATCTGCTATCTTGCATAGTAGAGCTAAACATATAGATGTTCTCCATCATTTTCTCTGTGATCATATTGCCAAGAAGGATATCTACATCACACATGTGGACACATAAAATTAGTTGGCAGACATTGTCACTAAACCTCTAGCTAGAGAGCAATTTAACTTTATTAGATAAAAATTTCTTGTAACTGCTTTGAATGAATGTGATATACCTTCTAGCTAGTTTTCATCTATCATTTATGTTTTGCCTCTGTTTTGATCATCTTTGCTTGCTAATATGCTAAAAATCAGTTTTTCATGTTCATTTTGCCTTGCTTTTCTCTTTTTTTTGGGTATTTTTGCAAATGCATGTTTTATTACAAAATAATACCCAATAATGAGTAATATGTGCCCAAGTATGTTCAATGTATAAAATGAACTTGAAAAATAAATTTAATTAACACTCAAATATCTAGAAATTAAGTTTCTTATGTTTAGGTTAGGTTGACCATCGGTCGAGTTTCCAACTCGACCGATCGGAGGTCGAGAGCAGTTTAAAAAATCCTACCAGTCGAGTTTCTGAGTTCATAGATTTCGGTCGATGGTTGGGCTGGAGCAATCTTAAGTTGGGTTTGGCCGACTATTCTCCATCTCAACTAGACAAAAGTCGACCGATTCCACCTCCATATGCGCTAAGATCTCTACCCTGCCCTTCCCTTCCTCAATCTAGCCCTAATCCGACCTAGCTAGACCTTCCTAGACCTTCTCCCTTTGTCAACCTAGGTCTGTGGACATTTTTGGTGGTCCGTTTTTAGCTTTTGCTCTCCTCTTCCTCTCTTTTTTATCTCTATGACATCTAATAGGAGGAAGAGAGCTGCCCAAGCTAATGCACCATCTTCTTCATCCTCCTCCCACTTGATTCTATTGGATGACACTCTCTTTGTCACAAATGAGGCTGTAAATAGGTATAAGGAGCTCCTTCCCCGAAATCCTTTCCCTTTTCATGCCCTATTTGAGCCTAGACCTAGAAGACAAGAGGTCATAGAATAAAAAGTGGAGTTGCTCAACGTTCACCATCTCTCGACCTTGGGTGTTGAATGTGTGTGCTACAACAATTCAATCACTAGCACAAAAGTGGTTCATGAATTCTATGCTAACTTGCGTTGGAATTACGACACCCTCATACCTCCACCTAATACTCAAGTAGTCCTCACGTCTATGATAGTCGGGAATAAATTCCAAGTTTCTGAGGATACCCTGAACATCTTCTTTTCAAGTATCAATGAGATTGACACCTAGCGTAAGGATTACGCCGAGTATTTTAACCTAGTTGAGCCTGAGGCCTTCTACAAGCTACATGATCTCACTCTCCCTAACATTCATAGATACTTGAAGAAGCCTCAATTTCCTTATAAGAAGAAGTACACCCTTGCCTCATCTGCCTTGGATCTCAAGAGATGCATCCTCACCCTAGTTGTTAACTACAATATCCATTCCAAGAAAAATCAAACAAAGATTGTAGAAAACACTTCAGTGATCATGTTGTATTGTCTCTTAGAGAATGTTGGAGTCAAGTGGTCAAGATATATCCTCCACCACATGACCTACTTTGACTTAGGAAAGAACACCTGTGGCACCCACCCTCCCTACCCAGCCTTGATTTGTGGTCTTTTTCAGCTTGCCACTAGCAAATCTTTTTTCCACAATTTCCATTACAAACCTTCCCGGAAAGGAGTTTGTATCAGTGAGACCACTCTTCAGAAGTCTGTGCCTACCCTCTCCTCAACCACACTTGGTGCCTCTACCTCTGCCTCTACCCGAGCACCTCCACCACCTCAGCCTACCCGACCTTCCCATGCCTCATTCCATGTGTCAAATGAAACCCTTGTGGGCTACATGATGCATCAACAGATATACAACCTTCAAGTTTAGGAGCACTTGCATCATGACATATGTTCAATCATGTCTAACATGAACATGTCCTTTGCACACCCCTACCTGCCTACCAGCCCCACCTAGGAGGTGATTATGCATCTTATGCATACAATCACTTTTACCCAGCCCCTCCACATGCACCTTCTACTACTACACCTTCTGTTATTGGTGGACCTACCCATGTTGTGTTGCCTCTACCTGCTTTCCCCTTGGGCACTCTGCTTCCCAGCCTCAATAGTTCTGCTCCTTCCTTCCCATATACCAATGAGTTCCATGTTCTTAGTATGTCTTGGGATGAGCAGAATGCTCGTTGGCCCGATCGTGGTTTCAGTCCCTCTACTGATGAAGAGATGTCAGGCTAGGCTAATGAGGAGACTGTTGATGCTGATGAGGCTACTGGTGATGATGGGGAAGATGTTGATGCTTCTAATGATGACGGCTCTGATGGTTTCGTTGGTGACTCTAGTGATGAAGGTGATGTTGTTGCACCTTCAAATGGAGATGATGACTACAAGCCTGATGCTAAGGATGATGATGTTGTTGTATAGATAACTTACATGTCTAGTTGTTCTTTATTTTTAGTCTAGATGTTAATCATATATATTTCTAGGCTATTTTGTATTAGAAACATTTGGGCACATGATCTAAGTTGTACAATTTTATCATCTTATCTTTTATCAATTTTGGCTTGTAGCTATTTTATGAGAACTTGCTTTCTGAGTTGTAATCTAAATCTTGTGCACACTTACGTTTTTATTTACTACATCTCATGAGTTAGTGCTATGTTTTTACCATATTTTTATTATGACTTAGCTTATTTGTTTCTCTCATCTTTGATGTATGTTTTGATACTACATGTTATGGATGGTTGTTCTTGGAGAAGACCTTTTTTTATGCTATTCTACCCTCTTCCTTTTTGATAATGTCAAAAGGAGGAGAGAAATTCAATATCTTGTAGCTCAACCACATTGCTTTTAATTGCCTATGTGATCCTTTTCTTGTTCATTATATGCTTTATCATGTAACTTGCTAAAGGACCATATAGTATTTATATGTCATGTTGCTTTGTGTAGATAGATTAACTATGCAAGTTAAAGTAAGCATAGATTGAGGGGGAGCAAGTCTCATTGTTCAAATCTTGAATCCCCTTACAATTCACAAGGAAAAGGTATAACTTCAATATCTTTTCCAATATGATTGAGGAATGATTTGTCATTATCAAAAGGCAGAGAATGTTGACTTGAGAATTATACATTGACATATTTTGATAATGACTTAACCATTCCATTCCTATGTATCTAATATGTTTGTTCAAGATTGATTTCAGGCTTTAGGTACATGAAAAGGATCAAATTAAACAAGCCCTAGCTTGTTCAAGTTCAAGTCAAATGCAATGCAAGTGTGCAATTTGGGAAATCACTCCAAATGACCTTAGAAGAATCTTGTAATCACTTCTATTGAGGATATGACTTGTAACTAAGCTGAGAAAAATTTGAGGGACACTTAATACCATGGTTTAATCACTCAAAAGTTAACTTAGAAAATTTGTCACAGGCTGTTCATCTGTTGAGTTGGAAACTCGACCAATCCTAAGATGGATTTTCTGAAGATGACCCATTGGTCGAGTTGTACACTCATAGAACTTGACCGACCAACTCATTGAGCAAATCTAATTTTAGCTCATCGGTCGAGTTCACCATAACAAACTCAACCGATAGTTTGAAAATTAGCTTTGTCTTTTAGTTGATCGATCAAGTTACCTTTATTGAAACTCGATCAAATGTACTGTACTAAAATGCAGAAAAGGTGATTATAACTATTGGTGAGTTGTTTTGGGTGAAAATAGATCTGTTGCATTGTTGAAAACATCTATATTTCGACCCTAAGTGATCCCCAACTCAAGGGAACACCCCCAGCTATAAATAGAACCCCTTGGATGTCATTCCAAGTTTTCTCATCCATGCTATTCTAAGTCCTTGCTATAGTTGAGTGTGTTGAAACTCCTTGAGTCCCTTTTACTCTCTAGTTTACATCTCATTTTGTAATTATAAGTGAGATAGGCATGTTGTACGAGATATACTCCCTTGTGCATGTAAAGCTCTCATCTACTCCATCTTCCCTACCCCTTTCCTTCATGAGGCAAAGGGGGAAGCAAGCTACTCTGAGTGAAGGTGGATTTGTTTTTGTTCCTCTTCAAGGTTTAAGAAGAGGTGGTGATCTTCTCCAGGTGAAGGAGAAGGCAAAGGCTGAAGATCCAAGAAGAGTGGAAAAGTCCTTGATGGCGAAAGACTTGTGCTAGAGTGGGTAAGATATTAGAAAAAGGCTGAAGACTCTTGCAAAGTGGGTAAGTCCTTGGTAAGGTGGGATACTCTTTCTTCTTGGATGGTAAGTCCTTTGGTGGTCTTGTGTTGTAACTCTTATTGGTGATAATATAGAGAAAAACACTTGCAAAGTCCTAGAGGTTGACCTCTCTAGGTAGTGGAACGACTCGCTCCTAGTTTGGAGAGTGGAACCACTCTACATGACCTTGTCAAGTGCTTGCTATCAATCTCTCTCATCCTTTCTATGCTTGATAGTTAGGACTTAAAATTGCACTTAAGCTATTGGTTTCAATTTGATATAATTTTAAGGTCTACTCTATCTTGTGAGAAATTGTGTAGATCTGTTCACCTTCCCTTTAGAGCCCTAGATCCAACTAGGGCATCATTATCTTTTCTCCCTCTCGCTTAGTCGTCGATTGGCCTAGGATAGCATGGGCCTAGCCTCCGGGTCAGCTCTTTAGCAAAATATTTAGCCCACATGGCATTTTCCTATTCGTCAATTTTAGAAAATTCATAACTAATTACTCAATTATCAGAAAAATATAACTAAATATGCTATGGATTCAAAAAAATAAATCCTATACAATAAATTTGTTTCCCGATCTTGATTTCTAAGTTTTCAAGGTATGTTTTTCAATAAACCAAAATATATAATTAAAAAGCCCTAAAATGTATAAATAATCCATTTTAACTTCAAGTTGACTCAATAAATATTTTTTCCTAATTAGAAAAATCTACCAAACCGTTTGGCCTAGATTTCAAGCCCAAAATCAAGATTCCATTTAGACGATCTAAAATTAGGTTTTCGCCCCTTAACTAATTACAAAACCCTAATCCTTGTGTATAAACTTGTATCTAGGACAAAAGTGACATTGGACACATTTGAATGATGAAAGGTCTTCTCTAGGAATCTCAAGTGAGGTATGTGCATTATAAACCCTATGTTGGGCATATGTTATCCAACCCTACGTTTCCAATGAGGTATTATTTTAGCCTTTATTCTCTTTATTGCCTTCTTGTGGCATTTTTACTTCAATTATTCAAGCGTCTTGGACCCCACTTGCAAAAGTTAACAATTTATTATATCTTCCATTGACCATTTTAGCATGATGATGTAAATGATTAATTAACTAATTTATTGTACACAAGTACAAACCACTCATAGTTTGGGCATGAGACATGGGGAATGTGACCACTCTCCCCACTTTTATATATATTGTAGGTGTTTGGGAATGTGACCACTCTCCCTCACATTTGTTTTGGTTGAGATTAGGTAGTTTCCTTAACCCTATATTATCTTAATGTAGTCATATTAAATCATGCATGCAACTTCATTATTATTTGACTTGGAAAAATTCTAATTTATTTAATTAGCTCATATTTTGACCCTCAACATAGTAAATCTTTATCATTTCATGCTTTAGTTTTTAATTGTCCTTATTTCTTTAATTTATGCATACATTTTCTCTCCTCTTACTGGGTGATCCCAACCACCCAGGTTTAGGATAAGAGTGCGCAACAAGAGCATGGTGAAGAAGGATAAGACTAGGAAAGGAGTTCATCCTTGCATCATGAACTATATTATTTTTTTGGAGACATATTGATGTAGTTGAGTTTACCTCTACTTAGATCCTCATTTTGTATAAAGAATGTACGCCCTTATTGGGAAAATTTTGATGTACTCTTTATTAAATATTGGCTAACCAAATTTTAAACTCCCGCTGCTATCAAATTGGATTTTGTTTACCATCATTTTTAGGAGAGAGGTGATTGATCTCACTTATTTGCAACTAATGTGTGACTAGGAACCACTATTTGCTTGTGATGTCATAAGCTAGTTATGGACATTCACTGCGAATGGGACATGGGATATATAGGGTCACACACAAACAAACTCATTTAGAAGAGAGTTTGATCTTGAATGACAATTGGATTGATTACTAAAGCGTTTAGGTATTCAATTCACACAACAGATCGATAGATTGGTTGACTGAACTCTCAAATGAGCATTGCACTGGGTGAGATAGCCGTTTGGGCATCCAGACGTACATATCAAGTGTTGTGGTTGTTTGGGCTGTCAAGCTAATCAGAGTTCAAATTGGCTAAGTTCTTCCCTTGAATCGATTGGTTCAATGTGATTGAACTGATTGACACACCTCAGAATCACCAGACAGCTATCTAGGTTAGTGAGACGGGTGTCTCTCCTCGGTGAGATGGCTCAGTTGGGATGAAATGAATATTTTTGATGTTTCCCGAATAGTTTTGATTTTCATTGCTTGAGGAACAAGGAAATTAATATGAGATGTTAGTTGAAATCAAAATAGGCAAATTTGTTTCAGATTGGGAAACTACCAAATGACCGTCTAGCAGTACCAGATGACCACCTCACACACCAGAGGACCATCTGGGTGTACCAGATGACCGTTTGGCATCTCATAGGTTAGGAAAATTCAATTTCTTTCAGTCCCTTCCACTCCCATCCAATCCTGTACATATTGGGAACCCTGGTCCGAATCTCACCTATAAAAGGAGGGGTACTAGGGGCTTCCCAAGACACAACATAGACAACTGAGAATCAATTCCTCTGATAACTATTGTTCTTTCTAGTTGTGGTAACCAAGAGAGCCCAAGCAAGTCCTACACGAAAGGGAGGGATAGCTACAGGAGAGACCAATTGGTGGGAGAGTAGGTTGGTCACTAGTACACCAACGGGAGGGACAACTCCTTCCTGTCTGTTCTTATTGAACGATAGGAGTTCTAGTTGGTCCGTATGGACTATTTTAGAGGTAGGAGTCCTTTGGCTACTGATCAAAGAGTAAAGTCATCCTGTAGTCTATGGCGAGACTACAAGAGAGTTGCAGAATATATCGTGTTTGTTGTTCATGGTGAAGACCAGGAGCTGCACAACCATCATCCAAGAGAAACTAGTTTACAGTTGCATTGAAGTGATTTATTTTTGCTAGACTTGCTCTGGGACTGGGTATAACTTGTTAAACCATCCTTCCTATTTTATAGTAGTTGATGCGGTCTTCCTGTTATGGAAATACAGATAGATAAGTTTTTTATTTCTGCCGGTATACTTTGTGCCCAAATTTCCCAACATGATTATACTGCTAATCATGCTTATGCTAGAAGTTTGTCTTATGTTGTTAGCTCTGCTTATGATTTAGATATGTCTATCCAGTTAGACATGCAAGTACTATTATCTATGTACATGATGCTAGTTAGACTCAGGGTGTTAAGTATGTCCATGATGTTAACTACACGATCGCCTGAGAATAATGTTATTCTTTAATCATTCAATGTTGTGAATATGATTTTGATTAGAACTATTCTTAAGAAGTTTTAAAACTGGTATTTCTATTTTGTTATATAATCTTCTTAACATGTATTATTAAGTTATCTATTGTAATCTATAAGCATTGTTGACAGTTATATCTCATTGGGACATGGGTCTCACCACATGGGTCACCACATCTTTTTAGGTGAATAGCAATAGAAGTAGCAGACCCGTGACGGCAAGGAGGAGTTGTGGTGATGGACCTTATAGAGGGTTTCTTAGATGTCTAGTGTGTCCTAGAATCCCTATACTCTCAGGTCTGGGTGAAAAGTTTGTATATGATGTTTTAATCGAATTGAGTTTTGGTAGCAGCAACATGCTTGTATACGTGATATAGTGGACAATGTTCTTCTATATGTATATGTTGTGGTTGAGGTTGTAGAGAAATTTTAAAGGATATTTGGAATACTATGAATATATGCATGATGTTGGGTTTTTATGAAATTGTTATTGAGTATGTTGGTGATATTCAAATCAATTTTAATTTTACCCTCTTTTCTTCTATGTGTCTAACTAGTGTTTGATCATGTTTTGAGTTTTGAGTAATATTGTTTAATGTAATTGGTTTTCATATTAGTTTTAGAGATTCACTCAGTCTTGCTAATCTCTTATTTACCCTTTATTCCTATGAGTTCCCATCCCCTCCTTTCTCATTCTCTTCTTACTACTTCCCTCATTTCTCATTGTTAATTTTGTACTCAAGCATGTAAAGCATGAATAATGCCATATATTAGTGTCTTATTTATAATTACTTCTAATTGATATATATATATATAATATCTTTAACTATTTTGTTCCCTTTTACTAAAATGTCTTATGTAATATGGGCCTAAGTATAATAGGTCCATTAGATTTTTGGCGTGCTTCTTTGTTGTGTCCCCTCCTATTTATAAGAGAGATTTTGTAATCTTTTTAAATATAGAAATATGATTACTTTCTACATAGTATTATAGCATGAGATTTATCTGCCTCAAGACCCCATCCTTTCCAAGCCCACGGTTTCTTCGTCTCTCCTCTTCTCCATATTCATTTTCCTATTTCTTCTTTAACATTTCTGATCTCACAAAGGGAGATATACTCTCCTTTATAATCCTACCCTTTTCCAACAACAGGATCTGAGAGATTTGCCTATGATCATTCCAGAAGTCTTATGCCCTTAAACTTAGTGTTTAGAAAGTCATATGACATCCTTTCTATGGTCATCTATGACCATCTTATATAGGGCTCTATCTTCATATTATTGGATATGATTGGATATCTCCATCATATCTCTATTTCTCTTACTAATACATAAGGTTCTCCATCTATTTGGATCTAGTTTTAGGAAAAATATGTTGTTTCACCATCTTACACTAAGTGTGCCTTACCTACACGACATGTCATTGTCTACTACTATGGTGAATTGATTGCAACTCTATTCTGTCAAAAGTGAGGCAGCATGTCAACTCTTGACATGACATGTCAAAGACCATCAGTAATACTCTACTACAAGTGACATGGCATGTCCACTTCCTGAAGTAGTATGTCAGTGTAATGACCCCGCTTCTCGGTAATGCCCAACTAAGGAAGACCAAGAAGTCAAAGCTTCTATCCCAAAAAAGGATCAATGGTTTTGCAAATAATAAAAAACAAGTAATAAATTCTACGACAACTTAGCTTAAGACGGGATAAAAAAATTCTTTTCACATACCTTGAAAAATATAGGATTTGAGGGACTTTACCCAGATAAGAAACTATCTATCTACAATCCTCCAATTCTTTATTGAGCTTTATTCATTCAATGTCACTTTAAAGGAATATCCCCTTTGATAAACCTAAAACACCAACAAACAAAATGATGGTCAATATAATGAATTATATTGGTATGTGGGGGAACTAAAAATCTTGCATCTACTTGTAACAACATAATATAATCAAATTATTACTTAATAGATCAAACTTTGCATATTAAAAATAAGTACTCAATCCCAACATATCCTTGCCTCTGTGTTATCCCTGCAGTGGACATGGATACTACTTCTCTCATATGGTAGATCTTAAATAGCCCCTATGATCCTACCTTATAGGTAGACCACATTCTAGGGTTGTGTAGTCGTATGGTCCTACCCACGGGTAGACCAACACATCTACTCATGATAACTTGATGATCCTACCCCAAGGGTAGACCATGTACCAAGTCATCCTTCTCATCATCATCAAAGCTAAAAAGGAGGACTAGGATCTAATCTAGTCATGCACATTTACTTATGGTGATAGTCATAGTCACTTTACAGTTGCATGAAATAAAAGTCAACCAAGCAGTTATTTCTAAGAAACTGATAAAACCTTGTAAATTGTCGTGAAACTAGAGCAATTATTCATAAGTGTAACCACATACCTATTTTAGAGATCTCAAAGAAGAAATATATCCAAATACAACAAGACGTCCAATCAAGCAAGCCAATCAATCAAGCAAACATTGATCCTGAAAACTTGTATAATGTCTAATTTCACAAACATATCCCAAAAAACTCCTTTTTTACTCAGGACACCTTTCCAAGGGCTCTAAGTCTCATTAGGATTCATTAGGGCTTCTTAGATCACTTTTTTAAACTTTATTCTTTTAGGTCAACAAACCCTAAAATAGATTTTCTACTAATAAAAACCCTAATTACTCAAATTATCCACATTAAGGATCTTTTATACTCAAATTGGCTTTGTAACAACATATCTCTGCCTTATTCATGGATTTGCACAATTAAAACCATTAAAAGTAACAATTATCAAAATTAGGGTTTCTAGACCCATTTGTGCATATTCATGTACATTGAACTCTAAATTAAGCCAATTATGCATAAAGATCATCTTTTTAGATCTAATTCTCTATTTTATTAACAACAAGTAAATATTTTCCCATAACATCCAAAGAACATTATTAAATCTAATCATCATCAAATATTAGGGTTTTTCATCAATTAAACCATTAAAGATGATATCTTTATATCCTTTTTGAATTGCAAGAAGAATCATGTTTAAATTTTTATTATTATTGAATTTTATGGGTTTTTCAGATCGAAAACCATATATTACTTGCTCCCATTGGATCATCCTATCAGATTTTGACCAATGGGATGCAACCACATCAAAATGAAATGTTTTTTTGACCTTTACTTGCCTTTTCTCGCAGACCGCCTCCTGGATCAGCCTCACTGGATACTCAGTCTGGCTCTTCCCCCTTAATCATTCTTGCAAACACGTGCACAGACAGGGAGTTCGCGCTCCCCTTCT
Organism: Alisma plantago-aquatica; assembly: GCA_963693085.1. Lineage (NCBI taxonomy): Eukaryota > Viridiplantae > Streptophyta > Magnoliopsida > Alismatales > Alismataceae > Alisma > Alisma plantago-aquatica. The sequence continues at coordinate 1,168,944,912 of OY856413.1, read as the reverse complement.
TCGGTAGGAAAACAGGGCACCTCACTCTTCATGGTGACGGCTACCCTTAATCCTGATTGGTTCGTGAGGATGCCGAAGAAGAAGAACCTCCCACCCTCTCTTCTCGCCTGGAAGATGATGGATCTAAGGGAAGTTTCTTATCACCAACCTCCCAATGGTTTTGGTTGAGAAATGGTTGAGGCATGGGATAATCGTGGCCCAGTCTTGATGCCACAGCCTATGAATATGTTCACCACGAAGAGAATTTCACTCCTTAGTACCCCTCCCCTCACCAAAATGGTCCTATGACCCCACAGTCGTATCTTTTACAAGACTAGAGTAAGAGAACGAGACCCTTTTAGAATATATTCTCTCCATCGCCAGTAGCAGAAGAAATTGAGAGGTAGAAGAATGTTAAATAGGAGCTCTGGGAAGGGGAGGTTTTGTTGATGAAATGTTCTTTCATGATGGTAAGAACTGCCAACATCCATCCTCTAGAGTCACAGTGATATGTTGGGTCAGCGTATGCAAGTTTCTTATAGAAGAGACCTTGAGTTTAGAACCCTGGTGTATGCTCTCCCACTCTGATCAAATGATGTAGAGGTGTTTAGGGACATTCTATGGATCTTCTTGAGTCATTGGACTTGATCTAGCAGTAGTCGATGATGTTATCGCTTTTTCTACGGCCACAATAGAGAGCCATGGGTGGCGGCCTCATAGAAGTAAGGTTTTGAAGTTGTGTCCCTGCGCCTGAGAAGCCGATCATGACCGCAAGGGGATAGGGAACCCCTTGACATCTCGATCACTGAGCAATGAAAACCTGGAGGATGACTAATAATTTTTCAAAGTCATACCTTGCAGTGGTAGCCTATAGAATAAAGACATAGGATTGAGGACTCGAAGATCTTGTAGTTGTGGAGATCTAGAAGCCAACATATGGGAACATGCTAATAGAGATTTGTGGCTACGGGGAGGTTGGTTGTCAGCCGCATGATGGAGAGTGGATCAACTGTGGCACCAAGGAGTGACACACACAACGTCGGTTGGAGAACAACACGAAGGGCGTCTCACGTGGAACCAGAAAGAGGAGAGGGATGAGATCAATCCTGAATAGGGCTCAAAGGCAAACAACCACTGCTAAGTCATGCCAGACCAAGAGAGGAGCACCCCTTTAGTTGTGACTTGGCGGATTCAAATAGGCTCAAAAGATAAATTGCCTTGTAAATCCCAGAAAATATAGTGAGCTTGCACAATTCATAATAAAATCCATGGTATTTGAAAAATATGAATAAAGTACCAAATTCTCAGAAAAATGTGTAGAACGAAATGGAACAGTATTATCAGGCTTTTTATGCAAAAATTTTAGGAATATCATGTAAGTTGTTAAATTTTCATATCATATATAATATATATCAAACAATGGCCTAAAATTATGAAATTTTCCAATAATTTTGAAATATGATATATAATCCTTAATATGTTAGATATGATGATGTTATGACATGGAATAATGTAGTTTTCTTAGTATGGCTATCTAGGGCTAATAACCCTAAAGAAAATGTAAATAATATAGTTATGATAAATAAATGATGTAATTTCCAGGATATGTTCATAACAATATATGGAACATGATGTGTAACTTATATGTCAATCTTTAACACAAAATTCATGTTATATGATGAAGACTCCCGATACATGGTATGAAACACTAAGTTTATTAATACATCTAATATTAGGGTTAAATCATATAATGCATAAATGACATGGACCCTGATTTGGAATATAAATGGAATATATGATCGGTAATCTGATTCTAATAAGAAAAGATGAGTAATGATGGAAATACCCTCGTAAACTAAGGAAAACCCTAAAATGAATCATACTAGGGGTATGGTGATGAGAGTTTAATTCATGCCATATCTGATCTTGTATTAATCATGGTTTGACCAAGGATATAATTGACTCAGGATATGTGATGATTAGGATGTCTTGATCAAGGTACACTTTACCTCTTACTTGGATTAATATACAATATTCTTGTATTATATGTGTAGTAAAATATTTGGCATATGATATCAGATGAAATGATTGTTCTGGTATGATACCTTGCTTGGTTTACCATATTTATGTCTATGAACACATGAAACATAATATATTTGTTTGATTATACTAAACTCTTTGGTAGTACAATGCTTGGAAGTGACTTAACTCTTTGGTAGTAGGTCACAATATACATATGATCTAACTCTTTGGTTGTCGATCATAAAGTCCTTAATGTTGATCATGTTAAGTGTCAAGAGAATGCATCAAAACCTTCAGTGGTCAATGCATGGATATATAATGGAAAATATACTTAAAATATGTGTTCTCTTTTGTTAATAAACATCTTTGTTCAAGTATGCTTCTTGTTATATGTTTCTTTTGTTACTGCTAAGTATTTGTTTCATCTTATTGCCAAGTCTTAGCAATGAGAGGTATATAAAAGACATGTAGGCGTACTTAATACAATATTTTAGAATATTTTGCTGACATGTACCACATGTAATATTTTGTTTAGGTTGTGGACATATCTTCTTGAAGAACCAAGATAGTTAAGAGTTGTGTGGTGAGCTGTTTTACAAGTAGACATGTTGTCTTAAGATCCTATTTTAGAATGCAGTATGTGTACATTTAAGAGTTTATCATTAAAAGTGTAATTTCAAATGTTGTAATAATTCATTATGTAATTATATGTGGAATGATGAAAATTTGTTGTATGGCTTGTTTATTGTTCATGTGCATGTGCTACTCTTGTTTCCTTCTGACTTCCTCTGATTTTTTCCTTCTTAGCCTAGTGTGTGGTGTTTAAATTGGGATTCTTGCTAAGGTGAGGCTCAAATTTAGTCATCACACATTTGATTAAGTTCTATAAAATCCAGGAACATCACAAGTGGTATCAGACTATGAATAATAGCAAAGCCAGACATTTTCTCATTATGAAACTCAAACTAAAGAAAAATCTTGAACTTTAAAAACCTTAAGTGTTAGATTAATCATCTTTTAGAGACTAGATCTGATATAGCCTCTGAGTTAGCACCTAGATGTCTATGAACTAGGTTTAGACTAGTTCTTGTTGTGTATCAAGTCCTAAGATGTCATTATTTCCTAATAATGTGGCGGTATGGGACGTTGCATTATTTGGAAATAATGTGCATCACGGGAAGAGAAAACCTAGGCATATGGCGCTCATTGTCTAGAGTAGATACACTAGTCTACTCCATGTTCCAGTCCTTTTTGCTAGTTTTTCATGGCATTGTACTCTCTACTGTGTGTGGGACACTCATTTTTTGGAATTGGTTTTTGATTCTAATCGGATCGAGAATCAATAGTTTTCTCTTACCTTGTTTTATTGGTGAAAAACTATATAATATTTTATTATATATGTAAGTATTAAAAAAATGTGTCCCCACACATATATGAGTAGGAGATGGTCATGCAACCTAAGTGAAAGTGAATGACATCAGTCTAGAAGAGATAGAAGTTCTAGATTAGATGTCTAAAGCCTTGTCGGAATGTGCAATATATGGAATATATGAAATAAGTTTAGACCATATGATCTAAAATTTATATGATAATGCCAATTTGTTTATGATGATACATGTTTTTCTTTGAGGACCTAAGTTTAGATTTGAGGTTTTGAGATAATTTTTGAGGATGCAAGTATGTAGAGTTTTCTATGATAAGATAAGATAAGTTAAGATTAGATGTGAATCAACAAGAGCCTCAAACTCTTTTATGAAGGAGGATCTCTATTGTTGGGACTAGTTTAGGGTTAACTCCAAAGAGAGTGGGACCCATAGGGAGAAGATCAGAGAATCTAGCCTCCAAGATATGAGAATTATGAGAAATATGTGTTATGATATGTCCTAAACTAGACTACTCCTAAGTGAACGAGTTAAGTTGTTCTATGTGTGATTCCTATAGTCTTGTTGAACACTAGGTGTCCTTGTTAGGACAAAACACTAGAGTTTGAGAGAGGTTATATATATATATATATATATATATATATATATATATATATATAATGGTACCTTGTATGAATATAGTGGTTTCATATGTAAGAGATTTTTGGGTAAGAATGTCTCATGGGTAGAGAACCTATGAAAGAGTGTCATGTTTTTGTTTGGATTTTGCTTGAGTGTACATATCTTGTAATGTCGATCATCAGTACCAATGAGGTAGACATGTTAACCCAAGACCAAAGAGGGAGGACAAAGTCATTGATTATGAGATACTTGGTATGGTTTTTGCACGCATGTTTGGTCTTTTGATATTTATAGGTTTTCCCCAAACTAGGTTCACTCACAACACTAAAATATGCTTCTGCAAGCATATAGGGTCATGTTATAGCATACATGAGAGGCAAGCAAAGGGGGCCGAACCACATGGATAGAGGGGGCACTAGAGCTTAGTTGGTTTTGGCTACGTTCCTAAAGTGGAGACTAGGGTTGAAGGTTTTAAAAGGGGTTTTGGTTTGATTATACTAAGCAAACAAGAAAGTAAAGGAAATATAAAAGCTAGATTAACAAAAGCTAGATTATCCTAGGCAAGTTAGGTCTAAGAAACTAGATTAAGCAATCAACTAAACAAGAGCAAGATGATCTACGCTACTCTAGGAAGGCAATTAGAAACTAAGAACTAAGCTAAACACTAGATTAAGCAAGTATCTAGGTTAACCCTAATTAATAAGACTAAGAAATTAACTAGAGTGAACAAAGACAATTAAGCTTAACTAGCAATAACAAGCAAGGAGGCTAAGGTGGATTTCAAGCAATGGATTGGGTAGGTGGGCCTTATGGGAATGTGATTTGATATTAGTTAGGGGGTGTCAACATGGCAAGCAATTATCACAATTCAATCTAGATTACCAAACCAAATAATAAGGCAAGTGTTATTAGAATGTACCCTATACTACTAGATGGAGAACAAGGTTTAGGTGTGATTCTAGTAGGACTTGTCAAGTCTAGGTTTCTAGGGTAACTGGTATTAGGGAAATTGAGAGCCAAGGGTAGGAATGGGAGTAGAGATGAGGGTTTTTCACCTCAGGTTACTTTACATCTAGCCTTTAGGAAGCTCTAGGCAATTACACTAAGCACACTTACACTGGCTACTAATATTTCACACTCATTTGTAGAAGAAGGGAGGTGTATGTAGGAACAAAGGGGGATAGCTAGGGATCCACTAATTGGAACTAGGAGCCATTCCTAAGATTGCTCCATACATTCCAATTCCTCCTAGAAGCTAAGTGTCATCAAGCATCACAATGCAAGCAATTTATGTTTGAGAGCAAAAACTACATGTAAGATAAGGGGAAATGAGATAGAATTAAAAGCAATCATAATAGAATGAAATAATTTTCATTACAATTTATTTCCCCCCAACATGGTATCAAAATCACATTTTAACTCCAAATAGACAACCACTAGGGGCTTATCTAGACATAATTAACGAACAGGAAAAACAAAGGAGAAGAAGGGGATAAGACACCATGGAGATCAATGTAGATCTTCCTTCTTCACCTCCTAGATGTTGTAGGGTGACCTCCTTCTACCAAGGTGGATGATGGGCATGGAAATGGAGGGGGTTATGGTAGAAAACCTAGAAAACTAGGTTTCTATGGTGGAAATGCGGTGGAAATGGTGGGTGGAGAGAATAAATGCAAAGGGATTGCAATGAATGCTCCAGAGTGGGTGGAGAGGAGTAATGGCAGCTAACCTAGTGTTGTGGCTTCCACCCATGTATATATAGGTGGTGGTGGAAGCACTTCGGTAAGTAGGGGCATTGTTGGAAAAATAGTGTAGAAAGTGGTAGGGTTTAGGTGGTAGCACGACTTTGCTGGGCAACACGACCGTGGTGGGTAGAGGTGGGAAAGGCCGTGGTTGTATGGAATGGTCGTTCCAAGAAAGTGGAAACATCACAGCTTGAAGTGGTGCAATGGATGTTGGTAGCACGACTGTGGTGGAGGCTAGTAAAATGGTCGTGTTGGGTAGCACGCCCGTGGTGGTGCAGTTGGAGGGAACTTGTTTCCTTTAGCATGCCCATTTTGTCTTTAGTTAGCATAGTTGTGCTGGGCAGCACAGCTGTTTTGGGGGCTTAATGGCACGACCATGTTGGGTAGCATGACCGTGGTGGCTGAGTTTATGAAGCTTACAAATCTTGGGATTTCCCTATAACTTGTGCATTAGCCAGCACGACCGTGCAGGGGTCTTCAGTAGCAAAAATAACTTCAATCTTCATTATCAATGGACTTCTTTACTTGATGTCAAGCCTTGGCCATTAGGGGTAGATTGAGGGAGCTTTGGAGCCTTCTTTGGACCCCTCCATTAGTGGAAGAACTCTAGAACTCCTTCCTTCTCTCTCATCCATCCAAAGCATGGTCCAAGTAGCTGAAAATTATGCAAAGAATATCCATAAGTGAATTTGACAATAAAATTCATATTGAGGAATTGAACTTGTATTCTACTATGTTTAGATGTGAATAAAGTACAAATTGGAACAAGATGGAGCCCTAAAATAGGGTTGCATCACCACCCCAAACTTAAAACATACTTTTCCTCAAGTATGCTCCAACTTAATCTCTCTCTTTAGTTTTCTCTCAATAAAAAAGAATGAAAAATGCATAGTAACATATTATTATTGACTAAATGGTCTTAAAAGTGACTAAGTGCATGTGTTCCACCTCTTGCCTCTCCTCTTTCACATACCAATCATGAAATTAGCACTGAGCATACAAACTTCAATTATAAAGCATAGAATACACAAGCTTTCCATATATCCTTCATATCATTCTGGGTAAATCATTTCATGTTGGCATTAATCAATGATGACTAGAGTGTTGTTTCACTTTCATGCATTCAATCTTACGCTTCAAACAACACCAAATGACCCAAACGGCTGTAAAAAGGGTAAAGCAAGCTAGATTTGATGTTTTCTAGCTCAATAGGTATGAAAATAAAAGAAAGGATTGCGGTAAAATTTTTGGAGTGCTTTTGCACATCATCTTTTCTTTATTTAGATGCTCTTAAACATGAGAATCTTTTTATTTATTTTTGCCTTTTCTTTTCTTCTTTTCTTTTCTTTTGCCCATGGTGTAGGTGGGGCATATGCTGGATAGAGTGAAGCGGGGAGATGTAGCCCAAACTTTTGGAGGTGGCCAAGGCTGAATATGTGCTCTAAGGCATCCTTTCATGAGGTGGAAGGGTATGAAGATGGTGAGAGAAGAGACATGTCAAAGGAGGGTCATTAGTTTAGTCCTCAACATAAGATTTAATGTATGAAAACTAATCCAACACTTCATCAAATGATATCACACCACATGATTGAACAATATGAGATTCACATTTACATCAAGTGATTATGTAGGCTCTATGTGTTTATAGCTTGCTCAATTCACAATTCAATCGAAACATTCACAAACTTGAGAGAAGTGGTGCACATATAAAAAGTCAACAATCAAGACCATATAGCAATAAAATCTAAGAAAATGACTTGCATTTTTCATAGACCAAAAAATTCATTTCAAATAGTGGAGATTAAGTCAAAACATGCTTTTAGGCAAGAACATTCAAGTTTGGGAAAAATTGGCCAAAATGGTGCCAATTTGCATTCAATCACATCTAAACCTAACTTTAGGGAAGTTAAGACATAAAGTAGAAAATCCTAGTTAAAACACACAAAAATTACCAAAATCTACATGAGAATACAATGCATGACATGAAAAGAAAAAAATTTGAAAAATTACTCAAAAATGCATGAAATTGAACTGAACATATGCATGGATGTAAACAAAAGGAAATCTATACTAAAAATAGAAATCAACAACTAAGTAGAGATCAGGTGAGACATACATCAACAAAATAAAGCTAAGAAAGAGGGCATACCTCCCTACCACCCCAAAATTTTGAATCATGTTGTCCTCAGCATGAAACTAAAGCATAGGAATGATAGGGTAGAAATCACTACTCTAGCAGTGTGGGGTCCTATGGTGGGCCTGAATGTGGAGGTGGGTGCTAGTAATAGTGGCCCTAGTAGTCTGCCTATGGAGGCGGGTATGTCTCCTGGTAGCTAGACAGTCCTCCCCAAAAATCCTCCCCCCCATTGGGGGTTCCTCTACACCTGCGCATGCTAGTACTGGTACATGTGGTTGACCTGATGATGCATCCATTACTTATCTAACCACATGGACTGATGTGTCTGTTGAATCGCCTACAATTGTGCATCAACGGATGACATGTCATACACATTTGTTGGAGGTGGTTGCACATCAAAATCCTTAAATCTTTGTCATGTGCAGTGTGGCTACTCAAGAAAGCACTACTGCTCTGGAACATTTGTCTCTCCTCCTTCTTTAGGTAAGTCCACATTTGGTGTTCTAAACCCCTCTCTTATATGCTCTTCCTCATACCGTGCTATCACCTCATAAAAGTTCTCTAGTGGCCCCACATCCATGAGTAGGGGGTGGTGTGGTATGGGAGCTCCAAGGTGATTCCAGGGTACCTACATTTACAACATAAAATATTTTTCTATCTCTTAGGGAGATCATTTGGGACCTAGCAAGATAGTTTAGATCAACATATTTGCTTCCTTATACCTTGGTAAGCCCATCTAGATTGTATCCCACTGCCTTTTCCATTGTGGTGATAATCCCTCCCATGATGAATGGATTTTTACTCTTAGAGGGGACTATATTCAAGTGGTCAATCACCATGGCTCCAATCTTTACAAATCTCTAACTTGCTACTGTGTCCGTCACATACAAAACTTTTTGTGAACAACAACCTTGATTGTTAGAATGGCCAAACAAGGTGTTTTCTAGGACCTTCTATAGGTATCTCATGAAGGGATCGTAAATCTTGTTGGTCTTGAATTTTCCTATAGAAAAAGTTGCTTAACCACTAATAGCCTTCCACATCTTTGAATAATCAGCTTTCCCATTCTTTTCAAGCCTCCCCTCATTGAAATTCTTTACCATTTCTAGATTGGGGGCAAAGATAGCATTGATTTGGAAAACATTAAACACATGTGTTGATCTATTCAACTTGAACCTGATGGCATCTTCACCTTGGTATTATACTTTTTCTAAAGTTGCAAAGAACTCATGTGTCAACTCCAAGTAATTTTCTACAACCTCATTTAAGATCTTAAAGAGCCCACATGATTTCATTTTGTCCTGATACACATAGTTGATCACTATAGCTTGCATGGTCGCCATACATGCATATCTAGTGGGAATCACCGTCCTTGTCAAGCACTTAGGGTGGAGGGGTCTTGAGATCACTTTTCTTGTTGTGCCTCTCCCATAAGCACTCTCCTCGGGTTGCTTCGCAACCCACTTCATCTTGTCCTCGTCTAGTTTGGACAAAAAGTCCACTGGCTCATCTTCCATCTCCTTGCTCTCTGTGTTATCTACCTCCTCCTCCTTGTATGTGTGTGACCCTAAACTTGTGTCCATGTTCAAGGGCACCATATGAATTGGTACATCTTCGACCTCTTCCTCAATCACCAATCAGTGCATAATGGGTTATTGCGTGACGTGTGGTTGTGTCGATGACGTGGAGTGTCTCACTAGAGTCAGGCATGGAGGTCTTGAATATGACGCTTCAGTAGCCTTCTTGGTTCTCCTCTCTCGGGTCGGTGCACCGACGTCCACCAAATTGATGATATTCTCCAACTCTTCTTCTTCCTCCTCCTCTTCTTCGTTGGGGTTGTTGTAGCTAGGATCCGACATGTGACCGTTGGAGGAGGAGTGGTGTCATGATGCACTCATCGATGTCGACCATCTGAATGATTGCTGAGATCAAATTTTATAGTGAGGATGTGGTGTGGGACTGTTGTGATACGTTGGAGGCCCACTTGGAGCATCTTTTTCCTCCGGTGAGGATGTCCATCATCTTCTATACCCCCTACCTGATTGCCTTGCCCATGCTCTTCATCTTTGCAATGATCTTTAGTGAAAAATGAGCAAGTACAACACTAAACATGCTTCCGGGCTGTAAGGGTAGATTCTCCTGGGAGATGGAGAAATAGATGGCAATGGTAGGTGAAAAATGAAGCTTGAGGTTTGAGAAGATGATTGGGGACCACGGGGAACTCAAATGTGGAGTTCAGGAGCAAGAGGAGGTGATTTGGGGTTGATTGGAACTCACCCTAGTCGCCACTCGTGCAGAACGGTCGTGCTCTGTCACAAAAATGAACTTTGGGTCGTGTTGGCTCAGGAAAAATTGAGCAACTTAAGTACTGAGCCTGGGCCAACATGGCCATCCTAGCCAGCACGGCCGTCCTGGCCAACACGACCATTCATGCGAGGTGCCAACACGTCCATGGTGGCTAGCATGGTCATGCTACCCGTGCCCAAAACTCAAAAATCCTTGTTGAATAGCACAAAGCCAGCACGGCTGTGTTGGGTCCTCCAAGTTCAAAACTCTTCAAAATTCATCAAATCATTCTATCATTCATTCTCCAATCATTTTAATTGACACACTTAATGTTATGTCAATCATTTTACACTAAAATCTGCCTCCTCTCTCAACTTTCACATGTCTCACCTGAAAAGTTTTCAAAACTAAAATAAAACTATTAAGAACAAGAGTGTGTGCATTCTTGGAATTGTGTGAAATCAAAGTAAAAGTATCAAAAAGAGACAGTTGGGGGAAAAAGATCCCAAACCTATGTGGGTTGCCTCCCACTAGTGCTAAATGTTACGCCTTCAGCTAGGCTAATTGATGCTTGACTTCAATCATCCTCATGGGATTCTCAAAGCATCTTTGACATAAATTTCTCTCTCATGTGCATTCAAGCACATCTCCTCATCAGTCTGATGTTCATCTACTAGTGTCACGATATCAAAACTGTGATTGTCTTTGTCCAGACCTACTTCTACAACGAATTTTATTCTTTGACCATTCACAATAAATTCTTTAGCTCCTTTCCCACAAATCAACACAGCTCCAGATGGATACACCTTTTTGATGAGATAAGGTCCTTCTCATCTTGAATGGAGTTTTTTGAGAAAGAACTTCATCCTTGAGTTATACAGCCATACCCATATTCCAGACTCAAAGTCTTTCTTCTTGATCATCTTATCATGTAGAATCTTTTTTCTTTCTTTGTAGCACTTAGACATTTGATAAGCTTCATGCCGCATCTCCTCTAACCCATTCAGCTAAAACTTTCTCTTCATCCTGGCATCAATGCTCACAATGCCTTATGTTGCATCTCAACCAGTAGATGGCAACTTTTTCCATACACAAGCTTAAACGATGTGGTGACAATTAGGGCTCTCTATGTAGTCCTATAAGCCCATAAAGCCTCATTGAGACGTAATGACCAAACCTTATGGTCTGGTCTCACCGTCTTCTCTAGGATGAGCTTTATCTCCCGATTGGCTAACTCAACTTAACCACTTGTTTTGGGGTGGTAAGGAGTATCCACACGATGATTAACTCCATGTTTCTCAAGCAGCCCTTCAAAAGTGTGATGGATGAAGTGACTTCCACCATCATTAATCATGGCTCTAGGAACACCAAACTGGTTGAAGATATGAGATTTCACAAAATCACACACCACTTTGTGATCATTTGTCTTTGTAGCAATAGCCTCAATCCACTTTGACACGTATCAACGACAACCAAAATATATCTGAAGGAGGGAGGAAAAGGACCCATGAAGTCAATCCCCCAAACATCAAACACCTCCACCATAAGAATGGGTGATAGAGGCATCATGTCCCTCTTTGAGATAGTGCCAGCCTTTTGGCACTTCAAATAGCACTTGCAAAATTCACGGGAGTATTTAAATAAGGAGGGCCAATAGAATCCACTTTGGAGAACCTTGGCAGGTGTGTGTTTCCCACCAAAATGGCCTCCACATACTCAGAAATGCCATATAGATATGATTTCTTGCTGCTCCATCTCCGGAACACATATATGAATAAGTTGGTCGGGGCAATTTTTGAAAAGATGATGATCATCCCAAACATAATTTTGGACCATAGAAAACAACCTTTTACTTTCCTCCCTTATCCATGTGCTTGGTATCCTTCCACTATCTAAGAAGTTATCTATGTGTTTATACCATGGCCTTTGAGTGGATGAGAGTAGGAAGAGCTGCTCATGCGGCATTGTTTCTTTAATTCATCTTGTATCATCAAAGGGTGCTTCAATTCGAGATAGATGGTTAGCGGTAGAATTTTCCACTCCCTTCTTGTCCACAATCTCAATATGAAACTCGTGAAGCAACAAGATCCAATGGATAAACCTTGGCTTTGAGTCTTTCTTTGCCATGAGATACTTTAATGCAGCATGGTCCATGTATATCACTACCTTGTTTTGCAAAAGATATGATCGAACCAAATCAAGAGCAAAGATAACTACAAGCAACTCTTTTTATATAGTTGTGTAGTTTCTTTGTGCGTCATCTAGAGTCTTGCTAGAATAATAGATGGTGTGTGAAATCCATCCAACTCTTTGTCCCATCACGGCCCCCACTGCTATGCGGATTCTTTAGTCATGATCTCAAACGGCAAAGAGAAGTCTGAGGCCTACATTATAGGAGCAAAAATGAGCTTTTCCTTCATGTGGTTGAAGGCTTCAACACACTTGTCATCAAAGTTAAATTCAACATCTTTTTCCAACAAATGATATAGAGGTCTTGATATTTTGCTAAAATCCTTAATGAAATGACAATAAAATCCTACATGTCCCAAGAAAGACCGGACATGTCTTATGGTAGAAGGAATGGTGAGAGTAGAAATGAGGCCCACCTTGGCCATATCAACCTCAATACCATCTTTTGAAATCTAGTGGCCTTGAACGATGCCTTCGGGTACCATGAAATGAATCTTTTCCCAAGATAGCACAAGGAGAACCTTGACGCATCTCTCAAGAACGGAAGCCAAGTAGAGCAAACACTCATCAAAGGTTTTACAAAAAACTGAGAAATCATCCATGAACACTTCAAGTGACGAATCAAGCATGTCAGCAAAGATTGAGGTCACACCTCTCTGAAAAGTGGAAGGGGAATTGCACAACCTAAATGGCATTCTCCGGTAAGAAAAAGTACCACTAGGGCATGTGAATTTTGTCTTTTTTTGGTCTGCGGGATGCACAACAATCTGGAAGTACTCAAAATATCCATCAAGAAAGTAATAGAAACTTTTCCATGTCAACCTCTCTAGAATTTGATCAAGAAATGGAAGAAGATTGTGGTCCTTCTTAGTCTTCTCATTGAGCTTTCGATAGTCTACACACATCCTCCATTTGGACTGTTCTCTAACAGGCATCATCTCACCATCAACATTCTTTACCATTGTAATCCCACCCTTATTTGATACAACTTGGATGGGACTCACCCATGTGCTATCAGAAATTGTATAAATAATCACATAATCTAACAATTTCACGACCTCTTGGGTCACAACTTCCTTCGACTTTTGGTTCAACCACCTTTGCATTTGGTGGGTTGGCCTTGCATCATCCTCCAAATAGATCCTATGCACAAAAATGGAGGGTTCAATACCTCTCAAATCAGCAATGGACCATCTAGTGGCATGAATGTTCTTCTTAAGGACCTTCATCAATGCTTCTTCTTGTTATGGAGAGAGAATGGAAGAAATGTTCACCGAGAGGGTGTCATTAGAGCCTAGAAAAGCATACTTCAATCCTTCTAGGAGTGACTTGAGTTTAAGAGTTGGAGATTCTTTCAGAGAGTTCTTTAATGGCTCAAAAATTCATGGGAGGTCCTTACTTGCAGCCACCAAGGCTATCCTGTTCACTTCATCCTCTTCATCATCATCATCGAGGAGCTCAACAACGGGCTCTAAACCTCTACCTTGAATGGAAGTATAAATCCACGTAGGTAGGCACTCCTCCACAATCTCATCAAGGCATTCAACAAGATAGAAATCTTCTACTGTGGCACATATCACCTCAGTTGTAGGTGAAGACTTGAAGATGTTCAACTGGATATTCATGTCTATGAATGTCACATACATGGTGTCGTGGATCACTGCATTAGTTGTAACCAAGAATGGCCTCCCCAAGATGATAGGTACTCTTCTTGTGTCTTTTTCCATATCTAGCATGATGAAGTCGGCGGGGAAGAATGCAAAAGTCTCATCATGAAGTCTAACTAGCACATCATCAACACACCCTCTAGTCGTCTTCATTGATTGGTCGGCCAACTACAAAGTGTAATGAGCTGGATGTAATTGTCCCATTTGGATCTTGGGAAACACGACATCAATTTCATGCTAGAACCCAAGTATAGAATAACTTGGTCTATATTTTGTGCTCCAATGTAACATAAAATGATGGGAGCACCAAGGTCTTTCCTCTTCCTCGGCATGGTGTGTTGTAGAATTGAGCTCACTTGCTCGATGAGCTTGACTGCCTTGGGCGTTCTCCCCATTGTTTTCTTTTTAAATGTGCACAAATATTTTAGAAACATAACATAGGAAGGGAGTCACTTTACCGCATCAAGAAAAGAAATGTTTATCTTCACTTGTTTGAAAGTTTCCATGATTTCTTCAATATGTTTCTTCTTTCTTCTCTCAACATAAGGCTCCTTAAGAGCATTAAGAAATTAGGGGAGTTGGGCTCCCAAACAGCTCAGATCAATAGAATCATCAACTAGAATTATGAGAATCACAATATCACTGCTCGATGTCACGGTATCAACTCTAGTTCCTATCACAATATCATTATTTTGGATCTCAGTATCAACTTGTCTGATCACAATATCACCTCTATCCTCACTGGATGCACTATCAACAATAGTATCACGAGGTTGTTCTAAAATCCGGCCACTCCTCAAAATCATCACCACCTTCACATGCTCATGGGTAGAGGAGGAGGAAGCTTGTGGATATGGTTGTGGCTGTTGAGGTGGTGGTGGTCTTTGGTGGGGTGAGTTGGGGTTTTGAAGGATGAACTGTGGTTGTGGTTGTTGTTGTGGTCATGGTTGTTGTAGATGGGGGTGATATTGTTGAGGGGGTTGTTGGTATGAGTGAGGTGGAGGTGGAGCATATTGATAGCTGCGGTGGTGGAGCATAGGGGTTTGGTGGTGCTTTATATGAAGATGGAGCATATGAACCTTGACCATTTCCCATCAAAGTGCCATCATTGTTTGGATTTGGCATGGGTTGGGATGGGAGTTTTCCTTCCTCCCTCCTAATAAGTGAAAGAGATATTTGGTCCAATATTTTCTCAAGATAGTTAATGGAATATCCATGAGAGGACACATCTTTCTTTACCTCATCCAAACTTCTCAATCTTCTAAGCACTTCATCTTCAAATTTCGAGCTATACCTTGGCCTTGGCTTCCCTTGTCCTTGACCATCCTCATTTTGTTGTTTCCATGAAAATTATGATGGTCTTTCAACTCAGGAGTGTAAGTGTTAGACATAGGACCTATGTTGTTTTGGTTGCCAAAAGAGTACAAAGCATGAACTTCCTCTTCTTCATCTTCAATTGCCATGATGGGTTGACTAGAAGAACCACCATCTTGGCTCTTCATCATATTCATCATGCCCGCCAACATCTTCATCATGTCGGGGTTGGTAGCGGTCTGGGATGGAGCTACAGGAGGAGGTGGAGGGATGTGGTTTCCGGCCACACTGCTCCCCTTTGGAATAAACCTGATGGAGAGAATTTTCAGTGAGGTGTTCAAACAATGTCCACGACTCCTCAGGTGGTTTTGCCATGAATGTTCCTCCACATGATGAGTTAACGTTGTTCTGGCTTAACTCTTCAAGCCCAGTGTAGAAAGCTCGGACCAGCTACCACAAGTTTACCTCGTGATGAGGGAAGTTTCAAAGGAGATTTTATAACCTTTCCCATGCATCATGGAAAGGTTCATTTTCCTTTATATAGAAGGCGGTGATACACCTTCACATTTGAGTCATCTTGGCAATTGGAAAGAAATTCTCGACAAACTCATTTTTGACCGCATTCCACGTCACCAACTCTGACATTAAAATGTACCATTCTTTGGCCTTTTCCTTTAGAGCGAAAGGGAAGAGTGTCCTCTAGATGGAATCATCAGTGGCAGTGGGTGTGCAGAAGGTGGAACAAGTCTCAAGTAAGGCATCGATATGATGGTAGGTATTTTCATTCTCCATCCCATAGTAGGTAGGGAGGTGTTGTGATAGAGTGAAACTTTGAGATTCTTAGTTTTTCAATTCAATAATTGGATCATGGATCAAAGATTGGAATGATCCATTTGTGTATGTATGTATGTACGATGATGATGATGTATACGTGGTAATAGTGTCATCCTAATTGGCTTTACATATTACAACGACTTAGTACCAAAAGTGTGTTTTGATCATATGGAGGTACTCCAATTGTTTTGACATAAGTGGAAGTCTTTTGATGTTAATATCAGGATAACCACCCTTGACTAGGTGTTGTTTTGAATGAAGTGATGGATCAGTCAAATAGTGGTAGCTTGGCACCAACTTTTAGTATAGTGTAGCATCAGTTATGATAAAGCCATGCTTGAAGTCTCACTAATCTATGATGTCCCTAGTGAGAGATATGGATGTTTGAATTTCGATTAAATGATGAATAATTGAGGTATGTGATGAACAAGTATAAAACCCATTAGCCTAAGTTGCCAGCATGTCTTTTGTCATGACTTGGTGAAGTGAGAGGGTGACATGGTTGTTTTCCTTATTAGGAAGTGCAGTCATACACAACCATCAGGTTACAGATCAGTAGCATGGATGTATTTTGGCTCTTGGATGGATACTTGAGAGGGTTGAGAAGTTATCCCCTACTCCAGTTCAAAGCCACAATGTGGGAGGCAGTTCAACCCTTGTTGGATCATGCTTACATGATCATCGATCGTGGGTGTAAGTCGGGAGTTCAACTTGATGAGTGGGTGGTTGTCTTAGCACGGAGAACTACAGACCGATCCATTACCTAGTTGTTCCAAGGAAAGACGAGAGAGATAGATACCACACCACCCATGGCTAGCACTACAGACTCACATCCCAGGAGCACAAAACATATGTGAAGGATCCAAAAGCAACCTCCATGTCGATGGTGCATAAGAGGGGTAGACAAATCTAGTGGCAGGCTTGAGGAGTAACAAATTCCAACCCCGCCCAAGCAGCAAGAATAAGAATGTGAGCGACCAAGAGGAGTGTAGTTGTGTGGCGGTGGCTGCTCCCAGGAGATGAGGCACCCCAGCGTCGACTGACCAGGTATAGATGTGAGGACAGAGGAGATGAGTTTCGAAGACCCAGATGTGGAGGAGAGCTAACGGTAGAAATCCTCTGGAGGCCGACAGTGGTGGAAAACATAGGAGGAGCTGTTGACGGCTATAGCTCTGGCGAGGAGGAGACCTTAGCATATATCTCACTAGGGATCTACCCAAAGGATAGAGACCTCTCGAGCCGATCATACATAGGAGTCGGTGAGAGACAGAAGGTGGAGAAGATGCATATGGTTGTATGAATTCATATTGAGGAGAGAATCAGTCACGCCAGCGGCTCAAGCGGATCACAGCAGTAGTGTGGGTGAAACAGTGAGATCCCAAAAATGGAGAAGCTAACCGTAGGGGTAGCACCCTAAATGGGGTTGAGAACCCATGAATGACACACGCAGGTGTCGAGCTCCAAGCGGCGGCAGCAGTCATGGACAAGTCTCGTTGTGGAAGCCAGATCACAAGAAAGGGGGTAGGTTCTCAAGTCAGTCGACCGATGAACCAAGGTAGCTCAATCCAAGACCAATCAGTCCAAGTCATGAACCAAGTGGACCATGCCTTGATCCACAACCCTATGGCCACGTGGCGACACACCATTCGTCCGAAAAAAGGTAAATGACCAGAAAATGCTCAATTCTTGGATAATTCATAGAAATTAAATCATTTATCTGAAAATTACAAATAAGGTACCAAAATTCTCAGAAAAATGCATAGAACAACATGGAACCATACTATCAGTCTTTTTATGCTTAAAATATAGTGATATCATGTATGAAATGTTACACTTGTTTTATGAGTAATAAATATCAAATGAAGACCTAAAATTATGAGAATGCATCAATAAATCTTAAATATGTTTTAGAATCCATGTGACATCAGATATGTTCATGCTATGACACATAATCATGTATTTTTCTTAGAATGACTATCTAGGGCTTATAACCCTAAATAAAATATAATTAATACAATAATGATCAATAAATGATGAAATTTGTAGAGTAAGCTCATATCAGTATATGGAACCTCAAATTTAATTATGAGATCACGATGATACACAAAATCCATCTTATATGAAGATGACCCTTAATACATGTTAATTAAACCCTAATTTAGGTTAATGTAAATAAGGGTGAATATGCGCACAAAAAAAGGAGATCGAACCTAATGTTCAGATACTGAACCATACTCTAGAAAATGGCATCAGTAAGATAAATCTAAGACAAGAATGCAAATAATGATGCATATATCATAATGAACTAAGATAAACCGTAATGGATATAACTAGGGTTGAGATGATGAGAACCTGATGGTGATATGTGATCTTGTCTTAACCAGGGGTTTGACCAAGGTTATAGTTGACATGAGGAATGTGGTATAGATTATCTCAGTTGAAGGTAAGCCATTACCTCTTACTTGGCTTATTATATAATATGCTTGTGTTATATGTGTAGTAAACACTTGTCACATGATATTGGATGAAATGATTGTTCTTTTGTATTCTCTTGATTGATTTTCCATACATATGGCTATGAACACATGAAACATTATATATCTGATCCATTATATGATAGCACTAAATCTCTTTAATAGAATAGTACATCGATGAAGATACTAAATCTCTTGGCAGAATAGTGCATTTATGAAAGTACTAAATCTCTTTGGCAGAATAGAACATGTGAGCACTAAATATCTTTGGTAGAATAGTGCATGTGGTTGATCAACTTTACATATAATGGAAAGTCATGCTAAAACACGTGTTCTCTTTTGTTAATAAACATATGTTTTCAAGTATATGCTTTTTGTTATATTTCTTTATAACTGCCAAGTATTAGTTTTATCTTATTGCCAAGATATGATGAGAGGTATATAAAAGACACATAGGCGTACTCAGTATGATATTCTTGAATATTGTGCTGACATGTACCACATGTAATCTTTTTTTAGGTTGTGAACATATGATCTTGAAGATATAGGATAGTTGTGAGTTGTATGGTGAGTTGATGTACAAGTGGACATGTTGTCTTAAGATCTTGTATTTTAATGGCAGTACATGTATATGTATAAGTTTGTTGTTCAATATGTAATATTAAATGATGTAACAATTCATGTTGTATTTATATGTGGAATTGTGTACATGTGTTGTATGGTTTTATTATTGTTCATGTACATGTGCTAATGATTGTTTCCTTCTAACTTCCTTTGATTTTCTTCTTCTTAGCCTAGTGTGTGGTGTTTAAATTGGGATTCTCGCTAAGGTGAAGGTTTCAATTTGGACGTCACACATCAGATTAAGTGTTAGAAAAATCAGGGACGTCACATGTGGTATCAAAGCATGAACAATAGCAAAGCCTGATATTTGCTCATTATGCAACTCAAAACTAAAGAACCTTGAACTTAATAATATTTAGGGTTAGATCAGTTGTATTTTAGAGACTAGATCTGACCTATCCTCTAGGTTAGCACCTAGATGTCAGAAAACTAAGTCTAGGTTGGTGCTTGTTGTATAGCAGATCCTTAGATGTCGTTCTTTCCTTATAATACAGTGGTATGGGACGTTGCATTATTTGGAAATGATGTACATCAAGGGAAGAGAAATCCTAGACATATAGTGTTGATTGTCTAGGGTAGCTACACTAGTCTACACCATGTTCTCACCCTTTTCACTAGTTTTCATGACATTGTACTCTCTACTATGTGCGGGACACTCGTTTCTGGATTTGGTTTCTGATTCCAATCAGATCGAACCTTGATAGTTTTCTCTGACGCTTGTTTTATCGGAGAAAAAATATATAATATTTTATTATATATGTAAGTATTAAAAAAAATGTGTCCCCATACATGTATGAGTTGGAGGTAGTCATGCAAACTAAGTGAAAGTGTATGACATCAGTTTAGAAGAGAGAGTAGTTCTAGATTAGATGTCTAGAGACTTGTTTGGAATATGTGATAGATGGAATAGATGGAATAAGATTAGATGACGATCTAAGATGTAAAGAAATGATATAAGTTAGATTACGTTGATATATGTTTGTCTTTTAGGGCTTAAATTTAGTTTAGAGGATGCAAGATGTATTTTGATGATGCAAGTAACTAGGCTTTTATGAGATAAGATATGTTAAGTTAAGACAAGGTTGTGAGTCAGCATGAGATTCAAGATCTTTTACAAAGGAGGACCTATAGTGTTAGGAAGAGTTTCAGGGTTAACTCCAGAGAATGTGAGACCCACAGGGAGAAGATCAGAGAACCTAAACTCCAAGATATAAGAATTATGAGAAATATGTGATATGACATATCCTAAACTAGACTACTTCTAACTGAATGAGTTGAGTTGCTCTATGTGTGATTCATATAGATCTGTTGAACCCTAGATGTCCATGAGAGGACCAAACCCTAGACTCAGAGAGAGGCTGGTTATATATGCATAAGTGAACATGAATATGAGAACCTACCATCTGGGTGAGGGAGAGAGAGCCACAAGACCTTGGAGGAGGCAAATGTGTAGTTTCTATTAAGCCTCATGCTTGGGTTGATGGTTTCCCACATAGGGATCTAGTGGTTTCATATATAAGAGAGTCTTGGGTAAGAATGTTAATGGGTAGAGACCTATGAAGAAGATGTCATAGCATGTTTTCATTTATTCTTATGTGGCTAGATCATGGAAAGCTATTACTAGTGCCAATGAGGTATACCTGTGAACCCTAGACTAAGAGAGGAAAGATAAAGTATATGCATATGAGATACTCATAGAATTGAGTTATCTTAGAGAGTCTGAGCATGTCACTACCCTCATGATATGGGTCAGGAGAACCTCAGTTGGACTAGATGAAGTTTTGATATATGTTTGACAAGCCAACTGTATAAGTTTGTTTATCACAATCATGACATAATATATGTAAGGATGTGATCTGATCTTGAGATTTGACATATGGATATGAGATGATGGAAACCTAGAGATTGCTTAATAGATATCAATGCATAAATATTTAACCATGTACATGATCTAGATGGATAAAGTGGGTTAATTATAGTTAACTCACTTCTAAGAGACATATGTTAATGTTGAACATGTTCTAACAAGTAGCTCAATAAAATGTTGATGACATCTTGATATAATGGATTAATTTTATTTAACAATTTTAGAACATGGTAATATGATGTGGGAACCCTAATGCATGGGTAAAGATAAGGATGCAACCCTAACATATGAGATATGTCATGACATAACTAGAATTTCTAAGTCATTGTTTCAATCTTTATGAAGGGTTGTTTCACCCTAGATGTTTTAAAACCTCCTTATAGTGGTTCAGATATGATTGAGGATCTTTGTTTTTGTATATGTAGCACATAGAGTAGTGTCCTACCTATAGATCAAGTTCCTTGAAGAAAGAGGATGGCTTAATTTTGAGGACAAAATTTTCTTTTAAGATGCATATGATGTGATGGACTGGGTTTTTATCTTAATTTTGAGGATGAAATTTCTTTTAAGGTGTGTAGGATGTGATAGAGTGAAACTTTGAGGTTCTCGGTTATTCAATTCAATAATTGGATCATGGATCAGAGTGGAATGATCCATTTGGGTATGTATGCATGTATGATGATGATGATGTATACGTGGTAATAGTGTCATGCTAATTAGTTTTACATATTATAATGGCTTAGTCCATGAAGTGTGTTTTGATCATATGAAGGTACTCCAATTGTTTTGACATAAGTGGAAGTCTTTTGATGTTAATGTCACGATAACCACCCTTAACTAGGTGTTGTTTTGAATGAAGTGATGGATCAATCAAATAGTGGTAGCTTGGCACCAAAACTTAGAATAGTGTAGCATGAGTTATGATAAAGACATGCTTGAAGTCTCACTAATCCATGATGTCCCTAGTGAGTGATATGGATGTTTGAATGTCAATTAAATGATGAATAATCGAGGTATGTGATGAACACGTATAAAACCCATTAGCCTAAGTTGTCAGCATGTCCCTTGTCACGTCTAGGTGAAGCGGGAGGGTGACGTGGTTGTTTTCCTTTTTAGGTAGTGTAGTCATACACATCCATCAGGTTACAGATCAGTAGCATGGAGGTATTTTGGCCCTTGGTTGGATACACGAGAGGCCCTTTCTTACATGATCATCGATCGTGGGTGTAAGATGGGAGTTCAATTGGATGAGTGGGTGGTTGTCTTAGCACGGAGAACTACAGACTGACCCATTACCTAGTTGTTCCAAGGAAGGACGAGAGAGACAAACACCACACCACCCATGGCTGGCGCTGCAAACTCACATTCCACGAGTGAAGAATAAAGGTGAAGGATCCAGAAGAAACCTCCATGTCGATGGTGCATAAGAGGGGCAGATGAATCTAGCGGAAGGCTTGAGGAGTAAACGATTGCAACCCCATCCAAGAAGTGGCCACGTGAATGTGAGCGGCCAAGAGGAGTGCAATTGTTTGGCGGTGGATGCTCCCAAGAGACGAGGCACCCCAGTGTCGACCGACCAGGTATAGACGTGAGGCCAAAGGTGATGAGTTCTGGAGACCCAGGTGTGGAGGAGAGCTGATGGAGGAAATCTTCTGGTGGATGGAAGTGATGGCAAACACAGGAGGAGTTGTTGATGGCTGCAACTCTAGCGAGGAGGAGACCTTGGCCTATATCTCTCCGGGGATCTACCCAGATGATGGAGACCTCTCGAGCTGATCGCACGGAGGAGCTGCTGAGAGCCAGAAGGTAGATAAGATGCATATTGTTGTACACATTCTTGTTGAGGAGAGAATCAGTCGTGGCGCAGGCTCAAGCGGATCGAAGCAGTGGTGTAGGCACAACAATGAGATCATGCGGATGAAGAATCTAACCCTCACTACAGCACCCTGAACGGGGTTCAGAACCCTTGGACGACACACGCAGGCGTCTGGCTCCGAGCGGCGGCGGCAATCCCGGATAAGTCTCGCTATGGATGCCAGATCGTGAGAAATGGGGCAGACACTCAAGTTAGTCGACTGATGAACCAGGCTAGCTCAATCCATGACCAATCGGTCCAAGTCCTGAACTGGGTGGCCCAGGCCTTGAGCCGCGACCCTATGGCCATGTGGTGACATGCCATTCATCCAAAAAAAAGGTAAATGATCAAAAAATGCTCAGTTTTTGGATAATTTATAGAAATTAACTCTTTTATCTGAAAATCACAAATAAGGTACCAAAATTCTCAGAAAAATGCATAGAACAAGATGGAACCATAATATCAATATTTTTATTCTTAAAATATAGTGATATCATGTATGATATGTTACACTTGTTTTACGAGTAATAAATATCAAATGAAGACCTAAGATTATGAGAATGCATCAATAACTCTTAAATATGTTTTAGAATCCATGTGACATCATATATGATCATGTTATGACGCATAATCATGTATTTTGCTTAGAATCTCTATCTAGGGCTTATAACCCTAAATAAAATGCAATTAATACAGTGATGATTGACGTGTATTTTACTACGCGCTAAAAATGCAAGTATACGCGTCGAGTAATATAGGCCTTTGTGAGGCCCGAGTCGAACACAGGGATACGTGAATTATTGGAGACTCCTACTAACTAATTGCGATCAGCTAGGCCGGATAACAAAGTTGGGTTTGTTGTCGAAATTAAAAGAAAATAAAAATAAAACAAAGAAAACAATCGATTAAAGGTTAATTCAATCAATTCAAAAGGGTATCTTTAGGATTGCGGTTTCATCGCGGGTCAACATCGTATTAGGTTTTATATAATTCCTCACTCTTCTCTCTCTATCCGGGTAGTGTCCTGAAAACAGAATTACCCACTGTCGTGGTGTAATTAACTACTTAGGTTTAGGTTGATTCCACTGTCGTAGTAATCATTCCCCTAAACTAAGCGCATTACGAACGATCTCTCAGTTTCCACCATTAATTTTACACCTCCTTTGTCAAGGGATTTATCGATTAATGAAGGTTTCGTCTCTTTTCAACCGTGAATCCTTCTGTCGAAGTGATTAAGGGCATTAGGTTATTATTATGGTGATCAAGCATAACAATATATATGGAGAAAACGAAACTATACCACGGATTTAAGAGAGAAAATATGAATTATTAATATAAAATTGTCATACAATGCATTCCCGGGCTACTCCCGGTCCTAAAGACGGAGGGGATTAGCCTCGCATGTTCATCTCGCACAAATACATGGTAGAAATAGGGGAAATCATAAGAAAAATGTGAAATAAATGAGAAAACCCCTGAACGGAGAAGAACCGGTGGATCCTTTGCGTAGAACACGAGCTTTCCCGCCTCTCGGTGGTGAAATCCATCTTCGGCAGCGTCCGGATCGACAGGGATGAGCTTCTGGCCTCCGTTCTCCTTTCTCTCCTTCCTCAACACTTGTGCAATACGAAAATGAGATCCTCCTCTCATGTGGGCGACCGTCATTAGGTATAAGTCCCTAATTAGGTTGTCATTTTACTCCAGCCGTCCGATTGAGTTTGAAATGAATCCAACGCATATCTGTCGGCGTCGATACCATCGACGCGTGTCGATGGTATTGACCCGGTGTATTAGCGGCAGCCTTCTTTTCTTTTCGTCCGAGTGCCTGTGGTCATCTCGATACCATCGACTTGAGTGTCGATGGTATCGACAGCTTCCTCGCCAGCAACCTGAAGGGATCTCGATACCATCGACTTGGGTGTCGATGGTATCGACTTTGTGCTGCTCCTCTCGGCTGGCAACCTGTGGCCTGGTCGATGGTATCGACTTCCGTTGATGGTATCGACGGAAGCAAATACTTGTTTTTCCTGAAAATTAAAGACCAAATCAAATAAATCCACACCAATTATGATAATGTGATATATAATGCTCAAAATGATAAAACAAAGGGGATTTGATATAAAATGATGGCAAAGACCAAATTATGCGAATTATGCAATATTAACCATAAAAATGACCAATAAGAGAACAAAACACATATGAAAAAGGTCTATAAATGCGACTCAAAATCATCGCATCAAACTCCCCTAAGCTTAAACATTGCTCGCCCTCGAGCAACTAATCCTTAGAATAGAATTGTAGATGTCAACTGAAAAACAACACACCAACCCAACATCCCATGTGACTCCCACTGAACGTTCTCAAACCGGCCTTCTCTAACCACAGAACAGTAATTACCCTAAAGGCGACAATAATCATCAATAAAAGAAATTATCCTCCAAACATATGAACACTATCACATGAGGCAGTTAACATAATAAAATTCGCGGATTCAGCATTGGTGCATCTTGTGATCACCTATACTACGTTGCTCGCCCTAACTACCATCTACATGGAAGCAGTTCTCCTGATAAACATTAGTGAGGAGAAATTCACAGTGGCCTACCAATCCGAGAAATGGGTGGATGGAAATGGGTGGTTCATGGAAGAACTTGAAAGTATCGTACAATTTCAACATGCATAATACAAAAATGTCCTATATGATGCAAATGCACATTAAAAATGCCCTAATGCCTAAAATTGGGTGGAATGATGCATGCACTAACCGTCCACCTCAAAGTGAGATGGAAATCTAGTCAAGCTACATCATGTACTCAACTTTCCTTTAATGCAAGTGACATCATGTTCCTTTCTCCCTCTTATTTCACCTTCTTCTAAATTTTTTTCTCTTTTTTTTCGTTTCTTCCTTTTTTTATATATATTGCAGATTTTTTAGAATTTTTTCTTTCTTTAGCCCACATATCCATAATTGCTTAAGGACAAGTTTATTGGGCTATTTTCTTCATGCTCAGAAATTTTTGCAAATTTAGAAGGTATGGAACAGTTTAATTCACCTTTGAGGAAAAATTGAGATACATGGTGTGCTTTATGCATGAAAATTATGAGTGCAACTACATGGCATGCACCTAAAGGTAATGTGCATGAATCCCTATATTTTTTCTTTTTATGCAAAAGTATGCAAAAATATAAATGTGAGTCCTATCTAAATGCTATGCACACAAGAAGGAATTAAAACTGCACTTTACTTCCAATTCTTAGGTGGATTATGGAAAAATGAAGTGGAATGATCACAAGATTAGATGATTGAACCTTAGAAAGGTATTATGTGTCCCTCCTTACTGACCTGTGTAGTAGTTTAGAGGGTTCTCTCTCTTACATCCAATTAAAGTCTCATTACCATTTGGTTAGGTTAGGCTCAAACAACCATTACTGTCCACTTTCATGAGTCAATAGGAGTATAGGTGTGAAATGTTGTTTTAAAGTTGACATAATCAATCATTTTCGTAGGATGTGTTCCCCAAGGTCAACCAAAGCAAGCTATCCAAAGACACAAAATTTTTTTAAATTTCCCTTAAATTTCCCATGAACAAACAGCAAGATGACAAACTCTTACGACATCCACAGTTACACTAGATAGCACGTGGATCCTACAAAAACTAAAGATGCAAGAAACAAATAAAAATGCTAAAGACTAAAAACAATAAAAGAAAAGATAGAGTTGTTCCAACTACCCCCCTAAGCTTGAATTTGACTATGTCCTCATAGTCAAAAACAAACTTAAGATTGGAACAGAGATACCCGATCATTCTTCTGGAGGCAGATGTGGATACTGTGGGGCCGTAGGATCCCAAGAAGGATACTCCCCCTCGTGAGTATCGATAGCTGACGTGTGTTGGATCATGAAACCCGGATTACTGACCTGTCGATACCATCGACACAAGTCGATAGTATCGACGCAGCACCCGGATCGTTGACGTGGACTTCACGATCGCCGTGGATGTCTTAGCGCGGATCGGTGACATGGATGGTCGATACCATCGATGTGAGTCGATGGTATCGACTTGGCTTCATTGCGACACCGCCACTTTTTCACTTCAACATGTGACCATGTCGATACCATCGACGAGGCCGTCGATGGTATCGAGTTGACTGAGACAAATTCGCTCTGAACCTCTCCAGAGATCTCGATGGTATCAATTGCTGTGTCGATACTATCGACTTTTGTTGGGCGACTTGCATGTAGGTATGTCGATACCCCATCGACGAGACCGTCGATAGTATCGACCCAGAACGAACCTTGCAGTTGTTAACCTGAACCTATGTCGATACCATCGACCAGTGTGTCGATGGTATCGACTCTGCCTCAACCTGCACAATGAACAAACGGATCAAGGTATCTTCTTTACACTACAATTTAAATGAAATGAAAGCAATCTATGATTAGAATTAAACTATCCTAATGTACCGATGGTTGGGTTGCCTCCCAACAAGCGCCCTTATTTAACGTCTTAGGCTAGACAGTTTGAGCTTATCATCTTTTCACAATGGAGACTGCGCTTAGAGGATCATGCGGTAATTTGAATTCGACTCGATCTCCTCCAATTCCCAAGGACAAGGTACCTCTCCCTATAGCAGTCACGACATCCGCCGTTGCTTGAAAATGTCTTCCAAGAAGAATTTCACAGCTTTGGAGCGGTGGCATATCCATAACGACAAAGTCCACCGGAAATATGAATCTATCCACTTTGACGAGAACATCTTCACATACTCCATAGGGTCTCACGATAGACCCATCCGCCAATTCAATTGTCGCGGCCAACTTTTTTATCTCTTTCAACCCTAACTTTTGAAATGTCACCAAAGGCATGAGATTTATGCTAGCGCCAGAATCACATTGTGCTTTAGGAAAATGTCGACCACCTATTGAGCACGAAATGTAAAAACCTCCTGGGTCCTTTCTCTTCTTTGGCAAACTCCCGCGAATCATAGAACTCACCGTCTCATTCATCCAACAAATATCATCGTCTTTTATCCGCCTCTTCTTATTGATGATTTCCTTGATGAACCTCCCATAGGCAGGTACTTTCTCGATCATCTCCACTAATGGAATATTGATGTGGAGTTTTCAGAATATTTCCAGAAATTTCTTAAAGTGACGATGCTCTTTCTTTGACATAGAATTGTCCAAATTTGAAGCATCTGCTGCATCAACACGCCTGTGAGGTGGCACATATGAGCTTTTTGGGGGCACCTCCCCTAAGCTTGCTTCAATCACTCCCTCCGACGTGGGCTTTGGCGAGACATCCTCAATGGTAGCAGCTTGTTGTGATTTCTCTCTCACATTCGCTGTCTCCGCACGTGCACAAACAACCTGCAATCCTTCTTCCTGCCTAGATGGAGATACAATATTCACAACTCTTTGTGATTTTCTGAAGAAAGGGTTTCTGCCCGGCAATCCATAGTAAGTGCGTGGATATGGTATCGCCGGTGTTGCATTCGTATTAAAAGTCATTTTTCTTTCTTCTACAGCTTCTTGCACCTGAAATTCCTCCTCATTGCTTACCACAGACATGTACTTGACCTGATGGTGTGCTTGGGCCACGTTCGCATTCTCGGCTGGTTTTTGTTGATTGGCGTGCTTGATGGCCGCCACTTCACTTGAAATATGTGCCACGGTGGTCTCTAATGCCCGCATTTGTGCTCCATGGCTTTGCAGCGTCTGTCCAAACTTGGTTAGAATATCACCTTGAGATTGCAATTGCTTACCAAACATGGCCATCATCTCTTGGTTCTGCTGTACCATTTGACTCAGTAGTTCCGTGTTCTTATCCTCGGCTCTCTGTTGTGTCTTGGCATCCGGATCCTGCAGAAAATTATTCGGATCCTTCCATGAGAACTTTTTATCCTTCCTCCATGCATAGTCATTGTTTCTATAACCCTGTTGTTGCATGAATTTTACTTGGGCCTCCTCATCTTCAGATGCATCTTCCTTAGTTAGCAGCTTCTTGGCTAGAAGATCTAACTTATCGTTCAGCTCCCTAACTATTCTGGATTCGCCAGCAGCCTTGACCTATTCCACGGCACCTCTATCACCCCATGACTGTTTCCTAGCCATTTCTTTAATATCTCCCAACATCTGGTAGCTGTATTATTCAGAAAAAATCTGGATCCGGCTGAATCAAGGTTACTTCTATCGTGCTCGGAGAGAGCAAAATAAAAGATTTTCACTTGTGTTTCCCTGTCCAGCCCATGATGTGGGCACCTCCTCATCATAACTTGGAATCACTCCCAGGTCTCGGAATATGTTTCACCCGCCTGTTGAGTGAAATTGTGAATCTTCCTAATCATGTCGTTAGTCTTCTCAGGATGGAAGAACCTCTCAAAGAAAACTTCCACCATATGATCCCAAGACTCAATGAACTCATCGTCTAGGTTGTGTAGCCACTCTCTTGCTGCTCCTGCCAAGGAACTTGGAACAACTTGAGGTACAACGCATCTTGTGGGAACCTGTCTGTCTTTACCATGTCACAGTTTTCTACGAACAGGCTGATGGGTGCCACATGATCCTCATTCTTCAACCCATGAAACGCATTTGATTTTACCAAATTAATAAATGCTGGATCGATCTTATATGTCGGTATATCGATCCCCTTTTTCTTTATAGGCCCCTTTGAAGCTGATGAAGAAGAAGCTTTGATCTTCTCCCATATGGTCTGTGGCTCGGCCATGTCTTCTACTTCAGATTCACAATTTATTTCTTCTTGGTGCTCTTGCTCGTAGTGTTCCTCGTCTTCGGGTCCCGGAGGTGGAACCTAGGGTGTGCGATGAGCGTAGTCCGTACTACGTGTATGCACCATGCAAAGTACCTGAAATGAGAAAATTGGGGTTCAGTACTATGCTTGAATGAGTATAACAATTATAGAGAAATGTACAAATATTTGAAGTTGTTTTAAAATAAAAAAAAGTGGCCTAGAGTGGCCGCTTGTAGCACTCGAAGTGCCAACAATTCCGCCGTATCCCCGGAAACGGCGCCAAAAACTTGACGTGTATTTTACTACGCGCTAAAAACGCAAGTATACGCATCGAGTAATATAGGCCTTTGTGAGGCCCGAGTCGAACACAGGGATACGTGTATTATTGGAGACTCCTACTAACTAATTGCGATCCGCTAGGCCGAATAACAAAGTTGGGTTTGTTTTCGAAATTAAAAGTAAATAAAAATAAAACAAAGAAAACAATCGATTAAAGGTTAATTCAATCAATTCAAAAGGGTATCTTTAGGATTGCGGTTTCACCGCGGGTCAACATCGTATTAGGTTTTATATAATTCCTCACTCTTCTCTCTCTATCCGGGTAGTGTCCTGAAAATAGAATTACCCACTGTCGTGGTGTAATTCACTACTTAGGTTTAGGTTGATTCCACCGTCGTAGTAATCATTCCCCTAAACTAAGCGCATTACGAACGATCTCTCAGTTTCCACCATTAATTTTACACCTCATTTGTCAAGGGATTTATCGATTAATGAAGGTTTCGTCTCTTTTCAACCGTTAATCCTTCTGTTGAAGTGATTAAGGGCATTAGGTTATTATTATGGTGATCAGGCATAACAATATATATGGAGAAAACAAAACTAAACCACGGATTTAAGAGAGAAAATATGAATTATTAATGTAAAATTGTCATACAATGCATTCCCGGGCTACTCCCGGTCCTAAAGACGGAGGGGATTAGCCTCGCATGTTCATCTCGCACAAATACATGGTAGAAATAGGGGAAATCATAAGAAAAACATGAAATAAATGAGAAAACCCCTGAACGGAGAAGAACCGGTGGGTCCTTTGCGTAGAACACGAGCTTTCCTGCCTCTCGATGGTGAAATCCATCTTCGGCAGCGTCTGGATCGACAACGATGAGCTTCTGGCCTCCGTTCTCCTTTCTCTCCTTCCTCGGCACTTGTGCAATACGAAAATGAGATCCTCCTCTCATGTGGGCGGCCGTCATTAGGTATAAGTCCCTAATTAGGTCGTCATTTTACTCCAGCCGTCCGATTGAGATTGAAATGAATCCAACGCATATCTGCCGGCGTCGATACCATCGATGCGGGTCGATGGTATCGACCCGGTGTATTAGCGGCAGCCTTCTTTTCTTTTCGTCCGAGTGCCTGTGGTCATCTCGATACCATCGACTTGGGTGTCGATGGTATCGACAGCTTCCTCGCCAGCAACCTGAAGGGATCTCGATACCATCGACATGGGTGTCGATGGTATCGACTCTGTGTTGCTCCTCTCGGCTGGCAACCTGTGGCCTGGTCGATGGTATCGACGGAAGCAAATACTTGTTTTTCCTTAAAATTAAAGACCAGATCAAATAAATCCACACCAATTATGATAATGTGATAAATAATGCTCAAAATGATAAAACAAAGGGGATTTGACATAAAATGATGGCAAAGACCAAATTATGCGAATTATGCAATATTAACCATAAAAATGACCAATAAGAGCACAAAACACATATGAAAAAGGTCTATAAATGTGACTCAAAATCATCGCATCAATGATCAATAAATAATAAAGTTTGCAGAGTAAGCTCATATCAGTGTATGGAACCTCAGATTTAATTATGAGATCATGATGATACACAAAATCCATCTTATATGAAGATGGCCCTTAATACATATTATGAAACCCTAATTTATGTTAATGTAAATAAACTAAGGTTAATATGTGCACAAAAAAGGATATGGAACCTAATGTTCAGATAATGAATCATATTCTGGAAAATGACATCAATAAGATAAATCTAAGACAAAAATGCAAATAACGATGCGCCTATCCTAATGAACTAAGCTAAACCCTGATGGGTATAACTAGGGTTAAGATGATGAGAACTTGATGGTGATATGTGATCTTGTCTTAACCAGGGGTTTGAACAAGGTTATAGTTGACATCAGGAATGTGGTATAGATTATCTCGGTTGAAGGTACACCATTACCTTTTACTTGGCTTATTATACAATATGCTTGTGTTATATGTGTAGTAAATACTTGGAATATGATATTGGATGAAATGATTGTTCTTTTATATTTTCTTGATTGATTTTCCATACATATGGCTATGAACTCATGAAACATAATATATCTTATCCATTATATGATAGCACTAAATCTCT
The DNA here is from genome assembly GCA_963693085.1 of Alisma plantago-aquatica. NCBI lineage: Eukaryota > Viridiplantae > Streptophyta > Magnoliopsida > Alismatales > Alismataceae > Alisma > Alisma plantago-aquatica. The sequence continues at coordinate 1,168,912,743 of OY856413.1, read as the reverse complement.
TTGGTAGAATAGTGCATTGATGAAAGTACCAAATCTCTTTGGAAGAATATTGCATTTATGAAAGTACTAAATCTCTTTGGCAGAATAGTACATGTGAGCACTAAATCCCTTTGGAAGAATAGTGCATGTGGTTGATCAACTTTACATATAATGGAATGTCATGCTAAAACATGTGTTCTCTTTTGTTAATAAACATCTTTGCTCAAGTATATGCTTTTTGTTATATTTCTTTATTACTAACAAGTATTAGTTTTATCTTATTGCCAAGATATGATGAGAGGTATATAAAAGACACGTAGGCGTACTCAGTATGATATTCTTGAATATTGTGCAGACGTGTACCACATGTAATCTTTTGTTTAGGTTGTGAACATATGATCTTGAATATCCAATGTAGTTGTGAGTTTTATGGCGAGTTGATGTACAGGTGGACCTGTTGTCTTAAGGTCATGTAGTTTAGTGATAGTACATGTATATGTATAAGTTTGTTGTTCAATATGTAATATCAAATGTTGTAAAAATTCATGTTGTAATTATATGTTGAATGGTGAACATGTGTTATATGGTTTATTATTCTTCATGTGCATGTGATACTGATCATTTCCTTCTGACTTCCTCTGATTTTCTTCTTCTTAGCCTAGTGTGTGGTGTTTAAATTTGGATTCTCATTGAGGTGAAGGTTTCAATTTGGATGTCACACATCATATTAGGTTTTACAAAATCTGGGGATGTCACAGGAGTCTAAGAAGTACGGGTGGAATGAAGAATTGTTGACTCGGCACTTGGTCAACAAGGGTGGCAATGGGAGAATTGTAGTTTCCCAGGGTGAAATACTCATGGAGGGGGTGGTTGGGCTGCGGTTGGGAATTTCCATGAGATATTTCAACTTCGTGGTCACCCATCTCAGTTTCTCAGTGTTGGTTGTGTCAGCTTTGGTGTCTCCTCCTACCTAATTTGGGGTCGTACAACACCAATTATGTATAAGTAGAATGCGTCAAACGCATGCACACATGTCACGTATACAATACACCAACAAGCAACAGAATCAAGTTAGCATGACAATATGCAAAATTGAACAAAGAATAAAGAATACCAATGATGAGGGTAGTAGGTAAGGCTAAGCTACACTAACTAGCTATACCAAGGGCCTCTATCCCCAGTTACGGTGCTAGAAAGCTTAGTGTAGTTTTTGCACATGCTTGTGGTCTTTCGATATTTATAGGTTTCCCCAAACTAGGTTCACTCACAATAGTAAAATATGCTCCCGCAAACACATGTGCTCATGTTACAACATAGATGAGAGGCAAGCAAAGGGGGTACAACCATAGGGATAGAGGGGTACTAGAGTTTTGTTAGTGTTGGCTACATTCCTAAAGTGGAGACTAGGGTTGAAGGATTTAAAAGGGGTTTTGGTTTGATTACACTAAGCAAGCAAGCAACTAAAGCCAATACACAATCTAGATTACCAAAAACTAGATTATCCTAGGCAAGTTAGGTCTAAGAAACTACATTAATCAGTCAACTAAACAAGAGCAAGATGATCTACACAACTCTAGAAAGGAAATTAGCAATTAAGAATTAAGTTAAACACTACAGCAAGAAAGGATCTAGGTCAAACCTAATTAATAAGGCTAAGTAATTAACTAGAGTGAACACAGACAATTAAGTTAAACTAGCAATTAACAAACAAGGAGGCTAAGGTGGGTTTCAAGCAATGGATTGGGTAGGTGGGCTGTTTGGGAATGTGATTTGATATTAGTTGGGGGTGTCAACATGGCAAGCAATTATAACAATTTAATCTAGATTACCAAACCAAACAACAAGGCAAGTTCTATAAGAATGAACCCTATACTACTAGTCGGAGAACTAGGGTTAGGTGTAATTCTAGTAGGACTTGCCAAGTCTAGCTTTCTAGGGTAAGTGGTATTAGGGAAATTGAGAACCAAGGGTAGGAATGGGAGTAGAGATGATGGTTTTTTACTTCATGTTACATGCCATCTAGCCTTAAGAAGCTCTAGGCAATTGCACTAATCACACTTACACTAGCTACTTAGATCTCACACTCACTTGAAGAAGAAGGGATATGTATGTAGGAACAAAGGGTGTTACCTAGGGATCCACTAGTTGGACCTAGGAGCCATTCCTAAGATTTCTCGATACATTCCAATTCCTCGTAGAAGCTAAGTGTCATCAAGCATCACAAAGTAAGCAATTTATGTTTAAGAGCAAAAGCCACATGCAAGATAATGGGAAATGAGATAGAAGAAAAGGAAATCATCATAGAATTAAATTATGTTGATTACTAGTTATTTTCCCCCAACATGGTATCAAAGTCACATTTTAACCCCAAATAGCCCACCGCTAGGGGCTTATCTATATCAAAGAAAAGGCAAAACAAAGGAGAAGAAGGGGATAGGACTCAATGGAGCTCGAAGTAGATCTTCCTTATTCACCTCCTAGCTGTTGTAGGGTGACCTCCTTCTTCCAAGGTGGATGATGGACATGGAAATGGAGGGGGTTATGGTATAAAACCAAGAAAACTAGGTTTCTATGGTGGAAATGAGGTGGAAATAGTGAGTGGAGAGCATAAATGGAAAGGGATTGCAATGACTGCTCAAGAGTGGGTGGAGAGGAATAATGGAAGCTAACCTAGTGTTGTGGCCACCACCCATGTATATATAGGTGGTGGTAGAAGAACTTGGGTAAGTAGGCGCATTGACGGAAAAATAGTGCAAAAAATGGTAGGGTTTAGGAGGTAGCATGGCCGTGCTGGGTAGAGGTGGGAATGGATGTGGTGGTTTGGAACGGTCGTTCCAAGAAAGTGGAAAAATAATAGGTTGAAGTGGCGAAATGAAGGTTGGTAGCATGGTCGTATTGTGAAGCACAGCCGTGGTGGAGGCTAGGTAGAATGATCATGATGGGTAGCACAGACGTGGTTGTGGAGTTAGAGGGGAGGTTGTTCCCCTTAGCACACCCTTTTGTCTTTAGTTAGCACAACCATTTTGGGGGCTTCATGGCACGGTCGTGCTGGGTAGCACGGTCATGGTGGTTGAGTTGTTGTAGCTTGCAAATCTTAGGATTTCCCTATAACTTATGCATTAGCTAGAACAGTCGTTCCTTGGTACCACAACTGTGCTGGGGTCTTGAGTAGCAAAAATAACTTTAATCTTCATGATCAATGGACTTATTTGCTTGCTGTCAAACCTTGGCCATTAAGGGTAGGTTGAGCGAGCTTTGGGGCCTTCTTTGGACTCTCCATGAGTGGAGGAACCCTATGAATCCCTCCTTCTCCCTCATCCATCCAAAGCATGGTCTAAGTACATGAAAATTATGAAAAGAACATCCACAAGTTCATTTGACAATAATATTCATATTAGGGAATTTAACTTGCACTCTACTTTGTTTAGATGTGAATAAAGTACAAAATGGCACAATATGGAGCCCTAAAATAGGACTGGATCAATACTCATTAAGTTGAATGAGCTCAGAGAGGCTGAGCATGACCCTACCATTATGATAAGGGTTAGGAGAACCTTAATTGAACTAGATAATGATTTTATTTATGTTTGACAGACCATTCATATAAGTTTGTTTAGAACAACCATGATATAATAATATGTAAGGGTGTGATCTGATCTTGAGATTTAATATATGGATATGAGATGATGGAAAACCTAGTGATGGTTTTATATAACTCTATGTATAAATGGTAAACTGTATACATGAATAATGATGATAATGTGATATAGTTGGTCAATCAAGTGATGAAGTCACTAACAATGTTTGTAGCCAAATATGAAAGTGATGTGAATCATATTAATGGCATATGTCATACCAGGTGTTAATATTAGTGCATAATGAATGTGTTGAATATGTTGTAACAAAAAACATAATATATTGATGATGGCACCTTGTTGTAATCTATATGATAAATTCATTGATGAAATTATTAATTCTTGTATAAATTAAGGATGTAAATCCTAAAATATGAAATATGTGGTGACATAATCTAAGATTCTAAATGCAAAACCCTTGTTTCAACCTTATATGAAGCAAGTGCTTCACCGTAGATGTTTTTGAAATCTCTTAGGATTGATATACAAATAGTCCTAGAGCTTTTGTTTGTGGGAATGTTGCACCTAGACCGGTTCCCTACATGTGATTGAAGATCTTTTGTTTTGTCTCTTGAAATAAGAGAAAGGCTTAATTTTGAGTATGAAATTCCTTTTAAGATGTATATGATGTGATAGACTTGATTTTTGGCTTTAATTTAAGGACAAAATTTCTATTAAGGTGTGTAGGATGTGATGGAGTGAACTCTTGGAGTATTTGAATACTTAATGAGATAAATTGATCCATGTGTTTGAGTTATTTGACAGTTCCAAATATATTGACTGAAAGTTGATCTTTGACACAAATTTGAGTGCGAGTGTAGCTTGACTTGTGATAAACCTATTCTTAAAATTTTAGGACAACTAGATAGTCCTAGAAGACGTTATATAGGTTTGAAAATGATGTAATAAGGTGTATAATCATGTATCATAGGAAGAGATTCATGTATATTATCTTAGGATTTGATCTTACCCATGTCATTTTGTAGCTAGTTTATATTCGAGGATAGTAGATCAATAGAAGTGCCAAAACCGATATCCAAGGGCCATGTCACACAATCTTGAGAAGCCACAGATTGGCATGTAGCTAGTTTCAAACTGGGCAGTAGATGATGGATCTATGGAAGTTTCTTGTCACCAACCTCCCAACGATTTTGGCTGAGACATGGGATGATCGTGTCCCAAGATCGATGCCATGATCTCTGAATATGTGCACCACTAAGAGAATTTCAGTCCTCAGTACTCCTCGCCTCACCAAAATGGTCAGTATGACCCCTCAGCCGTATCTTTAGAAGACCAGAGTAAGAGAATGAGACCCTCTAGACTATGGTCTCTCGATTGCTAGTAGCAGAAGAAACTGAGAGGTAGAAGAATGTTGAATAGGAGGTATGAGGGGGAGACTTCACTAGTGAAATGTTCGTTCATGACAGTAAGTACCACCAACATCCATCCTCTTGAGTCATAGTGATATGTTGGGTCAGCGGATGCAAGTTTCTTGTGGAAGAGACCTTGAGTTTGGAAGCCAGGTGTATTTTCTCCCACTCTGATTGGATGATACGAACGTGTTTAGGGAGGTGTTATAGATCTTCTTGAGTCTCCGGACTTGATCTAGTAGTAGTCGATGATGTTACCCCTTTTCTACTGTCGTAGCAGAGAGCCATGAGTGGCGAGCTCATAGAAGTGAGGTTTGAAAGTCGTGTACATGTTCCTGAAATGCTGAGAATGACCGCAAGGGGCTAGGGAACCTCTTGGTGTCTCGATAAGTGAGCAATGAAGACCTAGAGGATGACCAATTCTTCATCGGAGTCGTCCCTTGTGGCAGTGACCTATAGAACAGAGACACAGGCAAGCATCGAGGACTCAGAGATCATGTAGTTGTGGAGATCTAGAAGGTGACATAGAGGAACATGCTATCAGAGACTTATGGAGATGAGGAGGTTGGCTTCTAGCCGCACGATCGAGAGAGGATTGATGGTTGCGCCAAGGAGTGACACACACAGCGTTGGGTGGAGAACAATGTAAAGGACGTCTTGTGTGGAACGAAAGAGAGGAGAGGGACGAGAACAATCCAGAACTAGGCTCAAAGGGAAAGAAGCACTGGCTCATTCATGCCAGACCAAGAGAGGAGTGCCCCTTCAGTTGGGACGTGGCAAATTTAGATAGGCACAAAAGGTTAATCGCCTAGTAATCCTAGAAAATATAGTGAGCTTGCATAACTCATACTAAATAGCCATGTAATCCGGAAAATATGAATAAAGTACCCAAATTCACAAAAAATATGTAGAACAACATGGACTAGTATAGTCAGGATTTTTATGCACTAATATCAGGAATATCATGTAAGTTTTGAAATGCTCATATCATATATAATAAATATAAACAGTGGCCTAAAAATTTTCCAATAACTCTAAAATATGATATATAATCCATTATATGTTAGATATGATGATGTTATGACATGTAATAAAGTAATTTTCTTAGTATGGCTATCTAGGGATAATAACCCTAAATAAAATTTAGAAAATATAGTTATGATCAATAAATGGTGTAATTTCCAGGATATGTTCATAACAGTATATGGAATATGATATGTAACTTATATGTCAATCTTAAAAATGAAATTCATGTTATATGATGATGACTCTTGATACATGGTATGAAACCGTAAGTTTATTAATACATCTAATTTTGGGATTAAATCATATAATGAATAAATGACATGGACCCTAATCTACTTTATAAATGGAATACATGATTAGTAATTTGATTCTACTAAGATAATTAATGATGGAAATACCCTTGTAAACTGAGCAAAACCCTAAACTGAATCATATATGATGATAAGAGTCTAATGCATGGCATATATGATCTTGTCTTAATCACGATATATTAGGATGTGATGATTAGGATGTCTTGATCAAGGTGCGCTTTACCTCTTACTTGGCATATTATACAGTATGCTTGTATTATATGTTTAGTAAAATACTTGGCTTATGATATTGGATGAAATTATTGTTCTTGTATGATATCTTGCTTGATTTACCATACTTATGGCCATGAACACATGAAACATAATATATATGTTCCATTATATGAAAGCACTAAACTCTTTGGTAGTACAATGCTTAGAAGAGATTTAACGTTTTGCTAGTCAGTCACATTGTACATATGATCTAACTCGTTGTTAGTCGATCATTAATGCCTTAATCTTGATCTCCTTGAGAATCAATAGAATGCATCAAAACCTTCAATGGTCAATGCATCAATATATAATGGAAAATGTGCTTAAAATATGCGTTCTCTTTTGCTAATAAACATCTTTGTTCAAGTATGCTTCTCATTATATGATTCTTTTATTACTTACAAGTATTAATTATCTCTTATTTCCAAGTCTTAGTAATGATATTTATATAAAAGACACATGGGCTTACTCAATACAATATTTTAGAATAGTATGCTAATGTGTACCACATGTAATCTTTTGTTTATGTTGTGGGCATATCTTCTTGAAGAACCAGGATAGTTAAGAGTTGTGTGGGGAGCTGATGTACATGTGGACCTGTTGACTTAAGATCCTCAATTAGAATGTAGTATGTGTACATGTAAAAGATTATAATTCAATGTGTAATATCAAAAGTTGTAACAATTCATTATGTAATTATATGTTGAATGGTGAACATATGTTGTATGGCTTGTTTATTGTTCATGTGCATGTGCTACTGTTGTTTCCTTCTAGATTCATCTGATTATCTCCTTCTTAGCCTAGTATGTGGTAAATTGGGATTCTCACTAAGGTGAGGCTCCAATTTAGACGTCACACATTTTGGATTAAGTTCTAGAAAATCTGGGGATGTCACAATTCTACATGTGATGAGGAATGATGTCTCAATATTATAAAATTCGGCATGAAAAACACCTTCAACTATGAAGGATTAAGTGAAACATCTTATGAGATAAGGATCAAGACCTATGGGATAGTTCTATAATGTTAAATGATGGAAATTTGAGTATATACAATAGGAATGTGTTGAAGGAGTTCAACACTAAAGGATTCAGTGAGAGAGAATCCGGATTAGTCTCTCATGAACCTTATGTTCCAATTCTTGTCAAGAATGGAAACAACATGATTCTATAGTTTGGTATAATAGTGGATCTATCATGAATTCTATAAGTGTACTTACCACATATATTCTTCTACGTATTGTACATGACAAGATGATACTAAGATCTAATTAAGGTTATTGGAATGTCATTAATATATCCATTACTTCTTGCGAAGTACTTAATGATAAATTTCTAGTCAATAAGATTAGAAATAAAAGGAAGAGTCAGGTGTAAAGAGTAACATCAATGCAAGATTCAATAAATGACAACAATGAACGCAAATTAAAATATGTTTGATTTAAAAGGAGAAATGTTATTAGTTAGAAGGGTTCTACAAATAGCCATTAATTCTATTTTTCTATAGAGGCCAAGTATACTTGTGTTGTGAACACAGAGTGATACCATATGGATCTAAAAGATTCATATGATGAACTTATAGATGTTCTGACCATTGATGACTCATTAGAGATACTGTAAGAACAATGGAGCTGCTTGTTAGGTAAGGGATATCAGATACCATATTATGATGGTTTCATCTTAGAGCAAAGAGATAAGAAACATGCAATATACTGACTTATAGAAAATTGTTGCTAACCCGCTGGGATAGTACTTGTGCAACAGAAACATGGTAGACATGTACAGATTACTGTGAATGAGATTCATGGATGATTGGATCTAAGTGCAAGTTGGAGTCTTTTGGTATGGTAAGGTGTGCCCATAGAGAAAATCATGTGATGATTGACATAACATATACCATAAAGGATTTGATCAATACTCATAAAAGAAAGCTTTCAATTAATTATGTTTCACTCAGTTATGAGATAATGAGGAAATGTTATGAATGTCTAAACAGTAACAATCATCAATGATGTATGTCTTCAAGTACGTGACTTGGAGGATGGGATCATATGAATGTTAAGAGTGTGTACATACTTAATATGTCCCTAGTCGAATGTTATTTTGGAAGTTAGATAGACACTAGTAACACTAAAGACTAGAGTGTGGGTTGGTTGATGTGAGAATCTCATTAGTCATGACATGGCAATATCAAACCAAGCACCCATATACATGTTAGAGAACAGTGTATCAGGAAGACCCACCTTGAGAAGTGACATGGAAACCATAATTGGTGGTCATAGTCACATCTCATTGTGTAGGTGGTTCTTGTGATTCATAGACCTAAAATCACTGCACTCATCACATGTCGTTGGGTACACTTTGGCATCATCAAACATAGTCCTAAAACATGGGTTGTTATAAAGGTGATGATTGGGTGACTTTGACACATGAGTATACACTGTGAGTGATAGATATGAGATTTTTCCCTCCTACTGGAGTATGATATCATGGCCATTTGATAAGCGAGACTGAGAAATGCATGTGCATGCACATGTGAATCAGTATATGATATGGAGGTCAAATTATTTCAGACAGACTGCTTTTGGTTCAAGGAACATGAGTTGGATGTTGAAAGGATGACCATCCATGCCCCAAGTTCACTCTAGATATCATAGACAAAGGAATTATACAATCTCTACTACACCTTAAACATAATGTAGGTTGAAGTTGTTCTCCAACATTCCATTCACTTGGGAAGAACTGATGTAACGCACTGAATCTTGAATTCAATTTGCAATTTTACCCATTTTCAATCTTTTCATTTCCTTCTTATCCTTTTGGCCTTTTCCCTAAATTATACTATCTTTTCCATCCTCTTTGGCCCCAATGTTGAAATTGAGCAATTAATGATGTCTTGAACTATATTTACCCATATTCATTTCAATGAATGGGTCTTTGCACAAATATCTCAAATGTGTGTTAATAATGGAAAATGGTCATTAATGAGATACAATTAGTGTATTATGTTAATTTATGTCTTTGTAGCTTTTTGAGATAAAGAAATGAGAATTTATGTGAAGTTGAGCTAGTTATTGAGATAATAACTCTTTTCCTCTCTCTCTCATCCTACATGTTAATAAAGCAATAAAAAGGAGAATAGGAGGTTGGACATGACTTTTGAATGATTTTATAATATCCATATCGAATTTCATTTAAGGATTTTCTAAGAAAATATCTTTGTATTAATTCACCCTTTTAAAATAAATTAATATATACATTAATGGACAATATGGTGACTAAGGACCAAATCTTTTGCAAAATGAAAATCTAAGTACATGTATTAATCTAGACTTTATTTTGGACCTATGGCTCAAATTTGGAATCAATTTACCCTTGTTTGATCCCTCATATGAATTATATTCGTTGCAATGTAGTGTAACCATAGAGATTAATACGATTTCATTAATTCAATGTATTAAAACCAAAGTTTCGGATTTAATTCATGTCACGCATTACAATTCTTGCACACAAGCCATCTGACAGTTGAGTATCTATCATCTAGATCACAACTCGATCTGACAACTCAAAAGTCATCAACTACCTTTGGTTAGCAACCGTTTCGATAGACGATCAATCTTCAATTCCATTCTCCTTCTACAGTCATCTGTTTCATCTGATTCCTTCTCCCCTTGCCTTGACTCTCTCTCTCCCAATTCCAGCAAGCAATCACTCGCCTTCCCTCACACTCTGAGCACCAATCGTCGAATTAGGGATAACTTCTCCTCTCCACTGGTGAACCACAGAAGGGCCTCTAGCCTTCCTCTCGCCTATAAAAGTCCACAGGTAGAATGCCTAGACCACAGACAATCCTCCTCTTCATCCAATTTCATTGTTGACTCTCCTAAACCCCTCGGTCTACTCAGTTCTAGTCTCCAGAGACCTAGGATCCATCCTAGTTTCCTCTGCCATCCCTAGTGCCATTGGAGATCATGTAAGCACCCTCGATGCCTTACAATCCTCTTTCCATTATTATCTCATCCCGAATCCATTTGGTTTGTCATGTCCTATAGCCTAGTTGAGCTTCTTGCTGACGCTGGTTGCCTCGATGCCTCAACGGTCCTCCAACCCTCGTGAGACCTCCATTGATCTTCTGGGACCTCTGCAAATGATACCAGTGCTTTGTCTCAACGTTTTAGTGCCTAGTCACCACCGAGTTTTGTTTTCAAACCTCCTCACCTCCATGACGATCTCCACCTAGATCTGGCGATATAGGGAGCCTCGCCCTGAGGTGTTTGCTCCTTCATCTTCGTCAAGATCCAAGCAACATGCTCGATGGATTATCTTGCCAAGAAAATTCATGTGGGCACATCGCATAGATGGAGTCGAAGATCCATATCAACTGCACAAGCCATGGCCAAGCAACGAACAATCCAGTTGTTGAAATCACCAACCCACCCTTGCTCGCCCATCTTCGCTTGTTTTTTATCCAAGGGAATAATCATCTTTTCACCCTCACACTTAGTCACTAATTCACCGAGACCCGCAAGTGCGGACCCACAACCTAGACACGTGTGATTGGCACAGGTCAACGTGGGCCTGGCCTCTGGGTCAGCTCTTTCGCAAAACATCTAGCCCGTGTGGCATTTTCCTATTCATTTATTTTAGAAAATTCATAACTAATTACTCTATTATTATAAAAATATAAATAAATATGCTATGGAGCAAAAAAATAAATCTTGTTCAATAAAAATGTTTCCCAAGCCTGATTTCCAAGTTTTAAGGAATGTTTTTCAATAAACCAAAATATCTAATTAAAAAGCCCTAAACTGTATAAATAATCCATTTTAACTTCAAATTTACTCAATAAATATGTTTTCCTAATTAGAAAAATATACCAAATCGTTTGGCCTAGATTTCAAGCCCAAAATTGAGGTTTCATATAAAAGATCTAAAATTAGGGTTTCAATCCTAAACTCATTACAAAACCCTAATCCATGTGTATAAACTTGTATCAAGGACAAAAGTGACATTGGACATATTTGAATGATGAAAGGTTTTCTCTAGGAATCTTAAGTGAGGTATGCGCATTCTAAACCCAAAGTTGGGCATATTTTATCCAACCTTACTTTTCCAATGAGGCATTGTTTTAGCCTTTATTCTCTTTATTGTCTTCTTATGGCATTTTTACTTCAATTATTCTAGGGTCTTGGACCCCACTTGCAAAATTTAACAATTTCTTATATCTGCCATTGACTATTTTAGCATGATGATGTAAATGAGTAATAAACTAATGTAGTGTACATGAGTACAAAACACCCATAGTTTGGGCATGAGCCCTGAGGAATGTGACCACTCTCCCCACTTTTATATATATTGTAGGTGTTTTGGAATGTGACTACTCTCCCTCACCTATTTGTTTTGGTTGAGGTTAGGTAGGTTCCTCAACCCTATATTAGCTTAATGTAGTCATATTAAATCATGCATGCAACTTTATTATTATTTGACTTGGCAGAATTCTTATTTATTTACTTGCCTCATATTTTTGACCCTCTTAGCATAGTAAATATTTATCATTTCAAGATTTAGTTTTTAATTGTCCTTATTCCTTTAATTGATGCATACATTTTCTCTTATCTTGCTGGGTGATCCCAAATAGGTTTAGGATCATAGTGCACAACAGGAGCATGGTGAACCAGCCTAAGACTAGGAAAGGAGTTCATCCTTCCATCATGGACTATAAGTTATTTATTTTTTTGGAGACATATTGATGTAGTTGTCTTCCCCTCTACTTATATCCTCTTTTTGTATAAAGCATATACGCCCTTATTAGAAAAATTTTGATGTACTGTTTATTAAATTGAATACAGTCAAATTTTAAACTTCCGCTGCTATCATATTGGATTTTGTTTACCATCATTTTTAGTAGAGAGGTGATTGATCTCACTTCTTTATAGCATGGTATCAGAGCCAATGGTAGTCAGAGTCTTCACTATTTCAATTTGTCTCCCTCGTTAGAAAACTCTTACCTCATATAGTTTCCCTTTAGTTCACCTCAGAATTGACCTATGGTGAGAGGTTGATTTAGGATCATCATAATTTCATATTAGAAATATCTCTAGTCTAGAAATATTTTCCTCCGCGCCACTAGCTTGGTTTACGAGGACTCCCAGATCCATATGACATCGGCCTGGCCTGAGCTGATACTATTGTCCAAAATAGCATACCTTTAGGCAAATAACCTCAATGTTGAGCATCCTTAGGAACCTAATTTGATGATTTGATTAACCAAACAAAATCACCTTATATCCCATAAGTTCCTTATATGAGTCTTAGATTTTCCAAGTTTAGGAGTAGTCTACCCTATACTATACTTTGAAGTTTAGTAATAGTGATTGGTAAAACAATTAAATGTTGGATCTTATACATGATTTGATAAGACTCACTCTTTTACCTCTAGTTTAGTTTGTCTTAATAGGAAAACCCTTTTAAGGGGTGGAGTAGTGGTAGCAGTAGTACCTTATAGATTTTGCATTTGTTGATTTCGAGGATGAATCCCTTTTAAGGGGGGATGGAATCCTATACATAGAAAAATTTAGCCACTTTGGAATTAGAAACCCAAACTCCATAGAGAAGAGATTAGTCAGCTTATGTGATTAGTATTGACCAAACAAATTATAATTACTTGTTTGTTGATATACAAATGAATATATATAATAAGTCATCTAAGGAATAGTTCATATGCTTGAACCCTAACAAATACTTAAGGCATATAATATGAGTAACTCACTAATTGTGAATATACATAATGTTGACCATGTCACCCTGACGATATGATTAATGGAACTAATACATGCTAAGAATGCATAACATATAATGGTCATGTTGACCCAAACCTAAAAATGTAATCATCTAACCTTAACATATATACATATGTATCCTTAATGCCTTCATGGTACACTAGTGACCTTAGGTGTCATCATCAGATAAAATACCTTGACACATATAAATGGAATATAATCACCTAATCATAACATGGTATATGAATCAAGTCATTAATATGAAATGTGTTTCACCTTATTCACTAAAATACATATAATGACTCAAATGTGACAAGGAGTAAGTGGATTTACATAAGCATGATTATTAAGTCTACAATAATTCCAAATGTCTAATGTGATGTTCAATGAATAATTTATAATATGAAGTGTAAAAAGGAGAAAATGGTTAGCAATGGCATTAATGTGAATATGCAAGTTGTTGTGACAATGTTTAATAAAGGTGTAAGGAATTGATGTGACATTATTTAGACTTAATAACTTGTTGGATAATATTATCTATTTGTTACAAAATAATTTGTGAAATTTTTACATGGTAGTAACACGAGGATAATGGAGCATAAAATCAAGTTATTAAGGATTGTGATCTAAGATATTAATAAATATTGACGTTATTTAGTAAACCCTAATTGTGCTTAAAATTCTTAATTAGTAAATGAGAAATACATATGGTTTGTACATAATGTTGAGATATAATTATTTTAAAAAAAATATGAATACAACATGACACAAGTTATAGAATAATAAGGATGAAGTAATTTCACAATAAAAATACTACTAATAATCCAAAATGTTAACTGTGTTATGTTTGATATGAATAGTGGAAACCTTAGTAAAAAAATCAACTTATGAGTAGAGCATGTGAAGTACTATAGATTAGAAATAACCATCTAGTAGCTTAATGTTGGGATGTTACATACTCACCCTTCCCTCTTGTTGAGATTTTGGGGACAAAATCCTCTTTAAGGGGTGGAGTGTTGGAACATACTGAATCTTGGATTCAATTTGCAATTTTAAACATTTTCAAGCTTTTCATTTCCTTCTTATCCTTTTGGCCTTTTTGCTAAATTTACTATCTTTTCCATCCTCTTTGGCCTCAATGTTGAAATTAAGCATTACATGATAGCTTGAACTATATTTACCCACATACATTTCAGTGAATGAGTTTTTGCACAAATATCTCAAATAGTGTCTTAATCATGCAAAGTGACCATTAATGAGAGACAATTAGTGCATAAGTTAAATTATAGTCTTTGTGGCTTTTTGGGATAAAGAAATGAGAATTTATGTGAAGTTGAGTTAGTTATTATGATAATAACTCTTTTCCTCTCTCTCTCCTCCTAAATGTTAATAAAGGAATAAAAAGGAGAATAGGAGGTGGGACATTACTCTTGAATGATTTTATAATATCCATCTCGAATTTCATTTAAGTATTTTTTAAGAAAATATCTTTGTATCAATTCATTCTTTTAAAATACATTAATATATACATTAATGGAAAATATGGTGCTTAAGGGCCAATGCTTTTGTAAAATGATAATTTAATTACATAGCATTAGTATAGACTTTATTGTGGAACTATGATTTAAATTTGGGATCATTTGACCCTTGTTTGACAACTCAAATATATTATATTTGTTGGAATATAGTGTAACCATACAGATTAACATGATTTCATTAATTCAATGCATTAAAACCAAAGTTTTAGATTTAATTTGTGCCACGCATTACACTTCACTCACACGATTCATCTGACTGCTAATGATCAATCATCCAGATTGCAAATCGATCTGACTACTCAGATTTCATCAACTACCTTCAGTTCGAAACCATTTCTGAAGATGATCAATCTTCGACTTTGTTCTCCTTCTACAGTCATTTGTTTCACATGATTCCTTCTCCAACGAGCCATCACTCACCTTTCCTCGTGCCCTAAGCAAGAAATGCCCAACTAGTGCTAACTCCTCCTCTCCATTGGTGAACCATAGAAGGGCCTCTAGACTTCCTCTCACCTATAAAAGGCCAAGGGTAGAATGCCCAGACCGCAAGCAATCCTCCTCTTCATCCAATTTCATTGTTGACTCTCCCGAATTCTTCACTCTACTTGGTTCCAGTCTTCAGAGACCTTGGCTCTGTCCCAGTTTCCTCTGCCATCCCTAGTGCAATTGGAGATTGGGTAAGCACCCTCGATGCCCTATGATCCTCCATTCATTATTAGCTCGTCACGAATCCATCTGGTTTGCTATGTCCTATAGCCCAGTTGAGCTTCTTGTCGACGCTAGTTGCCCCAATGCCTCAACGGTCCTAGGACCCTCACGAGACCTCCATTGTTCTTCCACGACCTCCTCAAATGCTACCAGTGCTTTATTTCAGCGTTTTAGTGCCTAGTCACCATCAAGTTTCATTTTCAAATCTCCTCACATCCATGGTATTCTCCACTTGGTTCGAAAAATACAGGGAGCCTCGCCCTGTGGTGTTTGTGTAGGGTTTTACATGGTCAGAGTAGGCAGTAGAAACAAAAATTTAATTGACCATAAAATCATAACTAGTAGATCGTGTCAACATCTATGTAATGGGAATGATGATTTTAGCGAGATATACCTGGTCCTGAGGCTTGCTTAGCGACAATACCTCACATCTAGTGTGGTCTTCAACCACCTATTTTCAACGACGTTTGTGCAACTCCTAGTCTTGACCTAGACTATGGTTGACTATTGTCCTCCTGAGCGACAGAAGTCTCCCGCCTCTATAGATAGTCCACACGGACTACCAGGAACTCTAGTCATCCTAAAGGATAGACTAGAAGGAGTTGTCCCCTACTGTAAGTATACTAGTCACTGACACACTCTTCCAAAACCAATTGCTTTTCTATAGTTGTCTTCCCCTCGTTGTTCCTCCCTGGACGGGTAGAACTTGTTTGGTCTCTCTTGATTACCACAACCAAAGACGATAACAACTTTGCATAGCAACTGATGTTCTAAGTTATGTCTCTGGAGAAGCCGCATGTACCCCTCTATTTATAGTAGAGGGCAGGGTCAAGGTTCCTAGTCTGTTCGGGAGTAGAAGGGTCCAATATTTCCATGAACAATTTGCACTTTGACAGGCAAATCGGTCGTTTCATAATTGAAACGGTCATTTGGCAAGGTAAGTTGATCGATTCACTAGTGAACCAATCGGTTGGGAGTGTGAACTGGTCAGTTCACTTAGTGAAACGGTCATTTCACTTCCTAGAATTACCTCCAATTGACTTTCCTTATTCATTTCTAATTAACACAAATATCAATTCTTGTCCCAATCGAACTGAACAAGTGAAATGAAAACCTTTTTCTCACAAATTGGGACAACCCAATACTGCTCGTTTGGTCCAGTTGAACTGATCGATTCACTAGAGTGAATTGGTCATATCACTGGCCATGATCCAATCGGTTCACTCAGTGAACCAATCGGTTGGTGGTCTAGATTGTGCAGAACATAGTCAATTCAATTCTCAATCAATATGACACCCAATCAGTTGGTTAAACACTTAAATTTCATGATTCTGAGTCAAATCTATTTATTGAATGTTTGATTGAGTACCTAAACACTATAGTAATCAATCCAAACATCATTCATGGATAAACTCCTCTTCCAGGTGAATCCTTTGTGTGTGACCCTATAGGTCCCATTTCCCGTTGGCAGTGAATGTCCATAACTAGCTTATGACATCACAAGTAAAGAATGGTGCCTAGTCGCACATCAGTGCTACCCAAGTGAAAAGGAAAGTTGGATAACAACTTTCAATCCTATAGTCTGTAATTGGTCTTCCAATGAATGTATAATTCCTTTGTCTCTGATATCCTAAATGAACTCAAGGCATGCAGTTTTCATCCTCTTAAAGTTCATTCAAGTTTCTTGAACTAGAGCAGGCTGTTTGAGATATGTGTGACATCAATATCACATATTGATTCACATGTGCATGTGCATGCCTTTCTCACTCTCGCTTATCAAGTGGCCTGGACATCATACTCCCTTAGGATGGACAAATCCCATATCTATCACTCGTAGTATGTGTCATGCGTCAAAGCCACCCAATCATCACTTTTATAACAACCCATGTTTCAGGACTATCTTTGATGATGTCAAAGTGTACCTAATCACATTCGACAAGTGCACTGATTTCAGGTCTACGAATCACAATCAACACCATCACTACGAGAGATGATTCTGACTACCATGTCATGGTTCCATGTGTCACTCTTGTGGTGGTTCTGTCTGATACACTATTCTCCAACATGTATCTGTGTGCTTGGTTTGATACCATATATCATGACTAATTAGACATTGTCATCAACCAACACACAATCTAGTCTTGACGTGTCATTATTGTCTATCAACCTTCCACAATGACATCTGACTAGGGGCATAACAAGAATGTATATACTCTTAGCATCTATATGATCTCATTGTTCAGGTCTTCAACCTGAACACATACGTCATTGAGTATTTTCATTCTTTAGGCATTCATTCTGCTCCATTATTTATCTCGTAATCAATTGAGCTAGAATAAATTGGAAGCTTGCCTTTCATATTTATCAAATCAATCATTACATATGACAATCCAATCATCATATGATTGGCTCACAGGGCATACATACCAACAAACTACCACTTGCACTTAGAGCCATTCACCTTTGAATCATATTATTAGTGATCTCTAAACATGTCCCACATGTTTCTGCTGTGTTAGTGATAATCCAGTGAGATAGCAACATTTTTCCTTAGTCGGTATATTGTATGTTCCACATCTCCTCACTGTATGACATTTTGCATGAGATGGAGTTGTTGTAATATGCTATCAGATATTCCTTGTCTAGAAATTAGCTTCATTGTTTGACTTAGTATTTCTACTTTGTCTTCAATGGTTGGAATATCTATAAGTTCATTTGTATGAACTTCTAGATCAATATAGTATCCTCTGTTGTTCATAATAGAAGGATACTCAGCATTCCCTTTTAGAATTAAGTGGATTTTAATTTTACTTAGAACGTTTCCATTTATTAACGCATATTCACTTATATATTTTGTGATCATTTTTCTATACTTTTGGAAGCTTGTATCAGTGTAACACATTTACACTCAACTCTTCCTTTTATTACCATATAACTAATCCTTTATTACTTCACAAGTACTTAAATAAGTTCTTTATGGTATTCCAGTGATACTCACTAGAAGTAGATAGACATCCACTCATTGTGTCCATTAGAATGAGATAATTGGATGAGCATATCATATTGTCATGTCACATACATACAAGATGATGAATGCATATATTTTCTTGTCATGTCCAATACATACAAGATAATGGGATGATTACATACATGATAGATCTAATTATGAATGCATAAGGCATCTATCTATGTGTTCCTATTCTTCATAAGAATTTGAGATACTAGGCATCTGAGAGACTAACTCCATGTAAACATGGAGAACTTTTCTCCCACTAAATCTTTACATAATGAATCCTTTAGCACAGACTGCCAATGTATACTTTCTTTTTATCAGGTCAAGATACTTTCAAGAACTATCTCTATAGGTCTCTATTCCTATCACATAGGACATTTCTCTTTATTCCCTTAAAGAAGGTATTTCCACACTAGTTTCATTTTATTTCTCATCATCATGTGGAATGTGAATATGCTCCCACTAAATCTTTGTAATCACAGATCCCTTCTTTATTTCGATATATCATTCAAACCTTTTGACTATATAATCAAAGTAAAGACTCCAGTTCTGAGGTGCTTGTATTTAATCAATCAAAATGATTAATCTCTTGTAACTTATAGACTACATTTGCATTAACGAAATTATAAAACTCTTCAGGTTGTGTCACATACACAGCCTCATGTTATTCCCACTAGGAATGTGGTTTTAATCCATATGCCAAATTTCATAGTCCTCAAGTTCCAATAGCAAGCATGAATCTTTATGGCCTATAGCCACCACAATTGGTTAAATAAAATCATCAACACCTTGAACACACTTGAATTCATTTCAACCAATCAGCTCGTCAGATATCATCCCCGTTAGTCTTAACACTTAAGACCCTATTGCACTTATGGGTTTTATCCCTATAAGTGCTACCATTAAGTTCATACCTTATTTGGATGACATGGAAGTCATTTTGGATCTTATGGTTTCAAGACATAACTCAAAATTTGGTTCCTTGACATCATCTAGATATATTATTGACTCATCATCATATGACCAATTAATCACCTTTGAGTTTGTAGGATATCATTATCCATCAAGCTCAAGGCGTTATCTACTAGATATATGATTTGCATCTGATACATAATGAATTTGAGAATCCACAACATTTGTGATTCTTAATCTCCTTTCGTATGTTTATTTAGTGTAAACCATGTTCCTAAGAAGAAATCTAGAATATTAGTTATTTGTTTGATGAACATGCTCTTACTATTTAGAGTATGATTCCTTCTTTGATTTAGACATCATTATGCCTTAATCACGAGTTCTCTATGATACACTATTATAGTTACTCACAAGGTCCTTAAACATTTAGTTTAAGTATCTCATTCATTGATCATATCAAAGAGTTAATACTTCTACCAAGTTTATTTTTCATTTATTATATTCTTAAACATTTTAAGATACTCATATTAGTATTTCATTAAACACCATATATGAAGTAATAGCATCTATTCCAATAGGTATGTATATACATCAATATGTATTATACCTAATAGAATAATCATTCTCCCACTACATCTAGTGAAGATTGACTTGTCATCATGCCCAATAAACAAGATATTCATATCTCTTAATGGTTCGTTGACTAAGAGAGTCTAGCTTTATCCATCAACATTGAACCTAGAGATGAATTTCTCATTCATTTGTTTAGATGATAATGCTAATTAATTTTTTGAGTTATCAATAACCTTTAGGTATCATTTATTTTATCTCATGCATATCAAATATTAGAAGCTAAATAAGGCATTTCTATATCTGTGACTGATTTGTCCTCAACATGCCCAACAACTCTGTCAGTGGCTTGTCAAAGTTGTTCATGTTGTAGTTCATCACAAATAGACTGTAGGATTTTGGCAACAATTGTAGTATCACATCAGTAGCCAACTCTTGGCTTAGAGGGAATCCCAATTGAGTTAGGTTCTCCACATACCCAATCATCTTGAGTGTGTGAGGACCTATTGGATCTCCTTCTGTCATGATGCACTTGAACCATCCCTTGGATACATCATATCTCTCATGTCATGCTTGGTCTTGATACATGTTCTTGAGATGTTGAACCATCTCAATGACGTCCATGTTCTCATGTTGTCTCTACAACTCATAGTTCATTGAGCACAACATCAAGCACTTCACATCAATGTCATCCTCAGTATGCTTCTTGTAAGCATTCCTTTCAGCCATTGGTGCGGTGGGAGTGGGTTCTTCTCGCTGTAGTGTATCTATAACATAGAGCTTTTTCTCTTGAGTAAGAACAATTCTCAACCTCCTAAACCAGTCATGGAAGTTGTTCCCATTTAGCTTGTCCTTCTCAAGGACCGATCGCAATGAAAAGTGATTGTTGTTGGTAGCCATTTATTCTACAAAAAGTAAATTTGCAATTTTAGTCCAAAACTCTTTTTGATTTGATTTGATTTTAATTTGACGATATTAATTTGGTCTTTAATTAATTATCGCTGCCATTATTTTGATCAAATTGATAACCCTCATGTATCCATTTGTAAGATTGCAGCGTACAACCTTCTAGTGAGCAAGATCCTAATTTCCTCTAAGTCATGGACCAGCTAGGGTTGTCATCCAAAACTAGATTCTTTCAGGTAGTCAACCTTTGCCAATTTCATCATATGCAACTCTCATAAAGTTGTATAACCAAGAAGAGAGAAGTCAACCCAACTACTCTGACCTATTACCTGGCAGAAGAGTAAACGAGAATGACAACGCCATGCTTTGCTATCAGGTTGAGGAGGACAAAGTTTGGAGGGAAGTTTTCTCCATCAATGCCAGTAAGGCCCCGGGGCCTGATGGCATGAATGCCAGCAAGGCCCTGGGGCCTGATGGCATGAATACCAAGTTCTTCCAAAGTATGTTGAGCCTGATCAAGTACGATATAATAAAAGTTGTTAGATGGATAATCAATGGTCACAATATGGTGATGGTTGTCAACCATGTTTTTATCAAGCTAATCTCTAAGAAAAATGATATTGTAAGTGTCGACGACTATAGGCCGATTGTGTTGTAATGTATTATATAAAATTGTGTCCAAAGTACTTGCAGGACGATTGAAGAAGGTGCTTCCTCACATTATCTCTAAGGATCAAAGCACTTTCACCAGTGGGAGGAGAATCGCTGACAGCACCCTATTGGCGGCTGAGTTTCTTACTGGATTCAAGACAAAGAAAAGTAGAGCCAAAGCTTGCTTGAAGGTGAACCTCATGAAGGCATATGATCATGTCAGATGGGAGGTGATGTGGTTTATCATGGAGTCACTTGGCTTCAACGATAGATGGATACAAATTTTAAAGAAATACTACCTCCTTTTCCATTATATTAAATGGAGGACCTATAGGACTCTTTAAAGCTTCAAATGGCTTGAGACAGGGGGACCCTCTCTGCCCCCTATTGTTCACCATTGTTATGGAAGGACTCACCACCATGCTGAATGAAGTAGAAAGAAGAGGTAAAGTCAGACTGTTTATTCTCAAGAACACAAAAGTCAAATCCCATCTGATATTTGCTGATGATATTATGATGTTCACATCAGGGCATGCTAACAAAGTGAAAGAAATGAAGAAGGTGTTGACGAAGTTTGGCTACCTCTCTGGGATCTATATGAATACTATCAAATCTAATATTTACCTCTCTAAATCCTATGATGCTAGAAGAGGAAGAATCAGAACAACTATTGGTATCAAAGTGGGTAGACGACCTACTAGATATCTTGGCGCCCCTATTGCAGGTGGGAAAGGGTCTTCCAGGGACTTTACTCAATGCTTGGACTATCTTAGATCCAAGATACAGGGATGGGCAGCTTTGCGGCTGTCTATGGTAGGAAGGTTGATGCTAACCAGATCAGTATTACAGGCTATGGTTAGATTTTGGAGTGAGGTTTGTGATATTCCTCATGCTACTTCCGATAATATGAGGAAGCTAATAGCCATTTTTGTTCGGGGTAACAAAGGGCATGCCATGGCTTGGGACAACATTAAGAAGCCCTTCTGCAAGGGAGGTCTGAACATTATAGCGCTTGAAGAAATGGTGAATCAAAGCCATGGTAGAAGGGTTGACAGATTCCTTAGGGACAAGGAGAACATATGGTCTACGTGGTTGGGGAACAGATTCAGTGGGATTTACCGTGGATATGATAGTTCATCTTCAAGGGTGTGGAGGAATATTTGCAGGAAATGGGATATCATGCACAACGCTTGTAGTGTTGATTTAGATGGTATTGCCTCTCTGGTTAATGTAAGGGTGACACCATGGATCAACACTAACTTTGGGAGTGATGTCATATGGTACAAGCTGCTGTGGAATCCCTGCCACATTCTGAAATGGAAACTACCATGTACAAAAAAATCCATGGGAGACTCCTTACAAAGGACAGAATGACTAGATGGGGTCTGCAGGTTCAAATGACTTGTGTGCTTTGCAATACACATGATGAAAACCACAAACACATATTTGGGGGATGTAAATTTTTTTAGACGTGTTTGGACCACTGTGCGCCTCAAGAGTGAATGGGGGCAATTTTTTTATGACCACATTGAAGGCCTGATAAACAAGTTGTTGATGAAACTGAATAGCAAACATTATGTTGTTGTTGGAGGCCTTTGCTTATCAGGAGTCTGCTATCACATATGGGAGGAAAGAAATAATAGAATCCATGATAGGAAAAAATGTAATGAGGAAGGGGTTGTGAATAATATAACCAAATTCCTTGCCCGGTCTCTGAAAGTTAGAAAAGGACTTGCTTCAGGTCTGTCTGAGCAAGCTAAAAGATACTGGGGTTTTTGTAGATAACACCCCCATGTATACGTCTTTGTAGGTTCGTTAGGTCCTCGCTTTGTACAGGTCCTTTGGAAATATATTTACCTATTTCCAAAAAAAACTCTTGCCATGTTCATCTTTATGCCTCAAGGTGCTTGATCTGATCAAGGTCACCTTGTTATGTCCGACCCAAATGCCAACACAATGAATATGCACCCTGCTAGGGCAGACCCACATATTCAACATCACACTTCCACGAGATAGACGATGCATCACTCTAGGGCATGCCCACACTTAGTTGATCAAGTTTTCATGTGGGCTGCATTAGGAAGGCAACTTAAACATAGTATTTTGTTGAGGGGTTTTAATAGGCTTACATATGCATATATGTATCCAATCACCACATATATAATATGTAGCATATATATACTATATCCCAAAAATAAAAACATGCAATAATGATAAACCGATGATTATGGCCATCCTATTTTAGTTCCTTGGAGCCACAAGGAACTATGATCATCTAAGGTCTACATCACATGCAACTTGTTGTTGATGAAGATCCTTGCTTAGGCCGTTCTGGGTTGATCAGCCCATCCTATTAATGATCGGCTCACCTCCTGGCCAGTTGGTTGGTTGTCAACAACCGATCGTCTATCTCCTCCAGACAGTCAGTTTGTTGGGTCGTCATGATCCTTGTTAGTCCACCAACTACTCCTCAATTTTGTCATCTCAGTGCATCAAGTGGTCATCTTCAGTCTTCATCATAAAAAGAAATAAATATAATCATATTTTACATAATCTTTGAGAAGCCCTAAGTTACATTCGAGGGGAGAAAAGGTAGAAAAGAAGGCTTGAGTTATCTCAAGTTACATTCAGAATAGAAGAAGAGGGCTCAGTGTGCAGACTGAGATGCAAACATCCATAACCAACCACACACATGCACATAGGGTTTATAGGCCATAACCATGCTACACATCCACCATCAAAACTATTTTAGGGTGATGTGTATCGATTGCATATATATACCATATCATATATGTTTATATTAGTTTGGGATCATGTGGTATTAATCGGATATTCATATTAGTCATTTAAATATTCACATTGTATGCAATAAATAAAAGATGATAAAACTATAATTGGATCATATCGATTATCCCAAAACAAAGAGTATTGATGTGGCTCTGATACCACTATAGGGTTTTACGTGGTCAGAGTAGGCAGCGGAAACAAAAACTTCATTGACCATAAAACCATAACCAGTAGATCACGTCAACATCTATGTAATGGGAAGGATGGTTTTAGCAAGATTCACTGGTCGTGAGGCTTGCTCAGTGACATGACCTTGCAGCTAGTGTAGTCTTCAACCACCTATCTTCAACGGCGTCTATGCAGCTCCTAGTCTTGACCCAGACTGTGGTTGACTGTCGTCCTCCTAAGCGACAGAAGTATCTCACCTCTATAGATAGTCCAGATGAACTATTGGGAACTCTAGTCATTCTAAAGGACAGACTAGAAGGAGTTTCCCCTTCTGTCGACGTACTAGTCACTAACACACTCTCACACAACTAGTTGCTTTTCTGCAATTGACTTTCCCTCGTTCTTCCTCCCTAGATGGGTAGAACTTGCTATGGCTCTCTCAGTTTACACAACCAGATAGGACAACAACTTGGCAGAGAAAATGATGTTTTGAGTTCTGTCTCTAGAGAAGCCCCTTGCACCCCTCTATTTATAGTAGAGGGAAGGGTCAGGGTTCCCTGTCTGTGCGGGAGTAGAAGGATCCACAATTTCCATGAACAATTTGCACTTCGACAGGTAAACCGATCGTTTCATAATTGAAATAGTCATTTGGCAAGGTGAGCCGATCATTTCAGTAGTCAATCAGTCGGTTGGGAGTGTGGACCGGTCGGTTCACTTAGTGAACCAGTCATTTCACTTCCCAGACATACCTCCAATTGATGTTATTCATTTCTAATTAACCCAAATATCAATTCTTGTCCCAATCAAATTGAACAAGTGGAACAAAAAACTTTTTCTCACAAATTGGGACAACCCAACATTGCTCGTTTGGTCTAGTTGAACCGATCGGTTAACCAGAGTGAACCGATCATCTCACTGACCATGAGCCAATCGATTCACCCAGTGAACTAGTCAGTTGGTGGTCCAGATTATGCAGAACACAATCAATTCAGTTCTCAATCAATTTGACACTCAAATCAGTTGGTTCAACACTTGAATTTGATGACTCTGAATCATGTTTATTGATTGAATGTTTGGCTGAGTACCTAAATTGTGACGGATTGGATTTTTGCTTAATTTTGAGGACAACATTCCCATTAAGGTTTGTAGGATGGTATAGACTAGACTTTCAGAGATTTTGACCAGTTGGATAAGAGAGTTCATATATTTGAGATCAGAATTGTTTTGGATTTATATGCATATCAATGAGCTCGGTGTAGTTTGGAAGTCATTTGATGTTAGTCGTATGTTCTATACCCCTTTAAAATATGCCCATTGAATTATTTGATTGACTCGTCAAACAATGATATCTTGGCATCAAATTTGATATAATGGAGATTGGGTTATAATAAAGTTATGGTTTGAGTTTTGTGAAGTTCGTAGTCCCTTGAGAAATTTATAAGAGTCTGAATTTGGGGATACATATATGCATGATTTTCTGAGAAGACTTTGGTCGCATCTTGGTTTAGGACCTAGTTCTCAGCTAATGTTTTGTCACAACTGGCCTCATGCTAATATGCGTGTTAGTTTCAACTCATGTCTTCAATAAACTGTGGGTAATGGGGAGAATGCACATTGTGAATGTGGGCATGGTCACGATCAAGAGTGGGCATTTTCATTTCATTCATCACAGTGTCCTCTTAGACCCCTTACTTGGAGTAAACTAACCATAAATAAGGGAGCTTCACCTCCCCGTTCCCTTTGCCGCATCCACATTTCCAGCAAGCTAGACGAGGAAGATTAGACTTATTTTTCCTAACCCAATCATCCCAGTCATCCCAATTGTTTGCTGTGGTGGTTCATGTACACAACCAACCTTTGTTTACTAGAGGAGGATGATGAGATCAGGAAGGCTTCTAGGCGTCTCCCTATTATACTCTGTCATGGCAGTGTGCTTGGAAGTGACCCAACTCTTTGGTAGTGGTCATGTTGTACATATGACCCAACTCTTTGGTAGTGGTCTGACCCAACTCTTTAGTAGTGATCACATTGTACAGATGATCCAACTCTTTGGTAGTGGTCTGACCCAAATATTTAGTAGTGGTCACATTGTACAGATGATCCAACTCTTTGGTCGTGATCATAAAGGCCTTAATGCATTCAACCTTCGGCGGTCAATGCGTGGATATATAATGGTAAATAAGCTTAACATATGTGTTCTCTTTTGTTAATGAATATCTTTGTGCAAGTATACAATTTTCTTATATTCTTCTTTTACTACCAAGTATTAGTTTTATCTTATTGCCAAGATATGATGAGAGGAATAAAAAAGGCACGTAAGCGTACTCAGTACAATATTCTTGAATATTGTGCTGACGTGTACCACATGTAATCTTTTGTTTAGGTTGTGGACATGTGATCTTGGAGAACCAGGATAGTTGGGAGTTGTGTGGCGAGCTGATGTACACGTGGACCTATTTTCTTAAGATCATATAGTTTAGTAGTAGTACATGTATATGTAGAAGTTTGTTGTTCAATATGTAATATCAATTGTTGTAACAATTCATTATGTAATTATATGTTGAATGGTGAAGATGTGTTGTATGGTTTTATTATTGTTCATGTGCATGTGCTACTGATTGTTTCCTTCTGACTCCCTTAATTTTCTTCTTCTTAGCCTAGTGTGGGATTTTTAAATTGGGATTCTCACTGAGGTGTGAGTTTCAATTTGGATGTCACATATCAGATTAAGTTTTAGAAAATCTGGGGATGTCATATAAACATTTTAGTAATTAATCCAAACATAATTCATGGATAAACTCCTCTTCCAAGTGAATCCTTTGTGTGTGACCCTATAGGTCCCATTTCATGTTGGCAGTGAATGTCCATAACTAACCTATGATATCATAAGCAAAGAGTGGTTCCTAGTTGCACATCAGTGTTGCCCAAGTGAAAAAGGAAAGTTGGAGAACAACTTTCAATCCAATAGTCTATGATTGGTCTTCCAGTGAATGTATAATTCTGCTGTCTCTGATATCATGAATGGACTCAAGGAATGGAGATGTCATCCTTTCAATGTTCATTCAAGTTTCTTGAATAGAGAAGACTTTCTGAGATATGTGTGACATCAATATCACATATTGATTCACATGTGCATGTGCATGCCTTTCTTAGTCTCACTTATCAAGTGGGATGGACATCATACTCCCTTAGGAGGGACAAATCCCATATCTACTACTCACAGTCTGTGTCGTGCGTCAAAGCCACCTAATCATCACCGTTATAACAACCAATATTTCAGGACTGCATTTTCTGATGTCAAAGTGTACCCAATCACATTTGACGTGTGTGGTGATTTTAGGTCTAAGAATCACAATCACCACCATCACTATGAGAGATGATTTTGACTGCCATTTTATGGTTCCATGTGTCACTCTCATAGTGGGTCTATCTGATACACTTCTCGCCAACATGTATATTTGTGATTGGTTTGATATGACATACCATGACTAATGAGACAATGTCATCAACCAAAACACACTCTAGTCTTGATGTGTCGTCATTTTCTATCAACCTTCCACAATCACATTTGACTAGGGGCATAACAAGAATGTACATACTCTTACCATATGTATGATCTCATTTTTTAGGTCCTCAACCCGAAGACATACGCCATTGAGTATTGTCATTCTTTAAACATTCATTTTGCTCCATTATTTATCTCATAATCGATTGATCTAGAATAAACTAGAAGCTTGCCTTTCATATTTATCAAATCAATCATTTCATATGCCTATCCAATCATCATATGATTTGCTCTCATGGCATACATACCAATAGTTTGCTCCTTCTTCTTTGTCGAGCTCTGAGCAACATGCTCAATGGGTTATCTTGCCTAGAAAATGCATGTGGCCACGTCACGCAGCTGGAGTCGAAGCTCTAGGTCAACTGCTCGAGCCATGGCCAAGCAACGAACAATCTAGTTGCTAAAATCACCAACCCACCCTCTCTTACTCATCTTCACTTGTTTTTTGCCCAAGGGATGTTCACTTGAGATTTATACATTGCCCATATTTTGATGATGACTTAACCATTCCATTCCTATGTATCTAATATGTTTGTTCAAGATTGATTATAGGTACATGAAAAGGATCAAATTACACAATCCCTAGCTTGTCAAGTTCAAGTCAAATGCATTGCAAGTGAGCAATTTGGGAAATCACTCCAAACGACCTTAGAAGAATTTTTTAATCACTTGTATTAAGGATATTACTTGTAACTAAGATTAGAAAAATATGAGGGACACTTAATACCAAGGTTTAATCACTCAAAGGTCAACTTAGAAAATTTGTTAGAGGTTGTTCATTGGTCGAATTGGAAACTCGACCGATCATATGATGGATTTTATGAAGATGACCATCGGTCAAGTTGTACACTCATAGAATTTGATTGACTGACTCATTGAGAAAATCTAATTTTACCTCATCAGTCGAGTTTACCAGAACAAACTTGACTGATAGTTTGAAAATTGGCCTTATCTTTTAGTTGATCTTTTACAAACCATTCCTAGCTTTACTGGTAATCCTAGAGATTTAAGATAATATTAATGCTTGTCATGTTTTTTTAGCAATATTTTATCTTGTTTTTTATCTTAACCTTGGTAACCTAAATACTTGTTTGGGCAAGTCATAATCATGACTTAAGCATACTATAAAGATCTGAGTTGGGGTTAATA
Organism: Alisma plantago-aquatica; assembly: GCA_963693085.1. NCBI lineage: Eukaryota > Viridiplantae > Streptophyta > Magnoliopsida > Alismatales > Alismataceae > Alisma > Alisma plantago-aquatica. The sequence continues at coordinate 1,168,883,425 of OY856413.1, read as the reverse complement.
TAGCGTTAACCCATACATGTGTACAAGAAGAGAGCTAATGACATTCGAGGAAATAATTAATAAATGATTTTTCATTTGAAAATATTATCAAAATAATATTATAAGATTGTAGAGAATTCAATTATGAATCCAAAAAAAGAATGAACTAAATCGGAGTTAAAATGAGAGAGTTATGCCCTTTTTAGTAAACATATATTGAGCACCGTGTCTGACACTGTGTCGACACCACGACCGTGGTCTACATTGCAACCCGTGACACTGCATCGACATTGTGATCATGATGTTGCATTGACACCGCAACCCGTGACGCTGCATCGACACCGCGATCGCAATGCTGCATCAACACCGCGATCGCGATCGACGCCGCCCATGACACCAAATCGTAAAACAATCTTATCTCGATCTATGCTTATCCGTTTCAAAAAAATGAAGTGTGTTAGAACTATGATTCAATCCTCTATCATCTAGACATATTGTTCGATGAGAAGGTGACCTAGAAGGCAATTTCTAGGGCATTGTTTGGGAAAGAGCATGAAGAACGATGGAAATCAAAAGGGGTTGTTATAGATTTGACTTGGTAAGTAGGTTGAACCCTTGATTCTTTCTTTTCTTCCTTCTCCCTTGCTTGAGATCCCTAATCCAGTGATTTTGAGGTTTTGCTTGACCCCCAATCATATCTTCTACCTATAGTAGGTCCTCTTTAGGATCAAGAAACACATTAAAGGGTTGTTATGAACAAGATCTTGAGGTTTAAAGCTTGATCCTGTCTTGTGTGTGCTAAGATATGAGATTAGTTGGTGAAAGGGGCTGAGATCAGTGATCTTGGATGAATTCTGTGAGTAGATAATCATCTCTTAACCTTGATTTAAACCATACCAATTCAAATAATAGTTTCCAGTGTTTGATCCTTGCTCTATGATATTTGTGATGCTTTAAATAAACGTATGTAGTGAAAATAAGTAGTTGAAATGCTTTATTAATCATATTAGTAGTGATGTATTACCGTGTTAATAGTTGTTTTGTGAATTGTCATGATTCAAAAAGTGATGAATGTGTAAACTGAGGCACCGAAAAGATAGGATGCCCTAGTTCATGTTTTACGAGTTGGAGTATGGTTGTGAAATATGTGAAAATTATTTAGTGATTTATTATTTAAATGTGAGACACTTAATTGTTAGAAATAGGGTAACATTAGCTATGATGATGATACCTGTTATATTAACTAAACATCACTAGACATTATATGTCATGAACATTGTAGAATCCTCATAGGATGAGGCCTGTGTTATGGGGAGGAAATGGTTTCCCAACTGGAGGTAGTCCAGATCCAGGTAAGCTGGAGCATACCTGTGATAAAGTGATTTTTCTCCTATTTGTGCATAATTACTGTTGTTACTTTAAGTCCTCACTATTTATGTCTCCCTTGACTTAATAACTCTATAATGTCCACCAAAGTCAAGATTTCACTTTTTGAGTCAATATGATACACATATATGCATGAAATGTTGGTGTTGTTATACCATTGGACCCTTTGAATAAAATCTTGATCATACATGATCTTTTTGATTTGTAAATTTGCATACTTGTGCTTGACCCTATTATGAAACTATGTTCAAAATTTGAGATTATTTAGACATTGCTACGATTTTATATGAATTTTCTATTTTTACCCTTGTTCTAGCCTTATATATTCCTTTCCTTGCTTATTGGGCCCAATATCATAGATGTGCGGCCCATCTTCTAGTTTGTTCCTTATTCCTAAAAGGGAAATAAGCGATCGACTGGAGAGTCATCCCACTCCTCCAGCCAGATCTGGAAAGCATTGAAGATGCAGCTACCTTTGAACGCAAACCCTAAACATAGCCCCAAGTCCTATAAAAACCCTCGCGCTTAAGCCCCCTCCTCCCGTTTTTGCTCCCTTTCCCTTCTCCTTCGTTCTTCCTTTCCCGTTCTCTTGTACTGTGGCGGCTGCCCTATCAACCTTCTTGCCACCGGAGCTAGCCATGGCGGAAGGGGGGGGTCTCACCCTCTCCAGGTCAGGGGCGATGTCACGGGTTAACAACCTAACTCCACTGTACACCTCAGGCGCCAACATAAGGGGTACAATAGAGTTAAAGTTGCCCGTCCCTGAGTGGATCAAACACATGAATATATAAATGCACCGAATAAAAGCTTCCATACATAAACCAAATTGTTCATTACATAGGGGCCCGAAGGCATAGGAGTTCTACAGAAGAAACTTAATACATGGGAAACTAATACAGAAGAAAAAGAAACATAATCTAAGAGTCCCATTTAGCTTTAGCATCCCCATGATAGATCTGATTTGTGAGCCAGCATATAGAGTAGCAACATCATCTTTCTTTCATCATAAGCATCATAAGCAGAAGGTACCTATAAAACATGTACAATTGGTACGCGTCAGCACAATATATAAATATATTGTACTGAGTACGCCTCCGCATTATTCAAATTCAACTCTCATCATATCTTGGCAATACATTAAAAGTAGACTTGGCAGTAATAAGCGGTATAACAAAAACATTATTGAACAAAGAAACTGTATGATTAACAAAGAAATCTCATAGATTTTTAAGCATATTTTCCATTATATCATCCTTGCATTTACTACCTCAGAGTTGAATGCATCAAGGCCCTTTATGATCTACTACCAAAGAGTTGGATCATTTCAATACGTGATCTACTACCAAAGAGTTGGATCACCGATAAGTACTTTACTACCAAAGAGTTGAAGTACTATAATTCCCAGCACTTTACTTCCAAAGAGTTGAAGTGCTTTGGATATAATGGACAAATATATATTATGTTCAGGTTTTTGCAAAATATATATATAAAGCAAAAGTCATCAAAATTGGATACTCATATAGCTCCACTTCAAACAATACCATATGCCAAGTTCGTACACTATTTACAACCATACATTATTATAGGCCAAGTGAGAGTTAATGGCGTACCTTCTACTCAGAAGTGGGGAGTCCAGAGATGCTCCTCACTGGTACCTTTGATTTCCTGAAATTATTGGAGATTTGACATTTATTAGATATATTGTTCAAATTACCCTTATTCTAAAGAGTATATAAAAAGGCCCTTTATAGATTTGGAGTCATGAGAGTGGAGTACGGATCTTAGAGTATGAAGTTGAGTCCAAGATTATTATTGTCACATCAGAGTAGGTTCATAAAGTCAGAATCAAGGTCTAAAGATCATATTAATTAATTATGCACAATTTGGTAGGTCAAAATAGGGAAATGAGTGATAAAAGGCTTTTATTGCTAAATGAGTCATAATAAAAGGATCTGATCATTCCATGATGATAAGGATGCAAAAAGATGATTATCACAGGTTTTTGGTGATTTAAACAGATTTGAGTATTTTCTAATTAATTAATCAAGATATGAACATATTTAAACATGAGAATTTACTCGAGTCATATTTAGGGTCAACTGATGCCATAATCGTGATCCTCGTATTTTTCTGATCAAAATGGAGTATTTATTCATATTTTTCTGACACTCCTACTAATTTCTACGAATTTCCCAAGATTAGGTCAGAAACTGAAATTCGAGTTGATAAAGAAAAGAAAGGAAAAACGTGGACCGTTGGATGTTCAGATCCAACGGCCGAGATTGTGCGCGTATGCGTTTAAACCGGATGTGGCGGGTCAAGGGCGGCTTACTTGGCGAACCGTGGTTCGTCCACCTGGATCCGAGTCAGCTTGACGTGGACCCGCGCGATTGGCCCAACTAAGCCAAGCGGGTCCTCCTCCTTCTTGCTCCACTCACGAGCAGCAGGTAGGGGAGAAGAACTCCGGCGAGCTCAAGCGACTGCTGCATTGCTTCTCGCGTGAGAACTAGGCCAGGATCACCTTCGTGAGGATGAGTCGAGCTCGGGCGGCTAGCTTGCAGGCCGCAGCTCCCCGCGAGGTGATGGGTCCGCTAGGAGTCCGGCGAGTATCACAGCTCGCGGCGGAGGAAGGTAGAAACGGGGCGGCAGGTGGAGGAAGCTCGACTTTGAGGTGCCGGTAGGCTGGAGGAGGGTTGCGCGGAGCTAGGGGAATAGTTGGTGGTAGGTGAGGAGGTAGGATGCAGCCCGCTCAGCTGCTTGATGGCGTCAGACAGAGCTAGGAGGAGGAGCTTGAGGTCGGCGATCTTCGAGGCTCGTTCTGGGGAAATTGAAGGTTGGAGCAAGGCAAAGGGGTGTAGGCGGAGCTAGTGAGGTGGTTAAATAGAGGTGGGGGTGTGTGGATCGTATACGCCCAAATGGGCTTCGCGGTGGTTGGAGAAGAGGTCTTACCGGCGAGGTCGTGCGCGGGGTTGTGCTCGCTTCTGGGGGTCGTGCGAGGGGTCAGGGAGTTCGTGGAGGCGAGGGGAGTTCATTCCCGCGGTCAGTTTCATGCTAAGTGGACTAGAACGAGGGGGAGTCGTCGGTGTAGTGGGCTCGTGGCTGTGGCCACGACATCCCGGGTCAGGCGGAGGTTAGGGACAACCGGATGGCCGTCCGATCCACTCAGGATCCGTGGTCACGCCATCCGACGGTCACCCTTGCTCAGGGAGGTCGGGTGACGTCAGCGCCGCAAATCAAAGAGGAGAAAATGAACGGAACTATGCATTTGATGATTGGAGCGTGACATGTATTTAATTAAACATTACTAGAATTTGTAAAAAAAATCGTAGAGGGAGCTAGGAATGTCCAAATGACATGAAATTTGGACCATAGCTTCACCATAATATACCCCACATTGTGGTAAAGTTTGAGATCAAGATTCCTATATTTGAATGACTAAATAATCTTTAGGTGAATTAGGGTTTTAGAATATACTGATGACTAAAGGAACAAAGTATAAAGGAATTAGGAAATTCACTTTATCACAGGCGAGGACCGGAAACCTTCTGGACGTCCGTGGTTACCCATCCAAGTGTCGCCGCCTTGTTCTAAGCGAGCTTTGGTGCTGCCGGGGTGTGGGGAAGAGCTCCCCTGTTCTGGCTCTATTTTGATCCTAGAACAGAGGAATCGCGGACAAACGGGCCGCGGGGCAGGCGAGCGGCTTCCAGCCGTCAGATGGAGGGCACGTCCCAACGACGACCATGATACATCCGACACGAGCTGGGCGATCTGAGGAAGGACCATGATGGTCCGAGTATCAATGGTGGATGTGTGCAGGTGCCTTGCATCACTCTGGAGCTGGGGCACGAGATCGTGGCGCTTGGGCGACACATCAACGGCCAGCGTCGACATGTATATTGATATGGTAACATCTAAATCTCTTGGATATAGTTTCAATGTGAACTTTTAAAAAATGATATCTCCCTCCTCCTTTGGCCAAATAGGGCAAAATTATATATCAAATCAATCAACTCGACGAGACCTACACGTTGGGCCTAGTACCAGACCCTAAATCTAATGTTTGTTCCCTGATTTCTTGAAAATACTAACATTAGTCATATTTGGGAACATTTATTCATTGCTATGATCAATCTTGCATCCTTAATGACTATTCACTCTCATAATCATGAAATCAGTAATATTTATTCACCTTGAACCAAGTTGAGCTCCTAATCTCCCCTTTTGATCCATGGTTGCCCCTAGTGCATGTTGTAGCTTGTTCATGGACTTTAATGCATGATTATGATGAAGTTTGAATCTTTGATATACTTATAGCCTCCTAAGCATTGAATTAGTAAATCTTTTTCTCTTGTGATCCTAATAAGCACCCAAATCAACCCATTGTTCATGAATGACCTCAATTGTACATATGTGCCTACTTTGGACTATAATGTTGAACGTTGCCTAGATTGCTAATCTTGTTGCTAATGGACAAACACTTATTTTGGAATATATTTCTTATGACCTTATGTTGTTGATCTAAACCATCCCTTATGCTTGGCTCTTTTTCATTGGTGATCTTTGACCTTGTTTGCTCTATTATGAGTCTTTTTACCCTAGAATGCAGGTAAATACCTTAAACCTTGTTATGTTTATAGAAAGAGCATGGAACGTCATAATGGCATGAAACTTGAACCACACCATCATGATGACCTCTAGATCAGTACAATGTCATATAATGAACCAATAAGCAACTTGGAACCTATCTTGGCCAAAACTCTAAAAATGAATCTAATTAGGGTTAATAATGAGAATCTAATGCATATATGTAATCTTGTTCTTAATCAGGTTTGGTATGTGGCTAGATGGTAATGGATGTGTCAAGTTAAGAATCTATGAATCAGGTATGGGCCTTATCTAGTTATATGACTACCGCTTTCTTGCTTGAAAAGACATATATTATATGCTTGTTTGTCTATTTTCTCAAATATTGCCATGTAGTATTGCTATGTCATACTCGATGTTTGCTTCGTCTGTTTTATAACTTGAACACATATATATATGGAACTCCATTATAATATTGTTGATAAAGGGCTCTTGGTTATGACCTTGAGGTCCCTCTTGTATAAAAGGGTTAGCTAAGCTTGAGCACCCTTACGGACCCTTCTGACGGGAAGTTGGTCAAAGGGCTTAAACATGTTTGATATTGTTGGTATAATGGAGTGAAATGACATAAAATATGGTTTCACATTTGTTAAATAATTAACATGTTTATTCTTGTTCATTTAGTCTTGAAATCTTTTCAAAATTATGCAAAGCTTATATATATGTGTATCTTTCAGCCCCATACTCAACACCTCATGCGTTGACCCATTTCTCGTATGTTGTTTTTAGGTTCAGAGATGGCTAGAAGGTTGATCAGCTTGGTGAGGTTTTCTAGGTGTACTTGTTGTAAGATCCAGATATAGTATACATGAGCAGTCTTGTACAAAGTGACTCTTGAATATGTAATTCAAATTGTGTAATATAATGATGTTGCTTAATATATATTGTTGATTGTTGAGATTATGTTGGTGCTTGTATCTTGTTATCTGCTCATGTGTGCTAAGCTTTACACTTCCGCATTTTGCCTTTGGTATACATTTGGTTCATGGGACTGGGATTCCAGTTCCGTGACAGATGGTATCAGAGCATGAACAATAACTACACCAAGCATTGCTCACATGAAACACAAACTAAACTCACCTTATATCTCAACCCTAGAAACTTAATGAAATATCCTTGTGGATTAGGTTGACTTAGCCTCTAGGTTAGAACCTAGATGTTCTAGAACTAAGTGTAGACTTGTGTAAGTTACCTCCCTAGACATGATTCGCGACATGTGCTTGGATGTCTACACAAGTATGCACCATGTTCTTGCTAGTTCTCTAGGTGTCATGATACTAGACTGCCTAATGAGTGTGGTAACTCGTTTTGGTTTTAGTTTTATTCAAATGGATTATGGTGGTTTTCATCACCTGTTTAAACGTCGGAGAAAACATATTTCAAATATTATTATATGTACATATGAAAAATGTTACCACACCCAGAAAGGTAGTGAGTATCTATGTAACCTAAGAGAAAGAGATGTAACATCAAGTCTAGATGAGAGTTTAGATGATAGTTTTAGTATCTAGAGTTGTCTAGAGCCATGATAAAGGTTAGGCTAGTGAGTAGCATAGATAACCTAAGATAGTGATGATAGTGATGATAATGATAATAATGTTAATGTCGATCTCAATGTTGATGCTGATGTTGGTGATAATGTTGATGTTTTATAGGAGCCAAGATGTTTGAGGAAGGTTAAGTATGTTTGACGATATGAGATGAGTTTGACCATGAAACCCTAGCTAAACCTAGCACCTTGTATGATACATACCACTTGGTTGATGTGCTAAACATAGCTAGTGGGTGGACATGCTTGCTTGTACCTAGTCTTGTATGTGTGGAGATATGATATATGGTTCGAGACCAACACAGGCCTCAATCTCTTTACAAAGGAAGACCTCTAGCATGGGACATATGAATAGGGTGACATGTTGATATGATTTGACCTGTATCGGGAGAAGGTTAGAGTACCTAAACTCCAAAATATTTGAAATGTTGAATAATATGAATGATGAAATACTTGATGATGAGTCCCTAGCTAGACTACTTCTAAGTATATGAGTTGAGTGACCTAACGTGTGGTTTCCTTGAAAATGTTGAATCCTATGAAAATATCTAACCCTAGAGAAAAGGGCAATTGAAAATTTGATGCTTGATATATATAGGTGAGGGAGATGTCCCAAGACCCTTAGATAATGTATATGATGTGTGATATCTATGATGAGCCTCATACTCGGGTTAGTAGTTGTATATAAAGGAATCTAGTGGTTATCCTTGTTTCTCGAAAGATGGGTAGAAATTTTGTTACAGGTAGAAGGTTGTGGTTAACATGTATTGTTAGACACATATATCGTAGCTTGAGTGGCTTGAACTTGTGGAGCTCTTTCTAGATATAAGTGAGAGAATTTGAAAATTGTGACGTTGATGATAATGGTGTTCTTATAATGATGCTGGTACATGAAATATCTCGCTTATGCTTAAAAACTTGAATATGCACGATAAGCCACTCTCATAAGCTAGACCTATTATGAAATCATACTATACATAAAATATGTAGTTTTGAAATCATAAAATTGATATAATAATGTCTAGAGATCTCAGCTTGAATAAACATGATGATAAACTGTCTAATTTTAGATCCAAAAATGAGGAATAATGAACATGATTGGGTAAAGTTGGTAGAATTTTGGGGGAAAAGCAAAAACATGCATGCAATCTAGAGTAAAGATGATATACACACTTGATGATAGTCTCGTATGAAGCCATGGCCACGAATAGAATCTTTTTTATAATTGATAACACAGATTTTGATGATACCCTTTGGTCTCATATAAAGATATGAACAAAAACCCTAATGTGTGGACACTAAAGGATGCCAAAACCCCCAATATGATGATGATGTCATAATTGATATGAGTACACCCTTAATAATGATGACTAGGTGTGAATCCCATTGTACGAAGTGCCATGATAACTATGGTAAGATGCCTTAACTTAATGGTCTCCTGACTCTTGTCTATGATCTTGGGCAAAATTTCGAGGACAAAATTTCTTATAAGGAGGGAAGGATGTGATAAAGTGATTTGTCTCCTATTTGTGCATAATTACTGTTGTTACTTTAAGTCCTCACTATTTATGTCTCCTTTGACTTAATAACTCTATAATGTCCACCAAAGTCAAGATTTCACTTTTTGAGTCAATATAATACACATATATGCATGAAATGTTGGTGTTGTTATACCCTTGAACCCTTTGATTAAAATCTTGATCATACATGATCTTTTTGATTTGTAATTTTTCACACTTGTGCTTGACCCTATTATGAAACTATGTTCCAAATTTGAGATTATTTGGACATTTCTACGATTTTATATGAATTTTCTATTTTTACCCTTGTTCTAGCCTTATATATTCCTTTCCTTGCTTATTGGGCCCAATATCATAGATGTGCGGCCCATCTTCTAGTTTGTTCCTTATTCCCAAAAGGGAAATAAGCGATTGACTGGAGAGTCATCCCTCTCCTCCAGCCAGATCTGGAAAGCATTGAAGACGCAGCTACCTTTGAACGCAAACCCTAAACATAGCCCCAAGTCCTATAAAAACCCTCGCGCTTAAGCCCCCTCCTCCCGTTTTTGCTCCCTTTCCCTTCTCCTTCGTTCTTCCTTTCCCATTCTCTTGTGCTCTGGCGGCTGCCCTATCAACCTTCCTGCCGCCAGAGCTAGCCATGGTGGAAGGGGGGGGGTCTCACCCTCTCCAGGTCAGGGGCGAGGACCGGAAACCTTCTGGACGTCCGTCGTTACTCATCCAAGCGTCGCCGCCTTGTTCTAAGTCAGCTTTGGTGCTGCCGGGGTGTGGGGAAGAGCTCCCCTATTTTGGCTCTGTTCTGATCCTAGAACAGAGGAATCACGGACAAGCGGGCCGCGGGGCAGGCGAGCGGCTTCCAGCCGTCG